>OX276360.1:25484911-25929911 GCA_946251885.1 Cosmia pyralina
AGAATTATATAGGGGGTGGTGGGGGGGGTTAAAGCTACAGGTTCAGCTGCGCCATCAGCTGGCACAGCTTCACCGAGTAAAGGGGAAGGGGGGGGGGGGGGGGCAATTACGATTAGGACCTTGGCGGTGAGGTCAGAATGTAGATCTAGATGGTTTGCGTTTGCAGACTGTGACTGACGGAGGGTTATGGGGTCCTCAGGGTCGGAGAGAAAACGATTCGAAGACAGCTCTGCTTATAAAGGCGGACAGTTGACATGTGTGTGTACAATATCTACACGTAGCCGTCTGTAGTTGTTATCTTCGAGTCCTATGAAGCCGCTCATCGTAGTGCTTTGCATAAGTAACACTAGATGGCGCTGTATGTTTGTTACATTACTTATTTTGACTGGCAGCTCATGATTGATATCAAGTTTATCTGCAGGTATATCCTAGCTACTTGCGTAGTACAAATCAAAAGGTGCCTACTAGCGAGTCGCGAGACGCTACGCAGCGTACTCGCGTAGCGCGTAGCTCGCACTGTGCTACGAATCCTACGGAATTATTATGGTTGAGTAAAGTAGGATGTATTACTTCTTGCTGTAATTATAACTTCAAGAAACATCGTGTAAATTGTAATAAGTTTGTAGCGCCTGCAGACTACTCAATAGTAGTAGTAGTCAATCTATACTAATAATGAAGCTAAATAGTTTGTTTGTTTGTTTGAACGCGCTAATCTCTGGAACTAGGTACCAGTCGGATTTAGCAAAAAGAAAAAAAAGTCAAGTCGCTAAGAAATAACGAAGTAATAGCGCGGCGGGCGGGCGATTGGATATAATGTGCGACCGCGTTGGGTCTGAGGCCGCACGCGGACGAAGTCGCGAACAGAAACTAGTATCGCATACAGAGATATATATCGTGAACAGTAATTAGAATATTAATTATTCAGAGCCAGTTAATTACGATTTAGTTTGAATAAAATATGATGGTAGTCACGGGTGTGTTTGTGTTTGCACATAAGTAACATGGCTTACCGGTGCCGCACCTGCCAACACCGGATAATTTGTCAATGTTGGAAAATGTTGGATTGTCCTCGCATTCACACGAATAACTAAGAGTCACAGCTGTATTTCTGCTACACACAAATCCCATCAGCAACTGTCCTCTCCTAGATATTCCTAAGCCAAGATGCGTACTGTGGACCCGGAGCTGTGGTCTCGTAAGCTCAAGAGACCTGACGTACAGATGACGCGGCGCATGAGGTTCGGGCTGCAGGGGTCCTGTGGGCTGGAGACCAGACTGAGGGAGAGTCTGTGGGACGCCGCCGAAGAGTTCTGGCAGAACTGCTCGCTGCCAGCCGCTCGGTACTTCCAAGTCGACCGGCTGAATAAGTATGAGAGGTAAGGAAATAATCATTTAAGGAAAAAATTGCAAAACTGGAGCCTATAGATTCTTCCTCAGTTCCTCATGCACATAAATGTGATAGGACTTTGCGAATGGCGTAAGAGGATCTAAGGCAAGAGTAAAACAGTAGACCAGGCGCCTGCATACGTATTCAGATAGACAAAATTAAATGGGCTGTATTATCAAAACGTGTAGTACATTATGTCACTTCTTTATGGGCATGTTGTGGTGATCCTTCTCCTCTGCCTCGTCTGTATGAGAAGAGGCCTTTGCCTTGCTGTGGGACAGTAATAGGATGGTATTATTATTTTGATACGGCATTGAGCTGCTCTTTGTGCAAACGTGCACATTGAGCTGCTCTTTGTGAAAACGTGCACATTGAGCTGCTCTTTGTGCAAACGTGCACATTTAGCTGCTCTTTGTGCAAACGTGCACATTGAGCTGCTCTTTGTGCAAACGTGCACATTGAGCTGCTCTTTGTGCAAACGTGCACATTAAGCTGCTCTTTATGCAAACGTGCACATTGAGCTGCTCTTTCTGCAAACGTGCACATTGAGCTAGCTCTTTGTGCAAACGTGCACAATGCAGAACAGCAAATACAGCGGCAAACGTAAATGTAATTAGCAACCAAGCTCATTTCCACTTTGGGTGTAGCTTGAACAGGCCCTGAGAAGAGACCTCCCAACCAAGCTAATTACCCATGTTATCCCATGTAGACGGCGCCACGTGTCCCTCCTTATCCTGTCGCTGGTGGCCGGCTGCGTGCTGCTTATCCACAACAGAGTTCAGCTGCAGGCGCGGCCGCCATTCATCGTGATCCTACAGACCGATGACACCTCCAGCATCCAGTACACGTTCCCCGCCGTCGCGCTCTGCAGCAACATGGTCATCAGCAAGGCCTCGCTCAAGAACTTCACTAGATATTTATTTACGTATGTGGCCTTATATGTTGAAAAACTTGGATGATATTAGGTCTTTACCTATGAAATTGCCGTTCTGCAGTACTGACCATTTCAAATCAAAATAATTTTTGTTTGGCTAAGAATTCTAATTTCAAGTGAATTTTATTTTAAAAACATGGATTTTTTTTTCCAAAAGTAGTCATTTGTTTATTGATTAGTGTTACATTTTCATCGCATTTCAATCTTTTTCGTCATCATGGATACGTTAAAAATTCGAGTAATTATGGAATATGAGTACCGTCGTGGCAGCAACGCGGCACAAGCGGCACGCAACATCAACGACGTTTACGGAGCTAACACTACAAACCAACGCACCACTTGTTATTGGTTTGCTCGCTTCCGTTCTGGAAATTTCGACCTGAAAAATGATCCTCGCGGTCGTCCGAAGACTTTGGTCGACAATGACGAATTAAAGGCGATTGTGGAAGCTGATGATACACAATCTACGGCTGAATTAGCAGCAGCTTTCGACGTTAGCGTCAAAACAATATTGGTCCATTTGCGTCAAATTGGCAAGGTAAAAAAGCTTGACAAATGGGTGCCCCACGAACTCAATGATCGCCAGCATGAAGTACGCGTCGAGACGTGCCTTGCACTGCTCAACAGACACACAAATGAAGGAATTTTGAACCGCATTGTTACCTGCGATGAAAAATGGATTCTGTTTGATAACCGCAAGCGCTCAGCAAGTTGGTTGGATCCTGGTTCAGCACCTAAACAATGCCCTAAACGAAAACTTACCCCTAGAAAAGTGATGGTCACTGTTTGGTGGTCTAGCGCCGGTGTGATTCATCACAGCTTCTTACCAAACGGGGTGAGCATTACTTCAGATGTGTACTGTGAAGAACTGAACACAATAATGGAGAAGCTGGCACATCTCCAACCAGCATTGGTCAATCGCTCGTCTCCGCTGCTCCTGCACGACAACGCGCGACCTCATACTGCACAGCAGACGGTCTCCAAGTTGCAAGAACTGGGGTTGGAAACTCTCCGTCATCCGCCCTACTCACCAGACCTTGCGCCTACAGACTACTACTTTTTCCAGAATTTGGATAACTTCTTGGCGGGAAAAAAATTCAATACCCGAGAGGCAGTACAAAATGCCTTTGAAGAATTTGTTGCCTCCCGTCCAGCTGATTTCTTTAAGAAGGGCATCAATAAACTGCCACTGCGTTGGCAAAGATGCATTGATTGTATGGGTGATTACTTCGATCAATACAAATAAAAAATGCATGAAAAAAATTCGTTTAAATTTTTTCATACAAAACGGCAATTTCATAGGTAAAGACCTTATTAACTACCGAAATGAATAATACGCTGGTTCGTGGTAGTACTGGATAAAAATCAATTTTTTATTATGTCAAAAGTAATAAAAAAGACAATAGAAAAAAGTATAAAAACAAAGACAATTATAAAAGAGGTGCGTTCTGCACATTTCTCCCCCTTTCAACACTGAAGACGAATTAGCCTTTTAAGTGGTCGCCTAAGTACTCCGGTCGCCGTGGTCACATCAGCCACTCTTGTTATGCGATCTCTACCCGGGAACAAAGCAGTGATCCGACCTCTAGGCCACGATCCTCTTGGTAGGTTCCCGTCGGCCACAAGCACCAAGTCTCCAACGACGATGTCGGGTATCACTCCCTGGCCACGTCTCGGCGCGAGTGTTGGCAGGTATTCTCTAACCCAGCGCTGCCAGAAGTGGTCTGACAATCTGACGGCCCTCCGCCAACTGCTTCTGCTCACCAAGTCAGCTTCACTTAAGTTTGCTGGAATTGGACGACCTGAAGAAGCGCTGATCAAAAAGTGCATGGGGGTTAAAGCTTCTTCGCTGCCTGGTTCAAGCGATACATGGGTAAGTGGGCGAGCGTTCACCAGTGCCTCAGCTTCAGCCAGCAGTGTACGCAGCACTTCATCAGACGGAGTACGCTCCTTGAGTGTTGCTTTTAATGCGATCTTTACGCTCTTAACGAGTCGTTCCCAAGCCCCGCCCATAAAAGGAGCCGATGGGGGGATAAATCTCCAGTTCATCTTCTCGTTTGCTGCAAAATTGGAAATTGCAGCAGAATATAAGGTTCGTAGTTCTCTGCTAGCGCCCACAAATGACGTTCCATTATCTGACCACAGCTCTGTTGGCGTGCCCCTTCGTGCTATAAATCTACGGAGGCTCATTATAGCTGCATCAGTGGAAAGGTTATTCACGACCTCCAGATGTACGGCACGAACGACTAAGCACGTGTAGAGGGCGATCCATCTCTTCTCCTGCCTCCTACCAATGGACACTTGAATTGGCCCAAAATAATCCAGCCCAACAAAGGAAAACGGGCGTTGGTGGTGCGCCAAGCGAGCTTCAGGTAAATCTCCGATAGGTGGATTAAACACCACAGCTTTGCGAAGACGGCATACTTGACAATTGAATGCTACTGACCGCACAGTACTTCTGAGACTTAATATGAAAAACTGCTGTCGAAGCTCATTCACAATTATTTCTGTATTCGCATGGGCAGCTTTCTGATGATGTCGGTCCACGAGTAAGCGTACAGATGGATGTCTGCCGTCGAGTATGATGGGGTGCTTAGCTTCCTCACGAACTCCTAAAGCTGCGGAGATGCGACTGGACAGGCGAAGCATTCCATCGTTACCGATGATGGCGGATATTTTTAATAAGCGACTGGTGCGTGGCAAAGGTTGACCACCCGTAAGATGCGTTACTTCATCCGGGAACGAGTCCAGTTGGGATTGGTGCAATACATGCTCTTCTGCTAAGCGCATGTCATCAGCAGTGATTACTCTGGATCGTGACATTGATGGACACGGTATGGAGAACGTATTTGCAGGTTGAAACATATAAGTACAAAGACCCCCTTCAAGTCTAACTAGATTAGCAACATCTAAGCCCCGTTGATGGAGACTACGTATGCGCAACAAAGTGATATACTTATGGGCGATTGCTGTAGCACGCACCAACCTTAGCCAAGAGCTAAAACGCTTCGGATCTGCCGAAATTGGTGCCTGCTTCTCGACTTCACTAATGTGATTTACTGCGATATATGATGATGGCTTTAATTCCTCCTGTCCTAAGTTAATTTTGTCATACGGTTCACAAGGCCAATCAGAGGACAGTAAAAAATCAGGACCCAAGATCCAACGGGATTTTGGAGAGAGATCAGAGCGTTTGTTGCGAGTTGCATCGTCGGCTACGTTTAAATTACTTGGCACCCAGTGCCATTCATTCACGCTGGATAACTCCAATATCTCGCCTAATCTATGCGATACAAAAGGCTTGAAAGAGCGTGCGTCACTGCGAAGCCAACCGAGGACAGTCATCGAATCACACCAAAAAACACGTCTGCTAACTTTAAATCGGTGGGCTTCACAGATTGACGAAGCAAGGCGAGCTGCAATAAGAGCGCCTTGGAGCTCTAGACGTGGTATGGAGACTGGTTTAAGGGGTGACACGCGAGCTTTGCTACAGATAAGGGAGAGTCTAACTTCACCGCTATCGTACAGAAACCGCCAATAAGCGACAGCGGCAAAGGCAGACTCACTGGCGTCCGAAAACACATGAAGTTCGCAGCCTGTCAGCTCTAAATCACTTAAATTATAGCGACGTGGAATTCGTAAAGTAGAAGCCAAGGATAAATCCTGAAACCACGACTTCCACGCAGCACTGTCACCTTGAGAGAGCTCCTCATCCCATTCCAAACCCTTACGCCAGGCGTCTTGAAACATGATGCGGCCACGAACTACGATCGGCGCAAGGATTCCAAGGGGATCGTAGACTCGCATCACGTGGGCTAACACCTCTCGCTTGGTGAGCTTCTGTGGCAACACACCCTTATGGACTCCCGTGTTAAAACCAATCACGTCACAGGGGGGTTGCCAGATAAGGCCAAGCGTGCGGACATCTGTAGCCAGGTGACCTAAATCTACTTCTTTAACAACTTCTAGCAAGGATTCTTTGGGTAGCAACGGGAGTGCCATGACATCGTTTGACATCCAGCCTCGCATCTCAAAGCCAGCATGAGAGTGTACGTTGTAAATGTCCACAGCCAGTTTGGCCGCTTCATGAACGTTGTCTAAACTAGTGATGCAATCATCCATGTAGTGATCGTGTATAATTACTCGAGCTGCATCGGGGTATGTATCCTGCCACTCTAGTGCATTTTTGTTTTTGATATGGATAGCAGTAAAGGGGCTGGACGCAGCGCCAAAAATCATGGATGACATGCGGTATGTACGTATAGGCTCTTTCGGATTATCGCGCCACAGAAATCTTTGGGCATCCCTATCATTTTCAATTACTTTAATTTGAGGGAACATTTCACGAATGTCAGCTGTCAGAGCAACCTTACCCTCACGGAAGCGCATCAGAATACCTAGCAGGGGTTGCAAAAGGTCTGGACCAGTTAATAACATCGAATTTAATGACACGCCGTGGGACTTGGCGGCTGCGTCGTGTACCGTTCTCAATTTGTTAGGCTTATTTGCGTTAATTACGCCAAAGTGAGGAAGGTACCACAACGGGGACCCCAAGTTAGGAGGAGCTGAACACGGTTCAGCATATCCCTTTGACAGCATATCATGGATATTCCGACGGTAGCGTTCAGCATAGTCCGGATCTTTCACCATTTTTTTTTCTAAACTAAGGAACCTAGACACAGCTAACTTGTAACTATCTGGAATATCCAGTTTATCAGTCTTCCACAACAAGCCTACTTCAAACCGTCCACCGGGAAGACGGTGTGCTGTGCGCTCGAGAACTTGCAAAGCGCGTTCGTCGTCGGCACTACGAGCTTCCTGTTTAGAGATGCCGACCGAATCAATTCTGAACTGCTCCCTAATAAGACCTTCCAGAATCAACTGATCGTTCAATATATCAGGTTCGCTAACCGTGGCGTGGTTGATAACGTCTACAAGTTTAGTTTTACTGCAACCGAAACCATACAAAACCCAGCCTAAAGCAGTTAAAATAGCTACGGGTTGTGTCTTGGTTCCTTTGCGCGTAGCTTTAGCGAAAGATAAGTGCCAGTTGTCGATGCCTATAATCAGCATTGGCCTAACGTCTTCATAGCAAAATTCATTAGCAATGTCTGCCAGGTATGGATACTTACGCACGCTCTCAAGATGTGCAGACTGTCGCGCAGCACCCAAGCCGCTCATCGACCTGGCTCGCTTAACGGAGTGAATTTTGTTTGAATGACGACCTTTTATATTGAAATCAACATACTGAATGTTTACGTCCATTCCTAGACCACCTACACAGTCCAAATGGATACGTTTCTCTTGGCCCTTGCAACCAATTTGAGCCGCCAGCCTAGAATCTATAAAGGTACCTGTGGAACCGTCGTCCAGCAAAGCGTACGTATCAACGCTACTAGAAGGCCCCGAAACGGTCACGCCAACTATTTTCAATAACGGCCGAACAGAAGGTTCCGCAGCTGACAAGGAGGATGCATGAGCCAAGACTTCGTGGTCCGAGTCGTCAGACGATGGCGCGCCGGCCTCGCAGCCCACGGGTGCGTCACAAGGCAGCTGAGCACTGCACGTCGGGGGGGCGGCCGCGCTGGATGTCGATGGCTCGGGTTCAGCATCGTCTTCCACACCGACGTGCGCGGTGACTGCACGCTCAAATTTCGACCCGTGCAACAAAGCATGGTGACGCATGTCACAACCTTCTACTGTACACACTCTTTTAATACAAGAAGTTTTATTCTTGTGCCAACCTTTCTTTAAACATCTATGACATATTTTATTTTTCTTAATAAATTGCCAACGATCATTTATTGTCATTTTGACAAACCTATCACAAAACTTCAATTCATGTTTTTGTTGACACAAGGGACAAAAATTATTTTCTGAAATGCTACAATTTTCATTATTTTCAGCGAAAACGTTCACCCTATCCCTGAAGCCTCTGCCATCCGTGTTAGGACGTGCTACAGTAGGTAACGAGCATTCAATAGCGCCGCCGAACCTACACTGCAAGTTAGCTTCACGGGAGAGGAAATCGGCAAACATTTCAATTTTACACAAGCTGCCATCGCACAAATGAGCGTAATCCAACCACCGTGGTCGCAATAGCGTTGGCAGCTTGTTCCACAGTGCCTGAAACAGCTCGGGCGAGCGTAAGTAATCCGGCTGATTTAACAGGCGGATTACTTCCACACAATTCTGTACTCGGCTGGCAAAAATTACGAGGTCTTTACCTTCGTAGCTTACCTTAGGCAGCGCACGTATTACAGACACTTCATGCATCACGACGAGCTCGGGGCGGCCGTAGCGCGCGTCAAGCGCAGCCAGCACCACCCCGGGGGCGCGCGCCGCCGCCAGCAGCCCCGCCACTGCGTCGCGCGCCGCTCCGCGCAGGGCGCACGACAGCCTCGCTAGATTATCAGTTGCCGAAACACCTTGAGCTGTATTTTCGTACGCACGTTTTAAAGCTAGCCAATCTAAATAGGACTTGCCATCGAACGTAGGCAAGTCTGTCTTCGTAGCAGTTTGCTTGTTAACTTTCTTAATTAATATTCCGAGCGAATTGATTAAGCGCGTCACTCCTCCATCTTCAATACGATCTTGGTTGAGAGCGTGTGTCTCCACAGCGTCTTCGCCGTGTGACGCTCTCATGCCCAGTGTCCCACACTGAGCTGTATCGCCGTACCTGAAATGTGGGTTGGCACTTAAAAAATGACGCTCATCGGGATTAGGCAATACATTTTTTACCCAATCTTGGATACTAGCACAGCTACGCATGCAGTGGCTGCCGCGCTGGCTGGCGTCCGCCTCTATGGCGGCGAGCTCAGCTTGTAATTGGAGCTCCGCGACCTGTCGCTCTCTCTCTAGTTGGAGCTCAGCGACCTGTCGCTCTCGCTCTAGAGCTTTTTGCTCCAAATCAGCCAGGTGGCGCGCGTGCTGCGCCTGTGCCGCCAGCTGACGCGCCACGATGGTGGCGGAAGAGCGCGAGGTGGCGGCGCTGGCCGGGCGGGAAGGCGCCGGAGCCGCGGCGTGAGGGGGCAGGTCCGCGCTCTGCTGCGCGGGTGGGGCAGTCTCCCTCGCCGCAACTTGGGTGCCGTCTCCTGCACACAGCGCGTCCACTTTTGCACGCTTAGAATGTGCTGAACGTGTATGCATTTTTCCGTTGAAGGACCAAATATTAACTACCGAAATGAATAATACGCTGGTTCGTGGTAGTACTGGATAAAAATCAATTTTTTATTATGTCAAAAGTAATAAAAAAGACAATAGAAAAAAGTATAAAAACAAAGACAATTATAAAAGAGGTGCGTTCTGCACAGACCTATTAAATAAGAATCGATGAAGAACTAATAACAAGAGCAAAATGACTTCTTCTGTCTATCACTCTACAAAATGCAATTTGTAACATTTGTATTTCATGTTTTTATAGAAAGATTAGAGGTTTGAACTTGAAGTAACTAAACTAGAAACCGCTGGCATGCCATCACACTCCACTAAACTATACCGACGCAGTTTTGATTGTATTGAATGAAATCTGAACATAAAATTCTTATCTTTCAAATCTAGTTAACGCGATGTTGCTAGTTTGTATGGCCTCACAATGTTTCTCCGCAGCCACCCGAGGAACAAACAGTACCGTTACCGAGAGAGTCAGATAGAAGACCACCTGCTGGACATGGGCGCTCTGCTGACCCTCTCGCTGCCACCCATCAAAGTGGAATTCGAGCAGTTCTTCCGTGACGTGGAGCCAAACTTCAATGTCACGGACATCATGTTCAGGGTATGATGGCGGTCTCAAGCAGTGCTGATACTGGTAACAGTTTGAATGGAAGGACTTCATCTGTGTTAGGTTCAGCAGTCTGGCTTGGCTATAACACAAATCCTTTTAAAAAATGCCCCAGGGCAAGTTCCGGTTAACTTGACTGGCTCATAATGACATTTCTTTTTTTTATTAATCTGGTTCTATCCGGACACTGTAAAAACTATTCTGTTTTCTTCTTGTTTGTTGTATTGTATCCATATTAAAGATTAAAACGAATTGTTGTGTGTTTTGTCAAGTTGTCTGCCAACTGCTCGACAATCCTGCAGCGCTGCAGCTGGCGCGGCGCGCTGGTTGCCTGTGAGCATCTGTTCGCGACCAGGCTCACAGCGCTCGGGTTCTGCTGCGTCTTCAACTCCAGATACCAGTGAGTTACATTGTCATGATCCTTATGCCCAACTCTCACTTTACTTATGGTCGGCGCAGCATGTCTCCTTCTTAAATCTCCTATAAGCGTCATCTCTGTTCTGTCCTAAGTTCACAACACACGCCATCTAAAGGTTAATTGTGTTAGTATGTAGGTATTTCTTGCAACCTCTGTAACTTTTTTCTTTTGGCATTTTAAATTTCTGTTTATATAGTTTGTTACCATTTAAATTTTTATACTTTTTGTTTTTACCTTGTTATCATTACTTGTGAATGTTGGTTCACCTGTTATTGGCAACTGTATAAGTCTATGACTTTTTACCTACTTTTATTTGATATGTTGTATACAGAAGCTGTTGGTGTACCTTTATAAATAAATAAATAAAAAAAAATAAATCTCTGTAGTCATCCTTTAGTACCAGTAGCCAGCCCTTTTATTAACGGTGTTTCATACAGTCCATTCGTCGTGTCTGTGGTGTCCCCGTACCCATCATCCACATTTATACTAAACACTTTTATTAACCGTGTTTCATATAGTTCATTCATCGTGTCTGTGGTGTCCCCGTACCCATCATCCACATTTATACTCAACGCTTTTATTAACGGTGTTTCACACAGTTCATTCGTCGTGTCTGTGGTGTCCCCGTACCCATCATCCACATTTATACTCAACACTTTAATTAACGGTGTTTCACACAGTCCATTCGTCGTGTCTGTGATGTCCCCGTACCCATCATCCACATTTATACTCAACACTTTTATTAACGGTGTTTCACATAGTTCATTCATCGTGTCTGTGGTGTCCCCGTATCCATCACCCACATTTATACTCAACACTTTTATTAACCGTGTTTCACACAGTTCATTCATCGTGTCTATGGTGTCCCCGTACCCATCATCCACATTTATACTGAACACTCAATACTCAATATATTTATATCACTTTCCTCACGGCACGTTCATCCTAAAGCAAGCATCAAGTTATTGGGAATGTTTTATCTACCAGGCCTGCAGACCTGAACCGCGAGGCGGCCGTGCTGAACCTGGTCGGGCAGGACTACGGGCTAGGCGTGGTGGTGCGTGAGGTGCGGGACGACTTCGCCTATGTGCGACGGCCCGCTTATGGAATGGATGTATGTTACAAAAAAAATTTGCCTAGCCTTTTCCCAACCATGTTGGGGTCGGCTTCCAGTCTAACCGGGTGCAGCTGAATACCAGTGTATGTATGTTACAATAGAAATTCAATTCAATTCTATTCAAATTTTTTCAAGGTTTTACAATTTCATGATAATAACAATGAATACATAATCTTAATCTAGGTCAATAAAATACATGTGCCTAACTAGGTAATCCTGTGTTTCAGGCAATATGGGCTAAGCTTAAATTATGTAAAAAACAGTAATGTATAGTCGGCAAACACAAAAAGTAAGACATAAATTTCATACGAATTAGTTAATACCATACCTACTTAATATAATTATGAAACGAGTTATTAATTTTTCTGTATCTTCGTACGTCAGATTTTGGAGAGTCTCCTGGAGAGTTTTTTTTTGCAATTCCTGTAATTTTGAGGATAGATGTTCGCTGCTGCATTTGTTCTATTGTAGATTAGCGGAGCAAGGAAAACATAACATTTGGACGTGAATGCATGTTTCGTTTCACTATTCGCGGACAAAGTATGTCCTTCCGTCTTTTGTTAGTACATTCAGTGCTATATGGAAGGGATGTGTGTTGTTTTAATACTAAATTCAATACAAACAATTGGCGGACTGTTACTACTTTTTCAAGCACTATAGACAAGGTTAGTGGGAAAAAGTAAAGGGCGGAAAGTGGATACTTGAACTGCTCTCTGTGCTCTTTCGGTGGTGAGTAATAACGTTTTTCCCGCTCCACCCCAAGAAGTGATACAGTAAGTTAGTATTATATTGACTGACAACGAGCAAGGTAAACTTGTCTAATTGTTTACGGGTCTACAATATTGCGTATCTTTTTGAAAACAAATATTAACTTACGAATCCTGTTATATAAGCCTCAATATGATATTTAAATGAGAGAGTTTCGTCTATTATGGTCACTAAGTATTTTATTTTGCTTGTGATTTTAATTTCGGGATATGTACATCGGACATTAGAGGGGTCTCTACAATGATGAGCGTGCAGTTTTGAGTGAGACAGAGCTGCTTGTGGTGTGCGTATCGAAAAGTTAATATAATTAGTCTTGTCTGCATTTAATGTTTTTGCTGAAGCCATTTATTTACAACATTGAAACCGTATTGCGAGCAATTGTATACTTCGGTTTCTGAATTAGCTGAGCAAAGGAGGCCAGTGTCGTCAGCATATGATATGATTATGCCTTTAACTATCATAAGATTACATAAGTCATTTATGTAGATCAAAAACAAAGTAGAGGCTAAAATGCTTCCTTTTGGTACACCGGAAAAAGTATTTTGCAGATCGTCGCTGACAACATTTCCAATCTTTACGCACTGCGTACGTTCCTCTAGGTAGCTCGTGAAGAGCCAATATTTTCAAGTATTCGCAATAGAATAGGAATGGAGACTGTATGTCCAGAAATATTCCCACTGTGTACTTATCTTTGCCAAGTTCTTGTACTACGTAGTCTGTTAAATGATGTACGGCGTCAGCGGTTGATAAGTTCCGTCTGAAACCAAACTGTGTCTTGGACAAGATAGACTTTTCATCCAGGAATTTAACAAAGTGTTTGCTTATAATTTTTTCTAATATTTTAAACAAACAGGGCAATATGGAAATGGTTCTGTAGTTTGTGATTTGAAATTTACTACCAGACTTGTACACAGGGACAACAATAGCTTTTTTAAGAGACTTGGGAAAGGCTCCTGTAGATAATCATATTTGGATAATATAAGTGAGAGTGAGTATTAAGATGTGCTTGAATTGCTTGATGATAGATTAAAAAATTGATTTATTGTCCCACCCAACTGCAGAGTCGTTTTTAAGGCTCATGATTATTGTGTCTACCTCGTGTTCATCGGTATTTAGTAGCACAAAGGATGATGAAGTGTTGCTGTTGTTATAGAAGTGCATTCATGGGGCTGTGGTTGGCTTTGAAGTTTTTCTGCCAGACATAAACAGCACGTTTTGAATGGTGTGGGTAGAGATGAAATAGGTTTTCATTACACTTCCTCGAAAACTGGTTCATATCGCACTACGATTAGGTTCACAATGCAATGTATTTCACACGCGTGCGATTTTTCATTTTCCAACACGTGTGCGGGAATAAAAATTGCCACAAATATCTTATACCTATACTTAGTCCAAATTGGTTCAATGCCTCTATTCACACCGTCTCTATTCGGAGGTGATTCACCTCCGAATAGACAGTACACATTCAGTAATAATGTTGTTGTGCTAAAACTATTGTCTTACCGATATCGTTATTATTTAAAAAATCCCTATCAACTTGTACGGTGCCTCATATTTGGAAGTCTGCCTTTATAACACCGGTCCATAAAAAAGGCCACAAAAACGAAATAGTTAATTATAGACCGATTTCCAAACTGTGTATACTGGCTAAAGTTTTTGAACGATTGGTCTATGATCAGGTTTACGTAGCACTTAGTTCATCTTTTAGTCCTTCACAGCACGGGTTTTTAAAGGGTCGTTCAACAGTCTCCAACCTAGCTTTGCTAAATGACTTTTTAACACTTAGTATGGACAAAGGGGCGCAGGTCGACGTCGTTTATACGGACTATAGTAAAGCGTTTGACAGAATTGATCATGACTTACTTAAAGCAAAACTATTTAACATCCGTATTAGAGGTGACCTACTTCGCTGGTTTTAGTCTTACTTGGATAACAGGTCTCAAGCTGTAGTTTTCAGCAACTACATTTCGAGCTGGGTTTCGGTTCCCAGTGGTGTTCCCCAAGGTTCCCTGATGGGCCCGTTACTCTTCATTATTTACGTAAACGATATTGACACGTGTTTCCATACTCTAACCTTCTTTTTTTGCTGATGATATGAAGATATTTTCTTCTATATCATCACTTAGTGATATGGATGCTCTCCAATCTGACCTATCAAGACTTGATGAATACTGTCGCGTCAATAAATTAGACCTAAACCCTACTAAATGTTCCGTAATTTCGTTTAGCAGAAAACGCTTTCCACTTCATACCGCCTATAAGCTAAAAGGTCAGCTACTGCAGAGATGTGGCGGTTTTACTGTAGACGAATTTTTTAATGACCAATTATTATAATAATTATTTTTGCATTTTGATAATATGACTAATGACTATTTATTGATTTTATTGTATTTTCTTTTCATGTATTTAATTAATTTAAAATATTATTTTTTTCTAAGATACAGTTTCTAATGACACCTAATGTGTCACTTATAAATTTGTATGTCTTAATTATGACAAAACATAGCGCACCTCCTATTTATGTAAACACCTATGCATGTAAATACCTATGTTTCACAAATAAACTATTGATTGATTGATTGATTGATTGATTCGTGACCTGGGCGTATATCATGACTCTAAACTTCAGTTTAATGTTCACGTTGAGCAAATAGTGGCTAAAGCATCCAAAGCATTAGGTTTTGTTATGAGACTAGCAGCGTGTTTTAAGAAAGTAAAAACTATTAAGATATTGCACTGCTCATTTGTGAGAAGTCATTTAGAATATGCTTCTCAAATTTGGAACCCGCGTTATGGCGTGCACATTGATCGCATAGAGGGTGTGCAAAAAAGATTTGTTCGGTTTCTGTGCTATCGTTTGCGCATACCATACCACAGTTGTGAATATTTGGATCTCTGCAGGAAATTTCACCTACAACCACTTACTAACCGTCGTCGATTGGCAGATTGTACATTTTTGCTCAAAATTGTATCAAATGAGGTGGACTGTCCGCAACTTCTACGTAAGCTGTATTTTAATGTTCCCCAGCGAACTCTCAGATTTAATCCTCCTATAGCTATTCCGTTGTCTTCTTCCAACTACAGGCAAAACTCATATTTAGTGCGAGTGAGTAAAGACTCTAATGACCTATGCAAGCAGTTCTCTTTTGACTTGTTTTCAACCAAAGGCTCAAGCGTACGCAATAGGCTGAACCTGGAATTTTTCAAAATTAATTCTTAGTGTTAATAATAGTTCTGTTTCTTATTTTATTTATTTTTTTTGTAATCTATTCCTTAAGTTTGGCGGTGCCGATTTGACGATTGGTGCTCATCTTTTCTTGATGTCCTGTCGTGTGTAAGATCTCTTATTATAATTACTGTATAGCTAGCCGTGAAAACCTGTAATTGGCTTCATGTTTCTTATTTCAGTATATTTATTGTTTATAAGTTAAGCTGTTGGTTTTCCACATGTTAAATAAATAAATAAATAATTTAATAACATAACATAAAAATATCAACCATAATTTCATAATTAAAATTTAGATTACATGCAATTAATAAATTAAAATTAAATACAATTCTATTCATTTAAAATAACAATTTATCATGTCAATATAAAATAGCAATGTTTAGAATGTCATAATAATTAAGTTTTACATTTTATATTCAAAATATTCATTGATGGAATAAAAACATCTCTCACACAACCAGTTAAACAGCTTCTTATTAAATTATAAATCTGTAGCACTTTTAAATTCTTCGGCTAAGTGGTTAAATATTTTCAGCGCCATGGTATAACAATTTTTGTTGCACAGTTTTAGTCTATTACGCGGGACTACTAGCGGCTTTTGTACTATTTTCCTCTCCACTCTTCATAAGTACCTCAGGACATGTTGCCCCCTTGGCGCTACGACACTACGTGCTAGTGACCGTTTTCGGGGGCCCATTTTGAGTGTGCAAGTCACCCCTTGCTATTTTATCTGTGTATTGTATATAAAACATTGGTTATTAGGCAGAAGCCATAGTCTTTCCATAGTTCTAGGTAACCACTCGCCACCTAAATCCATAGCCCAATATGTTTTGTTTCCATATTCTGCAACAGTCCTCCAGTCGCTCCATGTAAAATATTGGTATTCCGCTGCATCCGGTTAGACTGGAAGCCGACCCCAACATAGTTGGGAAAAGGCTAGGCAGATTGATTGATTCTGCAACAGTCCTGCACCAACCGGGGGTTGTCCTTGGGTGCACTTGCATAGTGCATACAGGGATAGTCGTCGGTTTGTGCATCATTTCATAGAAAGCGTCTAACGGGCCTCTGCGAGTTGGCTTCGGCCCTTCGTACCCCATCCAAAGGTCCGGGGTCCCAGGGTCCCAAGATAGGTTGAAGACACAATCAAAATAATAGTAATAAGTTTACCTACCAACATCTATTAAATTACCATTATTATTGCTCTAAGTTAGAATTGGTCACAAATGTGATTATTTCTTGAAATAATCATTCAATACGATAGTTTGAACTTAGAGAATTATATTGATGATGTTATGTACTTACTATGTGCAGATTTTGTTATTCGAGGGTGAAGAGTACCCCCTGATCGAGAGCGGCGACGTGCGCCTGTACCCACTCCCCCGCAACGCGTCCGTCTACTTCAAAATCCGCACCTTCTCGCAGTACCCCGCCGACGACCTGCGCTACTACACTGAGAAAAAGGTACATGTTATCTTACGTGGCCCCAAAATCAAAATGATGTATTGCCGCGCGAACACGCGCTGCAGTAGCCGGCAAGCAACTTGTTGGAGTACACGTTACTTAAAGAGAAGTTGCTATGTTTGATTTGAAGGCTGCAGTGCATCGTACTATGTATATGTGTTGTTGTGCAGCGCGGCTGCCGGATGCAGGGCGGTGGCATGTCGCAGTGCCTGGCGCAGTGCCGGCGCGACACCGCGAAGGTGCTGTGCGGCTGCGTGCCTTACGCGCTGCAGCCGCAGTTCGTGCCGGCGCGCGTGCCCACGTGTACGCTCAGCGAGCTCGGCTGCCTCAACAAACATAGAGGTACCTATCAGCCTGGTGGGTGACTGCGGCTTTACAACAAAACTCACACGCTACATTGTCCACGAAGCGCAGCTTCATAGATCGTCATTATACGCTAGCTGGTGTACGTCTGCTTACTGCTTACCTACATACAAAACTTGCAGCTCCACTCGATGTAGTCCAGCGTATGACACGCAGGATGGCAGGCGCCATGAAGGCGGCGGAGTTTTATACTATCATCATGCGTATCATTTGTTGAATACACGTCTTTAAAGCTATCTTCGTGGACAGTAGGCCTAGGTCTTGACAATCACATATGTCCTGTAGAGAAGTTCATGTACGTGTTCCCGGGCGAAAACGCACACCCTGCCCTGAGCAAGGAGAAGCAGGACGCGCTGTACTGCCCCGACTGCCGCATGCCGTGCCGACGACAGCTGCCCTCAGCCTCCGTGTCCTACTCCTTCTTCCGCAATAAGACGCACATCTTCCGGAATTTTCTCACGTATGTAATGACAATTTACATAATCAAAAAGTCATATATCTACTTAGATAATAACGTTTTTCTTCTTTCTAGCGCAAACCTGTCCGTGGTGAACTCGACGACGATCCGTCTGTTCTACAGCATCCACAATCAGGAGCGGTACAAGGTGGAAAGTTTATTGCACTGGTCTGAAAAATTCGGTACGTTAGCTTCAGTTTATTGCACTGGTCTGAAACCTTCGGTACGTTAGCTTCAGTTTATTGCACTGGTCTGAAACCTTCGGTACGTTAGCTTCAGTTTATTGCACTGGTCTGAAACCTTCGGTACGTTAGCTTCAGTTTATTGCACTGGTCTGAAACCTTCGGTACGTTAGCTTCAGTTTATTGCACTGGTCTGAAACCTTCGGTACGTTAGCTTCAGTTTTCTTTAGCATCTGACTGTCTTGGTCTTGGTCCTCTTAGAATTGTATTGTAATTTTATCTCTTGCTTGCAGTGAAGCTAAGCGCTCAATGGATGGTGGTGACTGGTGTGTCGATCCTCAGCTACTCGGAGCTCCTGTACCACGGCACCTTCAGGTGGCTGTACCACTTCATACGACGCACCAGAATCGCAAACATGCAACCAGTAGCGACATCTATGTAGCGCTGTATGAACTAACATTGACGGATTGACGCCATCTAGCCGTGACGCAATTGAACAAAGTAACACAAATAGTTCCTAATATTATAATTATGTTAGAGATGACGCTGAAGTTCAATTAGGGATAGGCAAGTACCTAAATCAAATGTTTTGAATAAAGATATAAAAGGTGAGATTTGTATGATTTGTTTATTTTTGTATTCATTTCAACCGTATGAAATACATAAAAGGAGTCCGAAAAACCTTTATCTAGGTACGTGTTCGGCCCAAACTATAGGTACTTAGTTTATTTTTTTTTTTACCAAACAAAATTTAAAGTAGTTAGGTATGTAGATGCAATGATGAAAGTAGTCTGTCCACGTAGATTAATGAGGTAGCAAAGAACAAGTTCAGCGGATTTTTGGAAAGTTCCGTATTATTTCACCATTTTCACCAGACTCTCGAAACATAATTAGGCTCCACGGGCACCAGCAATAAGTAATGAGTGGCATGTGACATGCCACGGCATGTAATGGCAGCTCGGCAGGGCCGGTTGGTGGTATCACCACCATACATCAGATGGAACACGCCCGCGTGGGCGAGGCTGTGCACACGATAACGTGACACGCTCCCGGCGCGGCGTGACGTCACAATAAATACCAACCATACTTGTAGTGTTGATGTTTACTGTACTCTAGTTGAGCTATTGTGGCTCTATCTGGCTGATAAGGATTACATTTTTAGGGATGAAAAGTAACTACTCTAGTCTAGACTAACAAATAAATAAATAAATAATAATTTTATTAACTTCAGTTGTACACTAACACTTATCTTAAAACTATGCAACGTTTCAACAATGGAAAAGAGTGTTTTCGATGAACTCTGGCACCCAAAGTAAGATTTAACTTGTGTTTAGGGTGCCAGCGTCCTCGCCTAAGATTTGAACATATAGCAACAGACTATAGTATTACATCCTTAAGTGAGGGTATCTATCTACCTGTCTAAGCCTATGATATTTATTTAGCGAAAAAAGACCAGAGAATTTCGCGTTTCTAAGGGAGGAAAAAAGGATTTTTCTAAAGTTTGCAGAACAATGATAAAATGAAGTTGCTTATGTCGCTATTTTCCGGATGTGTTAAAAAAAGGTGACCCTTTAATTAAAACTTTTCTTGCTCTCCTCACCCTTGTCGGCCGAGCTATAGGTACTTCCAAGAACAACTCATGAAATTGAAAGGAAATAGGCCAATTGGCAAGATTGATAGCTGCATGGGCAGCGATGAACTGATGACCCAGTGTAAATGGCCTCGACATTCGAGTTGTAGGTCGTAGGTTGGAGCCCAGTCAGGCACTTTGTGTACATGAGTTCATCACCACTGCTCTCAAAACGGTGAAGGAAAACATCGTGAGGAAACCGGCATGTCCTAGAACCAAAAATTCGAAGACTTGTGACATCTACCAACCCGCACTGGGCCCGCGTGGTGGATTATTACCCAATCCCTCTCACAGAGAGGTGGCCTGTGTCATCTGGCATTAGTCTATAAGTAATGTTTCCAGCAGTGGGAACATTATATATAGGCTGATGATGCTATAGCTGCATGGACTGCCGTTGCATCGAACGTATTGCCCGTCTGCGAGAGCCTTTAGAAGACAGCTGGGAGAGGCCGGCGTTCCAATGACCGATTTTCAAACAATCAATCAATCAATCTGCCTAGCCTTTTACCAACTATGTTGGGGTCGGCTGCCAGTCTAACCGGATGCAGTTGAATATACTGTACACTGAATATACGGTATACTGAATACCGATTTTCAAACAACACGTACAAAATCATTAAAGCAAGGTCTGATCTCCAACACTCACTTGGGTGTATAGAGGTAGAATGTATTCTAGTTAGAATTGTAAATATTTTAGTTGGTGTTTTGGCAATGACATTAACTCTAGCAATATAACGCCGATACATTCTGTCAGCATATTTAGTATATTCAGAGCCACATAGTTTTAGATTAGAATTTTAATTACAATACAAGCTAATCTGCAGCTGTGTCGTCTCTTCAACCTTCACCGGAGTTCATCTTCATTTCAATTTGCGCAGCCACGACATCTCAGATTGCAATTAAAATGGCTGCATAGTTCTCATTAACATTGCGTACAAACCGATACTGACATTTAACTCGGAAACTGCAGACTGTGTCTACAACAGTTTTTACAATAAAAAGCTGTATTCAGTAAGGACCATAGATATATGAAAGAAAGTATATATGAAAGAAAGTTTTTTATATTTCTATGGTAAGGACGTATTTCTAAGGTACGTATGCAGTGTTCCCTTCGTCGTTAACTACATTGTCGTAGGCTTATGTTTGTGTTCGAATATGACGATCTTTCATTTCAACCTGTCTAAGGATTGGCTTTCTTTTAGTTTAGGCTCTTTATTTTTATCTATGCAATGGCTTTGGAGAATTGGTGCAGAGGCACGACTGACAAAGTTGTATGGCTATATATACAATTATTTATTTACCTCAAGCCTCCAATGTGTTAATCCTCAGTGACGAGGGTCCGACTGGAATAAGTGTCGTGGTAGATAATATTATTTCAATATTTTAGTTTTCATAGCATTACATTTTGACTATAAACCTCTTCGTGCGTCTCCTACTCGGAAATCATTTACATATTACATAATTAAAACCCTGAAAGAGACGAGAGTTCACCTTCAGCTATTATAACAGACCGATGGTTCAGAGCCGGTGATGCTGGCAAGTCATACCTACGCGGTCATACTCGAACCGGGTCAAGGAGCCCGCAGGTACTCAAAGTTGAACAAACTCAAAAGCAACTCAACTTCGACATTCATTTGAACTAAGTTATGTACCTATTTAACAAGCATTTGTCAATGTTTGGTTATTTTTATGCATTTTCTGAGGTTGCTGATGAAATACATGTCATTCATAGCTCATAGCAGACTACTTCGTAAATACTCACTGCAAGGGTTTGTTGGTAACATTTAAATCGAGGAACTGAATCAATCACAATTACAGTATAAATCACATAACACAGTACTTACTTATTAATGACAATGGTTTAAGACAGTGATTTAGCAAGCCATAAGTAGTCAAAGACAGAACAATCAGTAACATCTTGTGAGTAAGCCATCATTTGGACTCTGGCCTAGGATGTAATGACGTCACGTATGCACCTACGAATTATGTAGATATAGGTAGGTATACAAGAGGCGTATAATTGCGAGATAAATGGACGGATCACATGTAATCAACTTTATCACGCTGACAACTCATTGACATCCACACAGAATCACAACTCTCATTATGTAAATATGACTACAGCTTATCATAAAAACATTAGTTTTAAATTGGCGTTATTAAACGCTATAAAATGTTCAAATCGTCGATGTGTTGACCTTGTTGGATCCAGTTAGATCACATAACTCTACGACTACGAGTAAGTATTATATTATTCAAAACATTGGACTATCTCGTTACAAAACTCTTCACAGACTACCCCAATCATCTACTGTAGAGTATTCAGCTTTATCATATTTAAGATTTTCAATAAGTAAGCTACACAGCTGTTCCGTAAAACATGGAACGCTTTAGGTATATTATATAGTCCTGTTCTGTGTAAAGTGCGCCTGGACGATACTGTTTATGCAATACTCGTACATTTCTAAGGGGCCATATCCAACATCCCCCGACATAAAACCTCTTTGCTTTCAATTACGTAAATCCAGCGTCCGTCGCATAGAAATATCTTATATCTATGGTCTGTCGCCTGCGGCCGCCGCCTATTTCCAGCCTTAGAATTAGCCCCACCAGCACATTGTACAGTGCCAATACCGGCCGCACGGCAGATTGCTCCGTGTGCTGCGTGTGCTCGCCGCTCGGCAATGACGGCACTGGCAGCACTGACGGCTCCGGTAGATGTTCCACAGGGAACGATCATCTTGTATTTATTCACACGCTCTTGATATAATATGGAATAGGTCCATTACTAACCCTTGCTCTGTACCCACATGAAGTAATCATGTTGTTTACAGTTGCTTGCAATGCAAAATGTCTGGGCATAAAAAATCTTGTAACAATATTTTTGATGATTCGTGAGTAGGAATCCGATGTACTTATTAATAATTCATGGATAATTTATTGGGCATGATTTCTGGGTCTTTAATAACACAGCTTCTAAGCAGGAGACATGTACCTAATAAATTATAAAAACATAACATAGGTAGTATGTTATCGATGACGTGGCCACACTGGCCAGCGTACATCTCGCACATAGCGGACATATTTCATCCTCCGGTAACATTACTCATCTCTATCTCCTCTCCTCCCATACATCCTACATATAATACATACATACATACACACGGATACATACGAACCACTACATTAGCATACACTTAAATAAATCTGATTGTTGCAAATATTTAATAACACAGCTTCTAAGCAGGAGACATGTACCTAATAAATTATAAAAACATAACATAGGTAGTATGTTATCGATGACGTGGCCACACTGGCCAGCGTACATCTCGCACATAGCGGACATATTTCATCCTCCGGTAACATTACTCATCTCTATCTCCTCTCCTCCCATACATCCTACATATAATACATACATACATACACACGGATACATACGAACCACTACATTAGCATACACTTAAATAAATCTGATTGTTGCAAATATTTAATAACACAGCTTCTAAGCAGGAGACATGTACCTAATAAATTATAAAAACATAACATAGGTAGTATGTTATCGATGACGTGGCCACACTGGCCAGCGTACATCTCGCACATAGCGGACATATTTCATCCTCCGGTAACATTACTCATCTCTATCTCCTCTCCTCCCATACATCCTACATACATACATACATACACACGGATACATACGAACCACTACATTAGCATACACTTAAATAAATCTGATTGTTGCAAATATTTAATAACCTTGACTAAAGTTACATGTATGTACGGAAGCCGCTAATATTTACATTGTTACAATTATAAATCTGAATATTACACAAAGTAGGAACTAACACTATTTTTTCTAGATTTATGATCTTCCAAGATTGAAAACAAAAGACTTAAAATTAAAATGGACCTTGAAGTTGAACAAAAACAATAATTCACAATCAAACT
Organism: Cosmia pyralina; assembly: GCA_946251885.1. Taxonomy (NCBI): domain Eukaryota; kingdom Metazoa; phylum Arthropoda; class Insecta; order Lepidoptera; family Noctuidae; genus Cosmia; species Cosmia pyralina. The sequence continues at coordinate 25,508,583 of OX276360.1, forward strand.
TCGATCTTGACAAAGATAAAAGTATTTCTGTAGATTGAGCCTGCTGGAACTGCTGGCGGCGGATAACGATACCTATCCAACCGACAATCTAAAATTAGGTTACCATTTAAAATTTCTTTTATGATCCGGCTAACAGGCCGCTTGCCGAGGCAAGAAGACGAATCATCTTAGTTCAGTAAAGGATGCGTTTAACCAAGTAGAGTCGGGGCGGTAATCGTCTTGATTACATTCTTGGAAGACATTAAGGTAATGTGTCATCTAAGCCTGCCTGTCGATACTGACGGGGTCGCTGGGTGACTCGACGTCGCCGCCGCCGCTCGCCACGGTGTCGCAGCTGCTGGGCGCGGCCGGCTCGCCTATGATCGCTGGTATCACCTGGACAAGCAGAGGAGAAGGCAATCAAAATGAAGTCGTCATGCTTAACACGGGACTCTACATAATGGTTCAAACGGGCATTTTCAGCCACGCGTTTGAGTCAGGTCAGATAGTTGACGTCACTATTTGTGCTATGAGCACTTAGGATGCCGGTCCCCCTCTCGGAGTAGTTCCCTGGCAGCATCTTACGACCCTTGTGGTGGAATAGAGGATGCTTATTTCTTGTTGGGAACTAGGTATATACTCGTACGCACAGAACAGATAAACCTCTTTGTCTGTTCTGTGCGTATACGGAAGTTATTTCAAATACGAAATGAAACAAATGAATAAGCTAGCGAGAAGGTTCTTTGTGCAAATGATCAAAAAAATATACAACGTGGATAAAAAAATACAATCAGAGCTTAGCAGAAATGTTGAACAAAGTTGGCAATAATTCGCAAAGGAAACCATTCCTTCACAAGAATTAGGAGTTGTCGCCGATGAATAGCAAAAGGGTCGCATTTAATTTGAACCCTTTTTACTTGGGAATCCGATACCTTATATTTTCGAAAAGTACATGCCTAGACAACACACATCTGTTCTGTCTATCACGCTGGGGAGTTAAAGCGTGACCCGACACGGCGGTAATCCTTTATTTGTCACGTCTGTCGCTTTATTTATTTACGATTTATTGTTACTACAATTGTAATATACCTCTGCCTATCGTTTTCACAAATCACGCCGTGTTTTTCGGAGTGGAATTGTTCAGGACAACGTGCTTTATGACAAACCTGGCTTAGCAAGGATTTTGGATACGAGACAGATATGGGAACAAGAGCTGATGGGAAAATATTTAAAGCAAATGAATATTATTATGTCATGTTCTTCCATCTGAGCAGACTTTTAGTAATTTAGTTTTTTTTTTTTATTTGCGTAAAACATGGTATACAAAGGTGTTATTATATTATATAATATGAGATCATACATGTTTTGCTCTTAAAATTAAAGCATGCAAACTGTTTTTAGAATTTACTTTTACTATAATGTCAACTTCAAAATAAATCAAAAAACTATAATGTCAATCAAATACAAGAATAATGTCAAAGTTACTATGTATATATCAAATTTAAAATATTTATGTCAAATTTACTGGATTGATGTACAAGATTAATGTCAAAAATTACAACTTTATAACAAAATTATGTCATAAAAATTATATAATAATATTAGTGTCAGGAAAAAGATAAAATTATTCAATCAAAAACTTTTTCACATAGAAATTCGGAGATAGTAAGCCTTTTGCGAAAGAAACATTTTTAATTGACGCTTGAATGCATTACTATTTAGCTCCTTGACTCCTTCCAACGTTTAGGCAATACGTTAAATATAGTAGGCGCCATGCAGACGATACTTTTGCGCATAAGTGCCGTTTTTGCTGGATAGACGCGAAGAATGGTCATATCCCGTCTGTTACGCGGTACAACGTCCTGTAGACGTGGAAACAGCTTGGGGTTTGTTTTAACAAACATTGCGGTCTCGAGGATATACATACAAGGAAGAGTTAATATCTTGTACCTCTTAAAACATGGTTTACATGTATCAACCGTTTTTAGCCCAAACATAGATCTAATGCATCTCTTTTGGGCTTTGAATGCCGTGTTAAAGTCGGTAGAATTTCCCCAAAATATGATGCCGTATCTTAGGTGAGACGCAGCTAAGCCATAGTAGGCCGCAATCAATGTATCTACATTTACAACTGCAGCTAGAGAGTGCAATGCAAATGCAGAACTACAGACTTTTTTGCAAAGGTTCTCGATTTGTGATTTCCAATCAAGTCTTTTGTCAATTATTAGTCCAAGGAATTTAGTAGTATTTACGATTTCAACAATTTTATTATCTATATGTATGTCCATATTTTTAACCGACTTCAAAAAGGAGGAGGTTCTCAATTCGTCGGAACCTTTTTTTTTGTTTTTTTTTTTATGTATAATAATGTTCCCCGATTACTCGAAGATGGCTGGACCGATTTGGATTTTTTTTTGTTTTATTCGAGAGGGTATACATCACAGTTGGTCCCATATAAAATTGATTAACTTTTCTTTGGTAGTTTTTGAGTTAGCTTCAATAATACGTATTTTTTTTGTATGGATGCTGTTCTAGTTGGTTTTGCAGATAGTGGTATTAGAATTTGTGTGGGGTAGGTACACAACTAAAAAGTGAAAAATAAAAACTTTTTTACAAAAAAATACAACCGACTTCCAAAAATAACACTACAAAGTGAAAAATAACTTTAATTTCGGAAGTCGGTGGCAAAAAACGAAAATACATTTAACTAGACACCGACTTCCGAAATTAAAGTTATTTTTCACTTTGTAGTGTTATTTTTGGAAGTCGGTTGTATTTTTTTGTAAAAAAGTTTTTTCTAAAGTCAATCGTTGGCTAAAATGAATGATTTTTGTTTTATCTAAATTAATTATTAAATTATTATTGTTTAACCACTTTATTAAAGATCTCAAGGTATTGTGAATGTTAAGTTTATATTGGATCATGTCGTTTTTATTACTAGAAATTATCACCGTGCTATCATCTGCAAATAAAGTCATAGGGTGTGAAACTGATTTTGGCAAGTCATTAATGTATAGTGTAAAAAGTGGAGGTCCTAATACACTCCCTTGTGGAACACCAAAAGTAGTTTGATGTTCGTCTGATAGGTATATAGAGATATACCTATCAGACCACTAAAAAGGAAGAGTCCTTTTTAGTGGTTATATTAATTCTAGTGATTTCTGTCTTTTGCTTTCTTTTGTCTAAATAGGATTTAATTAAATTAAGAACATTACCTCTTATACCATATGCTTCAAGTTTTTTTTATTAAAATGTCATGATTTACGTAGTCAAATGCTTGAGTCATATCGCAGAAGATAGCACATACAGGGGTTTTTTTGTCCACTATTGTCAATACAGTGTATAAAAAGTCGTAGATCGCCATGTTTATAGTCTTATTTTCGCGAAATCCCTTCTGCTCATTACATAAAATATTTTTTTTTCTATGAAACCGTTTAATTCCTTTTGAATAAATTTCTTAACTATTTTCGAGAAGATAGGAATTAGAGAAATAGGCCTGTAGAATTCCATGAGCTCTTTAGCTTTATATAGTCTCTCCCTTAATTTGTATTGTTGTACTTTATTGATTGTGTAGAGCAGTGCTGGCCCAGTGGTAACGGCCGCGACTTACGAGTAGGAGCTGGTGGAGGGAGTGCTGTGGAGTGGGAGGGTGTGTCGTAGGTTCGAACTCAGAGTCGCTTTACTTTGTGAAATAATTGCATCACCTCTGTTCTCAAAACTATGATGGAAAACATCATGAGGAAACCGGCATGTCCTAGAACCAATAATTAGAAAACATGTGACATCTACCAACCCGCACTGGGCCCGCGTGGTGGATTACAGCCCACTCCCTCTCACCGAGACTCCTCTCGGCCTCCGCCTGTCCCAGCAGTGGGAACGCTATTGTACACAAAATTACAAATTCTATGTCGTCATACCATATCAAATTCATATCTATCTATTGCTGCAACGTACCCTAGCCAAGTACCTGTTGTCCGAGCATGACGAGGATCTGCGCCACCTTCTTGATGGCCTCCAGGTCCTGGGAGGAAGGTAACGAGGGCAGCGACAGGCGCGCGGCGTCCTGCAGGCGGGAGGGGTGCGAGCCCAGCCGGGAGGTCAGATCTGACACCAGGGTCAGGGGGTGTGGGGACTCAGACTGAAGAGGCTACAGACAAATTTAATATTATAAAACGAAAGATCCTCATGTACTCATTCATCAGACACACACAACCAAACACCAAAGAACTCATTCCAAAACTTGACACGTTGCTGCGGGTCGTGCGCACTCCTCAGCAGGGCATTCCTCATCTGCGGGTTACTTACGCATGATCCCCAGTCAGTAGTGCTAGGTGCCATATTGAACATCAAATATCAGTCGTAAATTGATCAGGTGACATGCAATTGACTGTTGATTATTACTAGTTCAGCGTTATCGATGCGCAGACGCATGAGTATCAAATTGTAATTCCTGCCACAACAATCTATTATTGCTTTATAATCTGTACCTAGCAACCGTTGAACAGTATGCAACCACATGCAGCACTCACCACGGGGCCTCCCCACGCTGGTCCCACCAGCAGCCCACTGACGAGGCAGCACAGCGCTACTGTCCACACCATGACGACAAGCTGTGGGCTCTGCTCACCCATACATCTTATACCATAGGTAATAGGCCAATCTCACCGCAATTGGAACCACTCGGCAAATTGACACAAATTGGATGTTTTCCCTCATTTCATGTCGTTTGTTAGGTAATCATATTGATTTGATTGTATTGTCAGGATATTTGTGGCAGTTATTTGATGAATAGCCGCTTATGGTTAACGGTTATTTTTATATTGAATCAGCTCATTCATTACACGTGATGTCGTCCCTAGCTCTAGTTATCCCACTAAGTCCCCGAGGTCACGCTATGAAGCTGAAGTATAAGAATAATAAATTGTATCTGCACTTTAGGAAAATTGACAATAAACAGTTGAAACTTGAAAGTAAGCTGGAAATCGTTTGCAATCCCCAACACCACCTGGACATCAGGCGATCATTTCAAACGCAAGACTTCGCTTTAGGCACCTATCTTCTGTAGTATAGAAAATAGGTGCTATAGAATCTATAATAACATAATAAAACTAAAGTGTGTTTGTTTGAACGAGCTAATCTCTGGAACTGCCAGTCGGATGTAAAAAAAATCTTTTGCATTTGATAACCCACTTCTTGAGGAAGGTTGCAGGCTATTTAACATCACGCTACGACTCTTAAGAGCCGATCAAGATGAAAAAAAGTTAAAAAGATCGCTAAGCGAAGGTAACGCGGGCAGGCGATGCGATGCGACGCGGTGGGTCGGGCCATGTCACGCGGACGAAGGGGCAGAGGCTAGCTAACTATAAGTACTTACATTTTATTCTATGAACAGTGGCTACAGCTAACAACCTGAACTTGAGATAAAAGTAAAAGAGCAAATACAAATACAAATATTCTTTATTGTGGTACATAGGTAAGCAATAAGTTGTTACATGTTTCCGAAATTGTACACAGCTATGACCCGCCATAATGGCATACAATAATTTTAAAGTAGGTAACATTTTAACAGCACAATCAAATAGAAAATTAAAATAATAACAATTTAAATATGCAGCACTTTAGAATTAACGAATATTTTTACATGTCAAGGCAACAATTAAAATAACGAGACATAAATTATAAATTCAGTTAGAATTAAATAATACAAATTATGAAATATATACATTTTACTTATCAGGGGAACAATTAAAATTAAATAACATCATCGAGATAATCTTTTAAAGTATAGTAACTGTTAACGCCATTACTTTCTTTAGTTTTATATTTCATGCCTAATTACTGGCAACTCTAATTAATTAGTATCTGTGTAACATAAAGTTCCTTCCGCTTTCCTTCTCCCTTCCACAACCCTTATAATGCCTAAGTGAGAGCGAGAAGGAAGATCCGCAATGGCGCGCATACGCTGCCGCCAAGAAGATCCGTCAGTTCTCAACCAACATCGACGCCTGTGGGTAAAAATTAATCCCAAGTCGAAAAAGGACTCATATTTTCACCGCGAAGAACGAAGATTGCTATTGAACAGTGCAAGTGCGTGTATGTGTGTTGTGGAAAGTGCGGATTCTCGTCCGTACGTGATATCCTGGACGCGCCAGCCACGTGGCTAAGGAAACCCTTCTCGTCGTGTCGCCATAGCTCACCAGGCAGGTACCATCATCATTTTCCCACACCACCAAAACACCTACTTGTGTCACCGAACCGCCCCTCATACAGTCCACTAAGAAAATTTCGATTTTCACCCCAAGGCTTTAGGCCGCCGCAACATTTTTTGGTCCTTCGAGACGGATATCCGACATTTTTTGGTCCTACGATCACGGATATCCAACAGTTTTTGGTCCTACGATCACAGATATCCAACAGTTTTGGTCCCATGATCACGGATACCTATTTTTCTTTATTCTCTTGATAACGGATATCAATATTATATCCGTATATCATCATCCCGCAACTATATTTCATTTCAATCTTCGTTCCTTATACTCTTATACTAAACCGCTTTAATTTATTCATTTATTACAATACCTACTTGTCATTGCGTACATTCACAGGTATTTCGCATCCCGCTCAACTTAATATTTTAATATACGTAGGTAGAAGCAAATCTACCGCTCGCTCGCTTCGCTATCGTTCGGTACTAATTCGTAGGTACCACCTACCAATCCCGCACCGCGCGCAACTCGTTGAAGTTTGCGATTTATTTTAGCTATTATAAAAACCTACAAAAATATCGAAAATGCCTAAGAAAGTGACCATTGATTCGGATGATCAGATAGAATCCGCGATTCAAATAGCACTGTCATGTCGTAATATGATTTTTGCCCGCATGCAAATCATTTACGATTTAATGGAAAAAATGAAGTCCGGTATGGAACCGATAGAGAAGTTCTTGTGTGCGTGTGTCAATGTTGATGCGTTGCGCACCGAGTTCCTCGAGGCATTTAATAAATATAACTCGCTTCTTCTAAGACAAGACCCGGAAAATAATATTGATGATCAGTCGTGGATTAGTTTTGAGGAATTATATTGCTGCGTTAAATATAATTATTCAAATTACTCAAAATCATCAGCCACATCGGCTCCTACTTCTAGTGGTAGTGGTGTCAATAAGCAAACAGTTCGCTTACCTCCCATTGAAATTATGTCATTCGATGGCGATATTCGTAACTGGCCCCTGTTCTATGCTAATTTTAAAAGCACGGTACACGAAAATAATACATTGACTGATTCGGAGAAATTATATTATTTGATGGGGAAATTGAAAGATAAGGCTCAAACCGCGTTCTCAGGAGTTTGCCCTAATGGCGATAACTACCAATTAATTTTTAATTCACTCATAAACAAGTACGAAGACAAACGTATATTAGCTTCTAGTTACCTTAATCGGATGTTTGAACATAAATCTTTTAATACCGCATCTATTCAAAATTTCGAATCCTTTTCTGATAATTTTGTTTCCGCCGCAAACGCATTAAAAAACCTTAAAATAAATGATTTATCAGATTTGATTTTTTTCCATGTCGCTATAAAAAAGGTTGATTCTGAAACCGCTCGACTTTTTGAAATGAACTCAAAAGACGAAATTCCTAAATTCGACAATTTAGTACAGTTCATTAAAAATCAATCTCGCATTTTACAAAATACTAAAGCTTTAAACAGCTTGAGTTTCACTCAGTCTAACAACAATCCTGTAAATAAAAAAACGTCTAAAACTCCGCAACCGCAATCTTACACTGTAATTGATAAATTCGCAAAATGTTTGTGTGATAGCTTTGTTCATAAACATTTATTTAAATGTCCTGCCTTTTCTAAAATGACACCAAGTGATCGTTTCAAATCGGTGAAGCAAAACGATGCATGTACTAACTGTTTAAGTATTAAACATAAGGCCAGAGTCTGTCAGTCTGAATCTAGATGTAAATCTTGTAAAAATAAACATCATACGCTTTTACACTTTAATCGCGAATCGCACGCGACTGTATTATCGAACGGTGTTGATGATACCGCACGTACACAATCGGGTTCAAACTCCACGGCTTCGAGCGAGCAAGATGCTCACGCCGCCGCCGCCGCCGTGCCGCTCGCCGCCACCGCTCAGAGCGCCCCGCAATGTAATGCATCTATTGCTGCGTCGATCCTTTACGACTCGAACTCCCGCGTATCAAAGCCGCAATGTAATACGAATACTACTATTTTGTTGTCAACCGCTACTGTAATAGTTCGAGATTCATTTGGTAAGGAGCATTTTATTCGCTGTCTATTAGACAGTGGCTCACAAATTAATTTTATTACCGCAGAATGTTGCAAACGATTAGGTTTGACTAGACATTCATCTGATACGCCTTCCGTTAAGGGTATCGGTGGTACGGAAAAATCCGTTAAGGGTTCCGTACAATTCGCTTTCTTTTCCCGTTTTAATCCGAACGTTACTTTTAACGTTAATTCGCTAGTTGTCGATGCAATCACCGATAATTTACCCACCGCTCCCGTAGATACTTCCGCCTTGCCTTACTTAAAAGGTTTACCGCTCGCCGACGAATCGTTTGGCAAACCCGGTCGCATCGATGTGTTGATCGGGGCTTCGCTTTTCCCGCAACTTATGCTGCCCCGCGTAGTTAGCAGCAACTCCTCCGCGCCGCCCGCCATGCAGACGGTACTCGGTTACGTCATCATGGGCACTGTGCCCGCGCTACCTGTACGTCGTAATAAGCCTCCACAGTCTTGTTACTCACATATTTCGCAACCATCCGACAAAGACTCGTTAGAATCGGCGTTGAAAAAATTCTGGCAGGTCGATGAAGCGCCCGTCACTCTTTCGACGAGCAAATCGCTCGACGAACTTGAGTGCGAGTACTTTTATAATTCGACCACGGAACGCGATGGGGACACAGGTAGATACTCTATAGCCCTACCGTTTCGCAGCGATGTGTTCTCATTGGGGAACTCACTCGAGATCGCGAAAAAACGTTTTTTCTGCCTAGAAAAGAAATTAGAATCCGCACCCGAGTTACGTACTGCGTATGATGACGTCATTCGCGAATATATTGATAAAGGATATTTATCTCATGCTCCGCTAGATAGTTCAGACAGTAGTTGTCCTGACTATGTAATTCCGCATCACGCAGTTGTACGTTTAGATAAGACAACAACAAAACTACGCTCCGTGTTAGACGCTAGTGCTAAAACGAGTACTGGATTATATCTCAACGATATTTTACACAGTGGCCCGAATTTACAGGGTGACTTGTTTACTATAATTCTGAATTTTCGATTGTTCGCATTCGCGCTCTCGGCTGATTGCCGACAAATGTTCTTACAGATTGAAGTAAGAGAAAGCGATCGTCGCTTTCAACGCATCTTATATCGTTTTAGTCCAAACGATCCTCTGGTTCTATATCAGTTTAACCGTGTCTGTTTTGGTCTCAAGTCAAGTCCCTACCATGCGATCCGCACGGTACAACAGTTGGTTCAAGACGATGGTCATCACTTCCCGCGCGCCAGCGCTATCATCGCGGATTCGCTGTATATGGATGACGTAGTCTACAGCGTAAGCTCCGAATCACGTGCAGTCCAGGTTTCGCACGAACTGATTAAACTCTTTAGAGGAGGTCAGTTCGAGTTGGTCAAGTGGACCAGTAACTCTCAAACTGTACTAAACAGTATTCCCGCGTCGCATAGGTTGACCGAACAACTAGAATTCGACAAGTCGGTAGAACAAAAGGTTCTCGGCTTGCGCTGGTGTAGGTCAAATGATTGTTTTGAATTTCTTATTTCAGCACCGCCAGACACGTGTACTAAACGTGCTATACTGTCGGCCGTAGCTAGACTGTGGGACATCATGGGGCTTGTCGCGCCTGTAGTTCTCTATGCTAAACTACTTATCAAAGAATTGTGGTTACTGAAGCTCGATTGGGATGACACTCCCCCACGTCACATCATAAATATTTGGCAAACTTTTTGCTCTGTCCTGCCGCTTTTAAATGATTTTAAAATCCCGCGCCATTTAGGTATTTTTGAAAATTGTATTCTTCGCCTCATTGGATTTTCCGACGCCAGCGAAAGCGCCTACGGCGCTGTCATCTATGCGCATGTCACTCGCAACGATGACGTAGTCGTTCAGCTGGTTTGTGCCAAGTCGAAGGTATCGCCGGTTAAACCATTGACTATTGCTCGACTGGAGCTCTGTGGTGCCGAACTCCTCGCTAAACTTCTTCGCCGTGTTCATGACACTTATAATCCGCGTTATAATGTTACCGCTATTTACGCATTCACCGATTCAAAGGTGACTCTTTGCTGGATAAATTCTTCTCCGCATCGTTGGCACACGTTTGTGGCCAATCGTGTCGTTCGCATCGTAGACAACGTCCCCGCGGAACATTTCTACCACGTAGCTGGTACTGAAAACCCAGCGGACTGTTTGTCACGTGGTTTAACACCTGACAAATTCATTGAGCACCCATTATGGTTGCACGGACCCGCTTGGGCTAAGCGCGACCCTTCCGAATGGCCCATACATAAGGTTACAGACTTGAATTCGGAACCCATTCCGGAAGAAAAGGTCCACGCGCACCCCATAGTCGCGGATTCAAGTTCGGACAATTCGCTTCTACTCGCACTCGCAGAACGTACGTCGTCGTGGACTAAGCTGCTGCGTATTGTTGTTTTCATATACCGTTTCATGAAAAAACTCCCGCGTCGAACTGACGCCGTTACCGCTAGCGACCTCGAGTTCGCTGAAACCATTTTGTGGCGTCATGTTCAAAGAAAACACTTCATGGATGATTATTCCGAGTTAAAAAATAATAAAATTTGTTCACCCGCTCTTATTAAACTCAAGCCATTTGTAGATGGTGATGATTTAATCCGCGTTGGGGGTCGATTAACTCATTCGGCTGAGGCCTATAGTACTAAACACCCGGTAGTGTTACCCCGTCATGATCGCATAGTTGAAATCCTCGTAGACTATTATCATATAAAATATTTACATGCAGGTCCAGAACTCACTATGTCGTTATTGCGCCATAAGTATTGGATTTTGTCCGCTAGACGCATTATTCGTCATAGAATCCACAAGTGTAACGCATGTCACAGGTGGAGACCGCGACCTCATGGTCCGCCGATTATGGGCGATCTCCCTAAATCTAGAGTAAATGTTGCAACCAAAGCTTTTTCTCATACAGGGTGTGATTACGCTGGCCCTATACAGTATGTGCCCGTACGCACTCGAGGTGCGAAGAGTCGCAAGGGTTATTTATGTATATTTACCTGTATGACTACTCGCGCTGTTCATATTGAATTAGCTACAGATCTTACGACTGCGTCGTTCATAGCCGCGTTGAAACGGTTTTTATCCCGCCGTGGACCGGTACAATGCTTGTATTCGGACAACGCGACCAATTTTCGAGGAGCTAATTCGTTTTTACGCGACTTGTATACTTTCATAAATAAAGAATACCGCCCGCGCTTTGAAGAGGAGCTCGCTGAGCATCGCATTAATTGGCACTTTATTCCGCCCGCGTCACCGCACTTTGGTGGATGTTGGGAGTCCATGGTGAAGGCCGTGAAGACTCACCTTTTCAAGACAATAGGTCAACAACTTCTATCTTATGAAGAATTAGTTACAATTCTCTCTCAAATAGAGTGCCTGTTGAACTCCAGACCTCTTACTGTTCTTAGCGCTGATCCGGAAGAGCCTAAAGCTCTTACCCCTTCGCATTTTTTACATACTGTTCCGCTTAACTCATTACCTGCCGCGGAAGTAGGTTTACTGTCTGATCACCTGCTTCAAAGACACTCTCTTATGGATAAATTAGTCCAGTCGTACTGGAAAAGATGGCGAAGCGAGTATTTTCATAGTTTACAATCACGCTTAAAATGGAATAAACCTGATGGAGACATGATTAAGGAAGGCGCTGTAGTAGTGATAGTTAATGATAATGCGCCTCCTCTATCCTGGCCTCTAGGTGTTATTGAGAAGTTGCATACGTCTATAGACGGTAGCACGCGAGTCGTTTCAGTACGCACTTCTAATGGGATTCTTGTGCGACCTGTGGTCCGCTTATGCCCCATTCCTACTCAGTAATATCTTATTCAGTCCATTCCCTCTTTAGTTAGATTTAAGTGTAATTTCACTGTATATATTATTATATCATTCTCTTTAAAGGTGACCCTTTAAGGCCGCGAGGAATGTTAACGCCATTACTTTCTTTAGTTTTATATTTCATGCCTAATTACTGGCAACTCTAATTAATTAGTATCTGTGTAACATAAAGTTCCTTCCGCTTTCCTTCTCCCTTCCACAACCCTTATAATGCCTAAGTGAGAGCGAGAAGGAAGATCCGCAATGGCGCGCATACGCTGCCGCCAAGAAGATCCGTCAGTTCTCAACCAACATCGACGCCTGTGGGTAAAAATTAATCCCAAGTCGAAAAAGGACTCATATTTTCACCGCGAAGAACGAAGATTGCTATTGAACAGTGCAAGTGCGTGTATGTGTGTTGTGGAAAGTGCGGATTCTCGTCCGTACGTGATATCCTGGACGCGCCAGCCACGTGGCTAAGGAAACCCTTCTCGTCGTGTCGCCATAGCTCACCAGGCAGGTACCATCATCATTTTCCCACACCACCAAAACACCTACTTGTGTCACCGAACCGCCCCTCATACAGTCCACTAAGAAAATTTCGATTTTCACCCCAAGGCTTTAGGCCGCCGCAACAGTAACATTTGTCTAACAGCAACTGAAATAATTTCTTTTTATAATTATGCAAATCTAAATCTCTAATTGTCTTTGGCAATTTATTATATATGTTATATAATAAATAGCATCGTTAAATAACTATCGATTCGTAGTTATAATGATCCGCTCGAACTTGACTGACCTAATGTTAAGGTCTACGTAAACAAAGCCAAGTAAGGTTAATCAATCTCCCCCGACCCGCAGCTTAGCATGATGTACGGTCGTGCACAGCGGCGCTTCGGTCAGCCTCGGTAGTTGCCGACGAATGCCGATCGTGCAAATTGACCGCCATTGAAACATGCTGACGTGAGCGTATAAAGCGTGATGCGGCATGTGTTACCTGCACGCACTTAATGTCACGTCCATGGTTAAAATGTGGTTAATTAAGTTAACACTGCACATGGTTGTGATTGTGACGGAGTGGTGTTAACAAAAAAATAATAACAAAAATAACAAACAAGGTCTCCTCATCTGAAAACCGCTATAAATTAATGTTGAAATTTTATGCAATGATTAATCAATCGAGAGACCAAAGTAATCTCAGTATGTTTATGTAACTTCAAGAGACTTGGCTGCATTTAATGGAGCCACTAGAAGGGTAAGAGAGACAAACGCTACAACCGCTGGCAACCACGTTGCTTCCCTCAACTCATTTGTAACCTTTCAGTGTCAAAAACCTTTTCCCTAGCTCGAATTTCACGATTAAATGGTTTGACAAGCCACTCTACGTTACTCACACATTCTATCAATCAAGCCTTTCCGCTAACAGATTAGGTGGGATCAGTTATCGATATGATACGTCAAAGCTGTAGTAGCTCACAGCTCACAGGAGATCCGGACAGACGCCGGACGGGCGACATGGCGGCTCGGATTACTATGACAGCCGCCGTCAAACGCGCTGAGCCGGGCTAATTCTGTCTCTAGCGAAGATCGATTCATTGACTCGGCCTCCTTCTTTGTTTGTTCTTGCATTTTATTTCTAAGGACAATGGAGAGTGATTTGTTAACGAGATAAACAACTCTTTACCAAGAACTATCTTCATCAGATATTCTATTCTTAGCTTCCTACCTACCGTATCTAAAACTGGATGTTCGCGCATATAATCTGGTGAGACAACTCCATCGAATTCCCGAGACTTTGGGCGGAGGCTGCGTCGGCACCGCAACGTAACTACATAAGAATTCCTTTTTAAGATGTTTAAAATTACAAAGAGAACATAATTTAAATGTTTAGCCGCTGTTTCGTGCAGTCGCGGGCTGCGAGCCGGGCGGGAATGTGAGGCGGGACGGGGAGGGCGGGGCAGGGGGGTGGTACGGGGTGCGTGCCGAGCGTGCCAGCTCAGCGTGCCGATTATCAGCAGCATCCGAAGAGCGCCGCGCCGCCGTCACGAGCGACCGCAACCCTACCTACCCTAGACCCATAGTTAGGTACGCCTACCTGAGTCGTACTTACGGCCGGCAGACTTACATTAATACTCCTTTGTCCTAAGGCTTGTGACCGCAATGCTAACTAGTGCTTGGGAAAGGTCAAACAGTCTCACGAAACACGATTGTACCTGAATGTACTAATTAATTGCAGATACGACACGGGAATGTTGTATTAAACGGACGATAACAATCGCATTAAGTACCTATGCACTGTTTGTTTGTAGTAATGTGCCACACAAGTGGTAGGTCGCGGACAATCAGTATTGTCCAGATAGTTTCAACTTTTGTTCTGTATATAGTTATTTAATTGCTAAATTCCGTTTCGTTGCCGCTTCGATGACGCTGTTCAAGGCGTGCAAACGAGATGAATGTACTAAATAGCTTATCGTCGATCATGCCGATAGCATCTCGTACGTAGCTGTAGTTATCTGCAGTCACATCCTGAAGTAGCCCACGTACGTGAGGAACGGCTGTCTGTATATCACCTCGGAATCTCATATCGCTACGGAGAAATTATTATGACGGACGGGACGGGCGGTCGTGCTGACATGCGACAACCCTGTTCCATCGAATGGCTATCCGACGATAGCTTCTGTTTGAGAGAAATATTTGGCCATTATGTACACATGTATGAAACTAGTAAAGGTTATCCATTGTGTCATTGACCTTCTGCGGATGTGTGTCAGTATCGGAACAGGTTCGCCTTAAAATGAATACTCGAACAATAATTATCTGATCGCGATGAACAGATGCATCGGATTAGTTCCGGCCGCTAATGGTCTTCTACGACTAAGGTCGAGCCTCAATCATCGATGTTGTGATCTAATATCAGATGTCCTTAAATATTTTTATAAAGATTTATTTTTAACGATCTGTGCCCGCGGCGCTGAGCGAGTTTTAAATTCTTGATTTGAAGCGGCGATAGCTCATCCATCAGTCATCGGCTAGAAGTCGAATCTCGACGCATGATATTAGCCACAGATGTGTGATATTAACACACTTCTGTCTACAAACTGTAACCGAATGAAAGTAGTCATTTTATTCAGTAACTTTCTTTATAAAACGTTGTAAATATGAAAGTTCAGTCGATTCATTCCACAATGTTTGAATAGTTTTATGAGCGTTCGTGTAAAATAAGCTTTAAAACTGAACTGTAATGTAGCAACATTAAGGCCAAAAACAACATGAAAAATTCGTTTATTACTTTTTAAACATGCAATAATAATTAAGTAAGCACGGACTAGAATTTTCTCGTCCGTGTAAGTAAGCTAATAAATAGTAAATAGCCGCAACACAACTGGGCTATGAGTGCCTCAGCAGTACCTAGCTAGCTGTTCTTGAGCTAAAGGCGCGGATGAGGAACGAGCGATATTAGCGCTGCGGTTTTTTCTTAAGTCTGAGCACTGACATACAACATGTTTTATTTTTATTTTCTGCGGTAGCGGGGTGAGCAGGGACGCCAGGCACACATACACGCAGTCATATGTGGACTATGTGGACATATACGTGGCTTCTACAACATGAAAATTTGTGAGATTCACAGCTCGAGTATTCGCGAGCTCCGAGACGAGCTCAGACATAAATGTGTGTGCTTATTACTGAAATTGTTTCAATAAAAAATTGATATAAGTAGGTTCGGGTTGCATGCATAGTTGCATTATTAATTATATTATCGCACCTTCTGCATGTGCATACCTAATGTTGCGAGCTCCCAGGACGCCGCCGGGCGGTGCTGGTGCCACGAGCTCCCAAGGCGCCGGGCGGTGCTGGAGCTGCCGGTTACTGTCAGGACTGCCGCCAAGTGATGCCTGATTCCATATCTTGTCAAGATGTTGATTCATGTGTCAGCAGCCTGTGTTACAGGAACTAACGTGGGCGAGGCTTAGCTTCCGGTTGGGACAGTTCTAATTAATTGTTTGTGCTCCGTACCCACAGTGGCAGAAGTTTATTACTATGTCTAAGCTGGAAGTATGACGTAGTGTGCCTGCGACAAGAGCGACGACTACTCCTACAGTGTGATACATGATCATCATTAGAGAAGTTATATTGATCTGAATGTAGGCTCCCAGTCATTTCTGGGTCTGTGGCTTAGGTCCCCAGGCGCCTGTGGCCGACGCTCCCGATTTGATTCATTTAATTTGGACTGACTGAATAAATTTATTTAATTTTGTTTTAATTTTTGGACTGAATAAATTTATTTAATTTAAATTTGTTTTCTATAAAAATGGGTAAGTCGTTCTGTAATCCATTGTTTGAAATGAGTTCTATATTATAGTTCCTACATTACAAAAAATCAAGAAAACTACATTTATAAATAGATCTGTCTGCAAGTTATCAGCAGTCAGCACAGCTCCGCGCCGGGATCACGCGCTGGATCAAAAATCATGGTTCCGTTTAGAAAAAAGGATGCTGCTATAGGTAGTATATAGCTCCGTCTCTCTCTCACACTGGATCCATGATCTTTTTTCCCGTCATAGTGCGGCCCACAGAAAAGATTACGGCCCCAGAGCGAGACCTACGCCCCGTTGCGCCGGCGCACAGCCGCCGGGTATACAGGATGTTAGGTTAAACGAGGGTCAGACTATAACGGAATGTAGTACTAATGAAAATGAACAACTTTTACCATTAACTAACCCTGAAATATGGAAAGAAAATCAGCTGTTCTCTACAAAGTGCAAAACCTACGCGATCAAAATGTGCGAGACAGCTGACTTTATTTTCATCTTTCTCGGTTAGTTCCATGGTAAAAGTTGTTCATTATCATGAGTACTACACTCCGTTACAGTATGTCCCTCGTTTAAACTAATAACACCCTGTATACTCATACTAACTAGGAGTACGTCAAATTACACATGTAAGTAAGTATTAGCTATGTATTGCTGCTGTTTAACTAACAGACGTGGAAGGTAATGTGTGGCTGGCTGAGCTTGGTTTTGAGCATCTTCAGTCACTCGTAGGTATGTAGCACGAATCAATGTATGTTTTGCAGCTTAGCTGTTAGTTTTTTAAGTTGGTTACTAATAAATAAATACCTTTAGGTTATGTTATGTTATCTTATCATATATGGCTAATAAGACATAGGTACACGACCGCACGTCTATTTCCAATGAGGCTATAAGCAGAATGTACAGTACGCCAAGAATGCCCGGAACACGCTGACTTAGTGCAGCTCTTCCATATTTATATTGTGGCTCTACTTACTAGGCAGGAAGGATATCACGACTAATTTCTTTCATAATGGCGAAAGCAGAATAGATGGCTGTTCATATTTAATCATCGATTAAACCAAATATGTGAGCGGATTGATCGTGATAAACGTTTTAATTGACGTTTAATTAATTAGTTGTTAGGGTTCCGTACCTCAAAAGGGAAAAACGGAACCCTTATAGGGTCACTCGTGTATCTGTCTGTCTGTCCGTCTGTCACAGCCGATTTGCTCCGAATCTATTGGACCCATTAAGTTAAAATTTGGTACACATATGAATTTGTGTGACCCAAACACGGACGGGTAAAGTAAATAAATAGATTTTAGTTTTTTTCTATTATGATGATACCGAAGCCCTTCTTACATCAATGAAGTAACTCATAATTACACACACACACTCACGCTGACACACTCACATGCACACACACACTCACGCTGACACACTCACGTGCACACCACACATTCTTGTATTGGATTTTGTTAATTTTTATTATTATTATTTTTTTTTTAATTGTTAATTTGTTCAAAATTTTGATAATACTGTAACAGTGTAATCAATACTTTTGTCTTATTTTCGGGAAATGAGCGCTGATTGTCCTTAACACAGGCTCCTAAGTAACCTAGCTAGGACATCAGAGCGTAAACTTATACGGTCTTATTACAAAACGAGATTTTTCTTCCGTCATAGTTTAAACCATCGAGCCAGTTTTTGTAATAAGAACCTAGCTGTGATAGAAATACAGTTCTTTATAAAAAACTGACAATTTAGTCCGGTACTAAGTTGTCAGTTTTGTAAAACTGACATCTTAATGTGTCGGAATAAAGTTCGAAATTCAAAAAAGGGTCCATGGTTTAAACCTGGGTTTGAAGATGAACCTTGTTTTGTAATAAGACGGATATTGTTACTTACTTATCTCAGATGTATACTAATCCTAAGCTGTCAGCGTACTTTGTAACAGACTGTACCTCTTGTTTATGAAATAAATGTTTTTATTTTATTTATTTATTTTATTTTGAATATAGGGGTCACTATATTTGGGAGCAAATAAGAAAATTTTAAAAAAAGTTTTGCAAACTACACCATGTGGCATGTCAAATGAAAAAGATTACTATGAGGGTCTCAAATATATTTTCTTATAATTTTAAAATATTTTTTTAAAGTAATTCAAGAAAAAAGATGAAAATTGACCATTCCCCCCCCTTATCTCCGAAACTACTGAGCCTAAAATTAAAAAAAAAATACAGAAAATAGTTATTTACCTGAAGATTACAGGAAAACCTATAAAATGTCTGTGGTCATAAAATAACATGGTAAATCTCTTAATATTGTGAGTATAAACTTACATTTACAGTTAGAATGTATGGGAGTGTACAGTTTTTCAACTACAATGTTAAGTTTGTCCCAACTACGGATCCCTTCGTTGTGCGTGGTCCAGCACGCACTTGGCCGGTTTGTTTTGGAGACAGTTTACTGATCCTGGGAACATTGGACGGATGGCTGCAATACTTACCTACGCGATCACAATGTACGGAACGGGAACATTGGACGGATGGCTGCAATACTTACCTACGCGATCACAATGTACGGAACGGGAACATTGGACGGATGGCTGCAATACTTACCTACGCGATCACAATGTACGGAACGGGAACATTGGACGGATGGCTGCAATACTTACCTACGCGATCACAATGTACGGAACGGGAACATTGGACGGATGGCTGCAATACTTACCTACGCGATCACAATGTACGGAACGGGAACATTGGACGGATGGCTGCAATACTTACCTACGCGATCACAATGTACGGAACGGGAACATTGGACGGATGGCTGCAATACTTACCTACGCGATCACAATGTACGGAACGGGAACATTGGACGGATGGCTGCAATACTTACCTACGCGATCACAATGTACGGAACGGGAACATTGGACGGATGGCTGCAATACTTACCTACGCGATCACAATGTACGGAACGGGAACATTGGACGGATGGCTGCAATACTTACCTACGCGATCACAATGTACGGAACGGGAACATTGGACGGATGGCTGCAATACTTACCTACGCGATCACAATGTACGGAACGGGAACATTGGACGGATGGCTGCAATACTTACCTACGCGATCACAATGTACGGAACGGGAACAGTGGTTTTTTTTTCATATTTCAGTGTTGGTCCTCGTCGTTAAACCTAACACATACAAAATAATAAGTTAGATGGATGCATTAAAAATGCATGATGCT
The DNA here is from genome assembly GCA_946251885.1 of Cosmia pyralina. Lineage (NCBI taxonomy): Eukaryota > Metazoa > Arthropoda > Insecta > Lepidoptera > Noctuidae > Cosmia > Cosmia pyralina. The sequence goes on from OX276360.1 coordinate 25,528,240, forward strand.
TGAATCGATTGACTTATTAACAATAATTATGCTTGACGTAAATGTGAAATAATAAATGACAATACTATATTTTATGCTTACCTACATGAATGAAAAATTTATAAATGGATTTGATAATAATGATTTACTTTGAATAAAATGTAATAATTTATTGATTAATGTTTAGTATAATGTAATGAATTGTAATAATTAGTGTAAATTATATTATTAACTTGTTATGAAACATTTGCAGTACCCTCACAGGGTGCATGTCTTAATACTGTGTCATGAAATTTTAATGCATGCCTACTAACCAGTGTTTTACATGCTAGCAAAAATAAATAAAATAAATACATTATTATTTTACATTGACTTAAATTAAGTCACAAAATTGTAAAGTGTAGATCGAAGTACAAAACACATAACAGAAGTAACCTCGATGTTCATGTTCATGACACATGCTACGTCCGTCACATACTTGTGATGATTTACATTTCCGTGTGAATATTTCTGCAACAACGACATCTAATAAATTTACACAACCGTAGAGAACAAATCGATAAAGCATGTTAATTAATAAATGCTAATTGTTCATAAGGCTTTCGAAAGGTCAATTTCCATTAAAACTGTTGAAAAAGGTAAAATAAAGAAGATTGCCTTCTCGACTTAGGTAAACCCACAGAACATATTAATACCTCTTTATCTTTTTTGTGGGTAAACCATTAAAAAGTCGCGAAACGATTTTTGCAAATTATCCAGATTGTTTTGGAGGAGTGCCGAATTAATCGGTGTCAGTGAGGCTCGGAGTAACGGTGCGGGCTGCGGGCTGCGGGCAGTGCGTCGGACGTTGCCCACAGATATACATAACACTGGGCATATATTGCCCACATATGCTTAACTCGTCGCTTTGTATGCGGAGCCGCGGGCAGCCGCGCGCGTGCGAGCGGACGCGATTTTTGATAAATCGGCTCTCGACCGCAATTTCGATTTGGCGAGGTTTCAATACTTGATAGGATTTAAGTTTGTATGTGTAATGTATGGCGTGTGTCATGCTGGTACAGGGAGAATGAACACGTTGCATGCAATTCGATTGACGATGCACTAGCGGTATAACCCTAGAAATATAAAAAACATATTTCTTATATCTATGGGTATAACATTGCATCAAACTGCTGGTGCTCTTCATGTTCCCTGTAGGTATCTGTGGTGCTATTCTGTAAAAATCTCACAGTGATAGGCGAAGTGAGCTGGAAGTGAGTAGTGAGCTGTCACTTTTTCACCTAATATTTTTTTTTTTTTGTATTTATTAATTTTTATTATTTTATTTGATTATTATGAATTATTTAAGTTGTATTAGCTATTTGGTTTTTAGATTTAGATTACGAAATAATTGTATTTTTTTGCTTTAATTTTACCAAAACTGGATCTTTTTTAAGCTAGTAACATGTGGAAACGTAGTGGATTGTACATTTACACCTATAGCATACTGTGTATGTAGAGATAATACCTATACAATGTACGATTGTCTGTTTTCCCAAATAATAGGTTGGGGAAAAAGTTTCTTCGCATTTTTTAAGAAAATTCAAAACATTTTTTAATATAAATTATTTACATTTATCTAAAGTATGTAGGTATCATTTTGTTCGATAACTTTTTGCCATCTTGTAGGTAGGGACATAATCCCATTGCTATAGAAATTTTGGGACTTCTGATCATAATACCGCGACAAGTGGTTTTGGCAGTCCTCTCGTGATGTTAACCTGACACTGCCTAAAGAATTCTGAAGAGACCGAAACAGGTGGAAATCTGAAGGTGCAAGGTCAGGACTATACGGCGAATGCATTAACACCTCCCAGCCAAACTCTCTTAATTTTTGCTGAGTGGCTAAAGATGTGTGAGGTCTAGCGTTATCATGATGAAAAACCACACCCCTTCTGTTGATTAATTCCGGCCGCTTTCTCTCAACTTCTTGCTTTAATCTCATCAGTTGTTCGCAGTAGAGCTCAGAATCGATGGTCCTGCCTGGTGGTAACAGCTCATAATGAATAATGCCCTTCCAATACCACCACACACACAGCATCACCTTGTTGTGAGTTAACCCGGGTTTCGCCACAGTCTGTGAAGCCTGACCGGCCTTTGACCACGACCTTTTTCGCACGTTCTTGTCGTACGTGATCCACTTTTCATCACCAGTTATCAGCTTCTTCAAAAATGGTTCGGTTTCATTACGTCGTAATAAAGAATCACAAATGAGTACACGAGTACACGGTTCATTAGGCTTCTTCCAGTGAGCTCGTGAGGAACCCAAATATCGAGCTTTTTTGTGTACCCAGTTTTTTTCAAATGCGCCAAAACTGTTTTGTGGTCAATTCCCAGTTCTTCAGCTACGTCGTAACTACTGATATGCCTATCTTGTTCCACTTTTTCAAAAATGGCATCCATTTTATCCGTAATAGGGCGACCAGAGCGACGTGCATCTTTGACATCAAAATTTCCGGATTGAAAACGCTTAAACCAAATTTGTGCTACTCTCACAGACACTGCACTGGGTCTGTAAACATCGCAAATTTTTTTCGCGGCTTGCGTTGCATTTTTACCTTTTTTGTAGTAAAATTTTAAAATGTATCGAATTTCTTCATTAGATTCACTCATCTTGACATTACGAAAAATAAATGAAAAAACACACATTTTCCTAATTTGAATTTGGAATTATGTTCTTTAAAATTTAAACTTTCAATGATACCAAAACCAGCCAGATACAAATAAAAGCCAAAGAGATTTTATTTTTAGTTCATACATACTATAATGCGAAAAGACTTTTTCCCCAACCTAATATTTTATTTTATTAGGTTGGGGAAAAAGTCTTTTCGCAACTTTTTCCCCAACCTAATATTTTATTTTATTAGGTTGGGGAAAAAGTCTTTTCGCATTATAGTATGTATGAACTTAAAATAAAATCTCTTTGGCTATACTATTTGTATCTGGCTGGTTTTGGTATTATTGAAAGTTTAAATTTTAAAGAACATTATTCCAAATTCAAATTAGGAAAATGTGTGATTTTCATTTGTTTTTCGTACTGTCAAAATGAGTGAATCTAATAAAGAAATTCGATACATTTTAAAATTTTACTACAAAAAAGGTAAAAATGCAACGCAAGCCGCGAAAAAAATTTGCGATGTTTATGGACCCAGTGCAGAGTCTGTGAGAGTAGCAAAAATTTGGTTTAAGCATTTTCAATCCGGAAATTTTGATGTCAAAGATGCACGTCGCTCTGGTCGCCCCATTACGGATAAAATGGATAGCATTTTTGAAAAATTGGAGCAAGATCAGTATATCAGTAGTTACGACGTAGCTGAAGAACTGGGAATTGACCACAAAACAGTTTTGGTGCAATTGAAAAAAACTGGGTACACAAAAAGCTCGATATTTGGGTACCTCACGAGCTCACTGAAAGAAACCTAATGAACCGTGTACTCATTTGTGATTCTTTATTACAACAAATGAAACCGAACCATTTTTGAAGAAGCTGATAACTGGTGATGAAAGGTGGATCACGTACGACAAGAACGTGCGAAAAAGGTCGTGGTCAAAGGCCGGTCAGGCTTCACAGACTGTGGCAAAACCCAGGTTAACTCGCAACAAGGTGATGCTGTGTGTGTGGTGGGAGTAGAAGGGCATTATTCATTATGAGCTGTTACCACCAGGCAGGACCATCGATTTTGAAGTCTACTGCAAACAACTGATGAGATTAAAGCAAGAAGTTGAGAGAAAGCGGCCGGAATTTATCAACAGAAGGGGTGTGGTTTTTCGTCATGATAACGCTAGACCTCACACATCTTTAGCCACTCAGCAAAAATTAAGAGAGTTTGGCTGGGAGGTGTTAATGCATCCGCCGTATAGTCCTGACCTTGCACCTTCAGATTTCTACCTGTTTCGGTCTCTTCAGAATTCTTTAGGCAGTGTCAGGTTAACATCACGAGAGGTCTGCCAAAACCACTTGTCGCGGTATTTTGATCAGAAGTCCCAAAATTTCTATAGCAATGGGATCATTGTCCCTACCTACAAGATGACAAAAAGTTATCGAACAAAATGGTACATACATACTTTAGATAAATGTAAATAATGTATATTAAAAAATGTTTTGAATTTTCTTAAAAAATGCGAAGAAACTTTTTCCCCAACCTATTAATAGGTACTGGGTAGGGGTTGACACTACTGACAGCTCATTTCACCTAAGTTAACACAGTGAGATTTTTACAGAATAGAGGCTGTTCTTCAAGTGTATGTTAAATTACTCAACAGTGAGCAATAATAACAATAAGAATTTTTTATGGAAGTAAAATATTCACAGAACGCGACTGTTTGCACAGTTAGCACTCCCTGCCAATACCAATGGACGCGGACAACATAGGTAGGTACACTTTTCAATCAACATGTTTATCTTTCCTGACATTACTTTCATGCATGTAGGTACCTAATGCAGCCTATTTCAATAACTACAATAAGTAGGTATGTTGATGACGTGACCAAGTGATACAATAACATGCAATATTGTCCCCCTTGACACAGTTTTCAATTATCATCACAATATCAGCCTGTAAACGTGCATTGATGAACATGGAACTTGCTCATCACCTTGTCAAAGGGAAATTATCGTAAACACCTCACGTTGAAATCACAACAAAATCATCCCATATGGGATGATTTAGTTTGTTGTTAATATTAAGTATATACAGCCTCCATGCGTGGGCGCTGCAGACATGAGCTAGCCAGAACGACACAAGTATTAGAAGACAGGAAGGTACTGAAGCCGACCCCAACATAGTTGGGGAGGAGGGAAAGCAGATAATGAAAAGGGAGCTGCTGACCATCAGCTGGGACCACTTGGACGACTTCGATGACATCTTTCGGTGGGAGTTGAGACTGGACTCTGGAAAAGGGGTGACTTAGTCCTCGCCGATATCTTCACTCGGCCAGCACCACAGAACAGATAAAGTCAGCACAGTCAGCAGCTGGCGCAACATCTGCCGACTCTTGCGTATCATCATCGTCGTCGCTAGGTATTTAGTTAGAATGGGTAATGCGGCGGAAACGATTTTGTGACAAGTGTCACTCCACCACTGCGACATAATTATGTCATGGTCCGAAGAGTTGCCGACTGTTGACTGTGGAGGCGAGGTGAAGGTCACGTCACCTTCCTCGTGCGCACCAGTTTTAATGCGCATGGCAATATTAGAAATTTATTGACGGAAGTAAGTATCAATGTCACAAAACCACTTGACTAAATTATGAATTAAATAATATAAGGTCAATTATGAGACGTGCAGGGCAATAACCAGAACCACTATTCGACTTTTACGGATATAAAAAGACCAAAGTTATTCCATGAAAATACTTGCCGATTTTGGCACGGAACTCTAAAAATAGAAACATGATTCTAAAAAACCTTTAGATCCTACTTATGACTTATACAACAATAACAACGCAAAGATCGCTTCTTTAATTATGCAGAAACCCGTCGGAAACAACAAATATCTGTGCAAACAACACATCTCAGCTCTTCTTACAACTATCATTACCATATTACTATAATGCCTAAGTTCTTATAGTAATACAAGCGAAGAACATTCACAAAAACTTGTATGATTTGTGTAAATACCTACCCACAATACATAATACAATTGGTTGCAAAATTCATATCATTTGAACAAAACGTAGAAACAGAAGGTTCACTAGGAAAATAATTGCAAATTAAATACAGAGAGAAACAATTCCAACGTCATTATGCAAATTACCAGGATTTCTAACCGACTTCAAAAAACGAGGGTCTGTATTCGACCCGAATGTATGTATGTACGTGTATGTATATGTATGTACCTATGTCCGCGATTTTCTCAAAAACTAATGAACCAATTTTGATGATTCTATCACTATTGTGATCTAGGTACCTACATACTCGTACTTTCAGGAAGGTTTTAGTTTAAATACATTAGATAATTATTCTTATGTACGAAGTTATATGCATATATACTGTACTGTACTGTACTGTCTGTACTGTGTGTGTGTGTGTTACTGTATCTCCGGCATTTCTGAGCGGTTTTTATGATTGTTCCTTTCGTTCGTCTTGGGCTTAATTAAGTACCTACCTAATTGTACATTCAACTAAAAATGGAAAAATTTTACTTTAAAAAAAGTAAAAACATAAAACGAATAAAATAACTTTCGTAAAAAACTTAATAGCTTCTGAAGTCGTGTCTTCAATTCTTCAATGCAACTTAGCTTGGCACCGACTTCAGAAGCTGTTAAGTTTATGAATGTTATTTTATTCGTTTTAGGTTTTTGAAGTCAGCTTTTACTTTTTAAAGTAAATTGTTAACTTAATGGATCATCTGAATAATAATATTCTAGGGTCGCTTTAATACAGTTTCTTGTCCAAGCAGCAAGTTATTCCAACTCGGTCCCCCAGGGTGACAAGTAGCAAGTTATTCCAACTCGCTCCCCCAGGGTGACAAGCAGCAAGTTATTCCAACTCGCTCCCCCAGGGTGACAAGCAGCAAGTTATTCCAACTCGGTCCCCCAGGGTGACAAGCAGCAAGTTATTCCAACTCGCTCCCCCAGGGTGACCAGCAGCAAGTTATTCCAACTCGGTCCCCCAGGGTGACAAGCAGCAAGTTATTCCAACTCGCTCCCCCAGGGTGACAAGCAGCAAGTTATTCCAACTCGGTCCCCCAGGGTGACAAGCAGCAAGTTATTCCAACTCGCTCCCCCAGGGTGACAAGCAGCAAGTTATTCCAACTCGCTCCCCCAGGGTGACAAGCAGCAAGTTATTCCAACTCGCTCCCCCAGGGTGACAAGCAGCAAGTTATTCCAACTCACTCCCCCAGGGTGACAAGCAGCAAGTTATTCCAACTCGTTCCTCCAGGGTGACAAGCAGCAAGTTATTCCAACTCGTTCGGATCGCTCGGAATATATCCAACCAGCATATACAAGTATCCAAAACACTAGCTCACAGCGCGACTCACCTGTATGCCACTTCCTGACGGCGGCTAGTGTGTGAACTCTGCGCACACGCTATAAGGAGTGGATCTTCTAAGCTCGCTGTTATCGCTGCATGTCCGTGGTTCAGTATCAAGGGTATCGTCCGGCCGTTGGTCGTCGTTGTTTATAACTAACAGTTACGTAAGCGCGCGCGCAGTGCGGCATGCGACGCGCGCGGAATCCAGCGCGGGCGCCGGCGGCGTCGCTGGCGCTCGCTGTGACAGTAGTCCTAGCTGTGGTGGCTCCGGCAGCACCAACTGCTGACACTCTCTCAGCGCTGGGCGCCATCTTGCCGCCCTTCGTCAGCGAACACTTCGACGAGCTGGTGAAGGCGGCGTCTGCTAGCTGTACGTGTTTGTTGTGATCGTTCATTGTTTTGATAATCAAGAAGTGACGCAGTGTGCTGTGTGGTGTTCGGTGGTCGCTCAGTGGTTCTTATCTGACAGTAGACCATGAGGTGGCACGACAGTCACAGCATCATCATCTATCATCCCGCGGAAAATGAAAATGTAGTCTTTAATTATGGGGACAGTGGCTGTAGAGTGTATGATCTTTGATAGTAAGGAATATAACCATCATCCTTCTCAGACTCGTCTCCAACATTCAAATCTTCACGACTTACCCTTTTATAAAACGAAAGCGTGATGACTTTTATGACATGTCTCTGAATTTGAAGTTATGGTTTCCAAATAAGAAGGTAGGTACTACACCACTACCTAAAAAGTGTGTCACTAATAGGTACCCAGCGAGTAGTGCCACACTTGTTGCACAGATTGAACTAATTAGTGCGTGTGTTCTTCGTAACCCCTAAAATTTCAACGGAAAACATGTGGCTTGATAAAAAAATAAAACTAGTCGGCGCAGTTCGCGTGCGCGCCGTTTATTTTCGTGAAAACAGATTTAAAGACTACGGTTTCAGATACTGCCGCAGCCATTGCATTGCTCGACACTAGACTTAGTAGGCTCATTGCTTTCCTTATGAAGTAAGCTTTCACCAATTACAATATTTTTCAGTTCTGAGTAGATTTACGGCCGATATGAGACTACCTACATTTGACATTATTTTGCTATGTCAAATTCATATTAATTTTTAATCCTATTTTGGCCAATATTTCTGTTGTTTTCGACCCTCCCTACTATCCGCTTATTTGTACGACGTATTAATTCAGTTGAAAAAACACAAGTTTGGTAAAGTAGCTCACTCAGTCATTATCAAAATTATATCATCCTGCATAAGTCTGCCACCAACTTTATAATTATATTATCCTGCAAAAGACTACCACCCATCCGCTGCCACCAACTTTATAATTATATCATCCTGCACAAGTCTGCCACCAACTTTATAATTATATTATCCTGCACAAGACTACCACCCATCCGCTGCCACCAACTTTATAATTATATCATCCTGCACAAGTCTGCCACCAACTTTATAATTATATTATCCTGCACAAGACTACCACCCATCCGCTGCCACTAACTTTATAATTATATCATCCTGCACAAGTCTGCCACCAACTTTATAATTATATTATCCTGCACAAGACTACCACCCATCCGCTGCCACCAACTTTATAATTATATCATCCTGCACAAGTCTGCCACCAACTTTATAATTATATTATTCTGCACAAGACTACCACCCATCCGCTGCCACCAACTTTATAATTATATCATCCTGCACAAGTCTGCCACCAACTTTATAATTATATTATCCTGCACAAGTCTACCACCCATCCGCTGCCACCAACTTTATAATTATATTATCCTGCACAAGACTACCACCCATCCGCTGCTACCAACTTTATAATTATATCATCCTGCACAAGTCTGCCACCAACTTCATAAAACGAAACTGTTATCAATAAGAAAGACAGTTTTCTTTACTATCCCGGCTTTCCCTGAGTCCTTTACTGCAAGAGTACCAGCAGGCAGGCCTTGCTTCTTGCTTTAGTGTAGTAGTACTGGCGAACCGCGCCAGCTTCGTACGGTTTTTATGACTTGACTAAATAATATCGAGATTTGTTTATTTTAGGTAAAGTTTAATGTTAATATATTGTACTTTCCGGAATAAATTCTTTAAATGACGGTGAAAACCTCATCGAAATCCGTTGCGCAGTTTAGAAGAACAACGCGGTCACACAGACAGACACGAAGAGCATGTACGGGTATGAAGTAAAACTCGAGTAGCTTAGCGTTATTAGCACTGGGTGAATAGCGTAGGTCAGGGAAACTCGACGTATTCCTCGAAAAGGGTTATACTAGAGGTCATTAGCAACAAATTAAGTCCAGTTAACTAGGGGTCAGAACTGGACGGTTACCGAGCTGTTTCCGAGCTGTTTTCTGACCTGTTACCAAACACAACTAATTATGAAAGAACTACTCCACTCTAAACATTTTATGAAAGCTGAAAAATGGGTTACAAAATAAAATGCTCGCCCAAAACTTACATAATCTTAGAAATCTCTCCCGAAATCTCGAAAATCGAAAGAATCGACACAGCTCGGTAACTATCCGGTTTTGAGCCCGCAGCTAATTTAATTTGACCCTGTTTAAATATGTCGCAGCCATAGATTTATGAAAGAAGTTTTTTATATTTCTGTTTTTTATATTTCTATGGTCGCAGCCAACTGGTTCAATTAGCCGTTTGGTCAACCACCTAGCCATTTCACTAAACACCATTCAATCAACGGCCTGAATGATATTCAGCCATTCACAGTTACTTGGATCGATAGCGTTTAGCTTCTGCCACCTGGCGCTGAAATCCATACTGTCAATATGGCGTCGACAAGCCACAATATTTCTGATATCTCACAGTTTAATAATTATTATAAACTTAAGCTTTTTTTTATTAATTCAATTAACACAATAAACTTAGACTAAACAGTGGCTAACCTTTTCCAAGTGGCTACGAGTGGACCTCCAGACATCTCGCACAAGATCACACTTCAATGTTCCGCGATGCTTCATTCAACTGTTGACCTCAATGGCATTTAAATAATGGAATGTTATTTTAATCAAATCTTAAGTATATACTTTTAGATATCTACCTATTGTACCTGTTGCGTTCTAATAGTATATAAGGTCCCATTAAAATAGATTTACAACAAATTTTAATATTTTGACCTAAAATAATTTTAAAAAACGCGGCGCGGCGCTGGCAGTGACGTGGTCACGTGCGCCTGCACATTTGTAGTATCAAAAAATTATGAGATAACAAAGACATGGATGTGTTTATGCGTTGGGTAACCAACATTTTTAGTATACTTTCGTTAGCTGATTTTTTTTTCTTTTAAGTATCTAATGCAAAATTCTAGTGCGTTTTTCTTATTTTTTTTACCATTGTCCTTATTTTGGTCTGAATTATTTTTAAAACTTTGTGCATCTATTTTAATGGGACCTTATATAAAAAAAATAATAATATAAAATCTTAATGGATCTGAATCTATTAAGTACAAAGGTAATAATTTAAAATACATCGACAAAGGTCATGTTAGAAGTTGAACAACACCAACAAAAGATTCCCGCTGAGAACGAGTCGCGTGGGCGAGGCAATGCCCAGTATAATGTGAACCACGGCCAGACAGACAACAGTACTGAATTTGGCAAAGTTATAAACACTCTCGCTTTTACATATACGCGCCACGAATGTCCCAAGATTCGCTGGACGCTTTGCAACTTAAACAATGTATAAACCGTAATTTATGGACGATAAGTACAGATTATATTGAAACCTAATAAACATTATAATCAAAATAACTTTATGATCATGTAATCATTTTATTTTGTTCAGAAACACGTTCTTTCGGCCGTATTTTCGTTAGACGCCGACGTGGTTGGCATCGACCATTAGCCGACGCGACGTTTAACTTGACTTAATCGATATCTCTTCACATAAAATGATGTGTGGTGCATCAGCACCCAAACATTAAGATTTCTAAACTCAATATAAATGAAACCTCTGAAGAAAATCACAGTACTTATGCCTTCTGTGCGGAAGAGAGTGTATATCTGTTCTGTGGTGTATAGCGTTACTTGCAACATGTTCCAGGTGAGGCTCTCCCGCAGCAGCTGCTGTTCTCGCGCAGCACGTCTCTGGAGGCGCCGCAGACGCAGCTGCTGAGAATCACGCGCGGCGGCCGGCGCGCGCTCAGCGTGTCCAGCGCGGCCGAGCGCGTGCGGCGCGACGACGCGCTCGTACTGTACGTGCCCGGTTGGTGGAACACGCCCAACGACGCCTCCTCGCGCGCTGTAGTGCACGCACTCATGACCAAGCACTCCACAGTGCACCTCCTCGACACGCGCCTCTCCTTCTGTAGGGGATACGTCACCGCCGTGACCAACGTGTCACCCCTCTCTCATTTGCTCTTCAACTTCTTCAAAAAGCTTCACAAATCCGGATACCCTCTATCCTCAATTCATATCATAGGTTTTAGTTTGGGCGCACATGTTGCCGGCTTAACCGGAAAATTGGTGAGAAGAAAACTGAACACTACACTAGGTCGCATCACGGCGCTGGACCCGGCGCGGCCGTGCTTCTCGCGCTCCGAGTACAGGCTGGACAGGGGAGACGCGCAGTTCGTGCAGGTTATCCACTCGAGCACCGGCGTGCTGGGCATCGAGGAGCCGGTGGGCCACGCGGACGTGTACGTGAACGGCGTGAGCGGCAAGCACCCCGAGTGTCGCGACCGGAGCATCAGCCTCGAGTGCGACCACGCGCAGGCCTGGAAGCTGTACTCAGCATCGGCGATGAACGAGATGTCGCTGATGGGCCGCCGCTGTGCCAGCTGGGACGAACTCCTGCAGAACGAGTGCAGCGGGCAAGAGACTGTTCTGGGGTACTCATGCAGCTCCAACGCGAAGGGGATGTTCCTGTACAAGTCGGAGGAGAAACCTGAGCCGCAGGTTCGAGAACGAGAACTGCAGGTGTTTAACCCGTTTGGCTTACTAAGCTGGCCGTCCAGAAGCTGAAAAAGTAATGATAGTAACAATAAACAAGTATTTAATAACACCCACTTAAAATAATAAGGTGCATCTGTGATTGCGTTCGTGAGTCGTGACAATTTTTTCAGTAGGTACGTGTAATCTATGATTAATTGCGAAGTAATTTGCCCCTTTATTATCTAAGTACACAACGTTGTGATTACGTCACTGTGATATTAGTTAAGTTTTCGTTTGTGAAATGCAGTTTTGTCGTAAAAAGAAAGCGTGTTTTATTACGAGCGTACAGCGCCATCTAGTTAGTACAGTTAGTTGAGTTAATAGTGTTTCTAAAACTATCCGCTTGGCGCCGCCACTGGCATATACAAGCAAGATTGATGGCCAGGGTTTGCTAACCATTAAGTTGGACAGAGATTTGTGCGACGGATATTTACATTACCTATTTATTTAACCAGCCACATAAATTGTGGTTATCTGCCGGTTATAGTAATCTTAAGAAACTGCTACATCTGGTACGGGCGCGTCGTTGCACCAAGTTACACTAAAACATTCCGTGACTAAATAATTACATATCTTCCAAACTATGGTGAAGTTAAAAATAAAAGTAAAATATATCTATGTAACGTTTGAGATATTCAGTTAGCTACTGATATACTTATATTTTTAAAATAATCTCAAATCCAAAGCAACAAAAGATTGGTGTTTCTTTATAACTTTCTCAAAATTAGGTAAGTATCTAAAACGTTGCATGCCTGCTAAGGCGTCTCCTAAACTATTCAAAGCAGATTGATAACTTTCCTTTTGGGCGTGAAATTTCATTAGCCTCGCTGTAGTTGGAGCAGCAATTTGGTAAAATATCACGTTTCTCAGGCCATTTATATTCCATCAGAGCTCATCAATATATCCGGGGGCAGCACATCGTGTCCATGACGGCTGATTAATGGCACTCAGCGGGTCGGGGGCGGGCCGGGACCGGCTGCGGCGCGGCGCACGCCGGCAGCCCCCCCCCCCCCCCCCCCCCCCCCCCGCTGATAGTAGACCCGTCGAGTCCAGATTGTAGAATAACTACTCCGTCTATCTATTTTTTATCGATTTGGTTCGGGATGCCCGCGACAGTTGTCTGTACGCGTCGGCACGTCATTGCTCGGAGGTCTTTGTAAGGGACCTGCCACACTGCTCTGTGAGTATTCGCAAGTCGGAACGTATTCGGTAAAATACTTAAGTTCCAACTAATAAAGCTTTACTAAATGTACCTTTGTAAGTACCTATCTATCTGTCTAAACCTCGAAGGTAGGTACTTATAAAAAAAAGTTTGAACTAAAGACAACAATAACGTAAAAAGGCCTCAAACTACAAAATAATAATTCATCAACAGCAGAAATATGTGTTTTTTACAATACGCAACAAATTGGTCCCATAAATTATGGGACTAATCTGTTGCGTATTGGTTGGTTGCGTATTGTTGCGTAGTAACACGGGACGGGGTCGTCCAATACGGTGACAGTCCCGTATATACGGGACGTATGGCAACCCTACCCATAATGTTTTTCTTCTTGAATTGTACGAGTACCTACAGAATAGGTCTTCCCGTTTTAAAAACTCAGTAAGTACTTACCTATAATTTTCTACCAACGGGGAATTTGTTGGTCTAACATTACTTCATGTATTTTAAACTCTATAAAGCTAGCCCTCAAAAAACACTACACATAACATACTGAGAATACCAAAATGAAATAAGAACCGAACTAGATCAAGTCATCCGCAGCGGCCGCGGCAGCACCGGCAGCACCTGGCAGCTGTCAGATGTACTTAGTTCCACTCTGACAACTTTGCGCATAGAGGGCGGCAGGTGTTCCATCTGTAAGTATGCAGTGAACAACTGAACAAGTTCTGTAGACTCAAGCGAGGTGACGTCAGAGTGCTGAGTGCTCAATACTCAACACTGAACTACAGCTACAGGGGAGCGGGAGTGCGGGTCGATTGCTTGTGCCGATTATTGGAGCCGTAGTTTTGTTTGACATGTCTTGCTGGTCTTGTTGTCAGTATTGAGATATTTTAGGGTATAAACCTTCTTTCTTATATCTATGGTATAAACTTAGTAGGTATCTATTGACGAATAGTTCCATTTAAATAAGAGGCTGTATGATTTGAAAATTGTCTTTGTTTGCGTTGAGTTCTCAGAATAACACAAAGTTCTTATTTTAAGTTGCATTTATTTATTTTCAGCCTGTACTGCAGGTACAGTGAGGCCTCTCTTCATGGGAGAGTATTTTAGTAAAAACTCATTCCACCAACATAGAGGGAGAAGTTTATCTGTCTACGAGTTCTTATGAACTACTGTACCTACCTACTAATGTAGGGCTGGCCACCATGACGTAAGGTAATACGTCATTGGCTGGACACGAGTACTTTTGCGGATTTCATAAATAGGGGTCAAGTATAGGTGAAGCAGCACAAATAGCGCGGTAGCGTTATATTAAATAAACAACCATCACATCACAAGCGACGACGTGTACATTGTTTAGTTAAATAAAAGAGAAATCAACCGAGTAGGTGTAAGACACGCTCCAAGTTCACTTCACTAACAAGTTCAATAATGCCGCGGCCACATTATACGAGATGTGCCGTTGATTATCGCGTTGAAGGGCGATAACCGTAGGTGTAGCCACCACTTACCGCGATAATTCGACCGAATCTTGACCGAATTCAACTACCGCGATGCTTAAAGCGTTTATGGGCATTGACGTTGACGTATAATGTGGCCCCGGCATAAAAAGATTGTGAGAACACAAACTAATCACTTTTACTGAGAATCGTAACTATCTTGAGAGTAGGAGCCCACCTTGCCAGCAGTCCGTCCGTTACCTCCGGCCCCGGCTGTACCCGAGCGCAGTATTTCCGCGAAGCCGCGGAGGCTGCCTCCCGGTTGGCCACGTTTGCCCACTCGCGCCCATCGTGTAGGAACATGTAAGTAGGCGCGCTGTGACGTCCAGACACGCCTGCAGATACAGTAACGTATTGACACCACACGAACAGCTGCAGAAGGTTCAGTCTGCGTAAATGGTCAATTGTACGTACATGTTGATGCGAGAGAGTGCAATGACTGACAAATACTCACGCGTATCAAACAACGGTTTTCAACACACTTGCGATGAAACAGCGAAACAATAAATGTTTACGAATATTCTTTTAGGAAGTACTTCAACCAGTAGACACGATCATAACTCATAACAACGAGTTTGTAACCTGTGACTGGCTGGCTGCACCCTAATTGCGTAACACATTATCAATCGGAGTTGGTTTTATTTTGACAGTTCAAGAGCATTCATTGCGTTATTTACGTTGCCGAGCAGACAAATTTTTCGAACATATGAAAAAAATTACACTTTAAAGTTAAGTAAGTGTTGAAACTAGAAGAAAGCAAAAAAAAATTTTTTTAAATATCCAGGGGCCAAGGCCAAATAAATTAGGGCTGAGTAAGTAGCAGATGACCCCACCTATCCACCATTTTCATATGTTCTACGTTCTGCCAAACACCCTGTATATAGAAAGGGAGTGACTACCAAGATGCCGTATAATAGAGAAGTATGGAAGAAAGGGACATGTTGCGCTGACCCGAATAAATTGGGATAATGGGTTGTTACTTGTATCAAATCTCTACATATTTAGTACAGTAGTGTTAGTAAATTGACTCTGTAACAATAAACCGTGTAGAAGTTTCTTTCATGCAAACCTTGTCCTGACAATTACAAATACAACAAAAAGGAATTAGCCAAATAGGTGCATCCGTTCTGAAGTGACGCTCGCTCCAGACGTCCTGTCAAAATTTCAATAAATCGAACGACAGGAAAACAAAATATGAACAACTGAATAGAAAATTAATTTGAATTTGGAATTCTAAATAGAATGAAAGATTCCCGACAGGCATTGCCCTGCCCCATGTATGAGAAAGTGAATTATCTTCATATTTTTTTTTCGTCAATTTTATTTTTTTTTTTAATTGGAAAATTGTAAAAACATTCGGGAAAGAGACAAATGCAAAAATCAAAAACCATGAAATCGGTGCAGCCAATCTCGAGTATATAAGTGTTCGAACAAACCCGACTTTGTTTTTTAATTTATACATATTTTTTTATATAGAGATTAATGAATGAAATGCACCGCCCCCTGCGTGGTTTGACCAGACTCGATTACTCGAATGCACCCCTTTGGGTGCATTCGAGTAATCGAGTCACACTAGCCACACACACACTAGCCTCTGTTGCCTCATGTTACATGCTGCAACAGACCATTGCATATCAAGGAGTAGACCGGGGGGAGCGTAACGGCAGGGAAGACGTGCCCTTACGATATGGAGGGGATAAAGAGCCTATCGAGTATGCACCCTATGCAAGCAATGCAATTGTGGAGAGACGGGTGACATTATCAATGGATGGGCATCTTTTTATGACGTCTCCGCCAGGTTGGCTCAGGTCCAGCTTCACCGGTGAATCTTTTGGCGGGGATAAACTGCTTTCTCGACTGTTTTCTTCTTCGTTCTGATGAGTTGTCAGCAGCAGAATGTGCAGGACGCGTCGGACCGCTCCGCGTTGTTGAAGTCCAGCACCCTAATTACGTAACACTTATCGATCGGAGTTGGTTTCATTTTGAAACAAACTGCTAATCCATTGCTTCATTATGTTCGAAAAATTTGTCTGCTCGACAACGTAAATAACGCAATGAATGTTGTTGAACTGTCAAAATGAAACCAACTCCGATTGATAATGTGTTACGCAATTAGGGTGCTGCTCCGACTTCAAATAATGTAATTTTAATTTTCACATGAATATAGTTAGGGAGAGGTTCTTGAATTGTTCAGTATTTTCAGTAGTCTTTTGGGAAGTAAGGCTTGGCTTGGCTTTTGTTAGCTTTCTCTTCAGTTTCAACACTTTAAAGTATTCAAGAATTTAGTAAATCAACTTTATCAGAGTTAGCGTTTGTTTGTTCACTCTGTTCTATAGACAAGACTTCACAAACAAAGTTGTAGTTCCTCGATCTCGAGCAGTCATTACTGCCCATTGTACTTTGTAAGCTTTTGTGTGAAAGAGAATCTATAGAATAGAATATTATTCTGTGTAATGTCAATAAATTACTGAAGATACACACACGTCACAGACATGGGTACCTGCTTGTTTTATTCACAGATTATTCAATATACACTTGTGTTACTATTGTTACTAAATACCTATTGTAGTTTTCGATGAACACGAAATATCAACTAAGTATACTGTTGGTGGAACTATAGGTACTGTT
Organism: Cosmia pyralina; assembly: GCA_946251885.1. Taxonomy (NCBI): domain Eukaryota; kingdom Metazoa; phylum Arthropoda; class Insecta; order Lepidoptera; family Noctuidae; genus Cosmia; species Cosmia pyralina. Next base: position 25,545,490 of record OX276360.1, read on the forward strand.
GGTGGAACTATACTGTTGGTGGAACTATACTGTTGGTGGACCTATACTGTTAGTGGAACTATACTGTTGGTGGAACTATACTGTTGGTGGAACTATACTGTTGGTGGAACTATACTGTTAGTGGAACTATACTGTTGGTGGAACTATACTGTTGGTGGAACTATACTGTTGGTGGACCTATACTGTTAGTGGAACTATACTGTTGGTGGACCTATAGGTACTGTTGGTGGACCTATACTGTTAGTGGAACTATACTGTTAGTGGAACTATACTGTTGGTGGAACTATACTGTTAGTGGAACTATACTGTTGGTGGACCTATACTGTTAGTGGAACTATACTGTTAGTGGAACTATACTGTTGGTGGAACTATACTGTTGGTGGAACTATACTGTTGGTGGACCTATACTGTTGGTGGAACTATACTGTTAGTGGAACTATACTGTTGGTGGACCTATACTGTTGGTGGAACTATACTGTTGGTGGAACTATACTGTTGGTGGACCTATACTGTTGGTGGAACTATACTGTTAGTGGAACTATACTGTTAGTGGAACTATACTGTTGGTGGACCTATACTGTTGGTGGAACTATACTGTTAGTGGAACTATACTGTTGGTGGACCTATACTGTTAGTGGAACTATACTGTTAGTGGACCTATACTGTTGGTGGACCTATACTGTTAGTGGAACTATACTGTTAGTGGACCTATACTGTTGGTGGACCTATACTGTTAGTGGAACTATACTGTTGGTGGACCTATACTGTTAGTGGAACTATACTGTTGGTGGACCTATACTGTTAGTGGAACTATACTGTTGGTGGAACTATACTGTTGGTGGAACTATACTGTTAGTGGAACTATACTGTTGGTGGACCTATACTGTTAGTGGAACTATACTGTTGGTGGACCTATACTGTTAGTGGAACTATACTGTTGGTGGAACTATACTGTTGGTGGAACTATACTGTTGGTGGAACTATACTGTTGGTGGACCTATACTGTTGGTGGAACTATACTGTTGGTGGAACTATACTGTTAGTGGAACTATACTGTTAGTGGAACTATACTGTTCTACAGATTCCGTTCCTCATTTCCGCGGAATATTTGAAATGATTACAATTAGATTGTATGCCGTGTACTTATCTATATTAATCTAAGGATTTAATTCTGTTGCAGGCGGTTTAAGCCAGCTGAAGGAAACAGGTTCTGATTCTGATCGCTGATGCTAGAGGCACGCGCGTGTGCCCGACCTCTGGACCTTTCGTGTTCCTACATCTATGATTTAGATACAGGGGTACCTATTGGTGCAATTTCAATATTTTTTAAAAGCTCTTTAATAACTTGCTACGTTCGTATGTTTCCAGTCGGATAGTCTAGTTTGAAATCCATTTTTATGTAATTTTCAAAAGATAGTAGCTGTGCCGATATTCACCTTTTACAATAAGCCTTCACTAGCTTTACTAACCTACTGAAATAGTGAAATCGCGATGTCTAGTATCAAAATTATGTCATTGAAAACAATAAACGTCAAAGTTTTAATAAACTGTCAAGTGAACACGATTCGAAAAATTCAATACCTACCGTTGTTTCTCGGCTTAAGAATTTGTTGGTGAAAAGCTTTTTCACGGAAAACTATTCGGTCATGTGTTCTCGCGTTGTATACTCTGTCCACTAGGTTATTGTTGAGAACCCTGCTGTATGTAGAATCCTCTGCTATGTTATACTCTGTCCACTAGGTTATTGTTGAGAACCCTACTGTATGTAGAATCCTCTGCTATGTTATACTCTGTCCACTAGGTTATTGTTGAGAACCCTACTGTATGTAGAATCCTCTGCTATGTTATACTCTGTCCACTAGGTTATTGTTGAGAACCCTACTGTATGTAGAATCCTCTGCTATGTTATACTCTGTCCACTAGGTTATTGTTGAGAACCCTACTGTATGTAGAATCCTCTGCTATGTTATACTCTGTCCACTAGGTTATTGTTGAGAACCCTACTGTATGTAGAATCCTCTGCTATGTTATACTCTGTCCACTAGGTTATTGTTGAGAACCCTACTGTATGTAGAATCCTCTGCTATGTTATACTCTGTCCACTAGGTTATTGTTGAGAACCCTACTGTATGTAGAATCCTCTGCTATGTTATACTCTGTCCACTAGGTTATTGTTGAGAACCCTACTGTATGTAGAATCCTCTGCTATGTTATACTCTGTCCACTAGGTTATTGTTGAGAACCCTACTGTATGTAGAATCCTCTGCTATGTTATACTCTGTCCACTAGGTTATTGTTGAGAACCCTACTGTATGTAGAATCCTCTGCTATGTTATACTCTGTCCACTAGGTTATTGTTGAGAACCCTACTGTATGTAGAATCCTCTGCTATGTTATACTCTGTCCACTAGGTTATTGTTGAGAACCCTACTGTATGTAGAATCCTCTGCTATGTTATACTCTGTCCACTAGGTTATTGTTGAGAACCCTACTGTATGTAGAATCCTCTGCTATGTTATACTCTGTCCACTAGGTTATTGTTGAGAACCCTACTGTATGTAGAATCCTCTGCTATGTTATACTCTGTCCACTAGGTTATTGTTGAGAACCCTACTGTATGTAGAATCCTCTGCTATGTTATACTCTGTCCACTAGGTTATTGTTGAGAACCCTACTGTATGTAGAATCCTCTGCTATGTTATACTCTGTCCACTAGGTTATTGTTGAGAACCCTACTGTATGTAGAATCCTCTGCTATGTTATACTCTGTCCACTAGGTTATTCACTTTTTCACACCTGTGCACAGTTTCTAGTTGTAATAACGATCAAATTCGCAAAGCACATATTCGTTAGTAAGAAACTGACAGGTGTCAAAAAGTGAACAACCTAAGTAGTAGACAGAGCTTAGAGCTAGAGCTAGAGGCCTAAGTACTATATTTCTAAAAAAAAATATATAAAGCTGTTATCTGTTTCTGAACGAAACTTGTCAAGTTGACCGATTCGTTTACTTTATTTTTAACCGACTTCAAAAAAAGGAGGAGGTTCTCAATTCGGTTGTATTTTTTTTTAGTCTTTGTTAACTCAGTACTCCGTCATTTATGAACCGATTTGGAAAACTCTTTATCTAGGGTTCCGTAGTCAACAAGGAAGCCTTATAGTTTCGCTATGTCCGTCCGTCCGCAGCTTAGCTCAGAGACTCTTAGTACTTTTTCTTTCTAAGCTATAATTTGGCAGGGATATCCATCACGCCGACAATGGTAAAATAAAATCATGAAAAAAAATTTCTTTAGGGTACCTTCTGTAGGTACAGTGGGCTGCATCAATTGGGTACCCCAGTTGTGTTAAAATTTTAATGTACTGGGGTACCCAATTGATGCAGCCCACTGCAAGTACACGTAAAATGGGGATGATTTTTTTTTCTCATCGACCCCATGGTATGGGATGTTGTTGGATGGGTCTTTCAAAAATATTGCGGGTTTGTGAAAACAATTTTTCGATTTAGGGATCCGGTTCTGAAATCTAATTTTTGTTAAAGGTCCCCCCCCCCCCCTGCCAGCTAAAGTTGGTTTTGGATTGGTGAAAAAATTCACGGTAGTAATATAATATATATAACGAAGTTAAAGGGAAAACTATCACACCTAAGTAGGGTTTTCAAGTTTACGGGTTATTACTCGTAAAATGTACTTGGAACAGTAAAAACTTCGTACAAATTCCATTAAAAATTACTTATATAACGTTGTTAGTTGTGTAAAACAGATATTAAATATAAGTTTATGAACCATGTAAAAATATACGAAAATAAAATCATAACATTCTTATTAATAATTATTTCTAAATTAATAATATTTACGCTCGAATAACGACGGGCGGCGCGGCGCGGGCGGGCGGCGTGTACTACGGAACCTATTACTGCGCGTGTCCCGACACGCACTTGGCCGATTTTTACTTGAAAGGATATACTTCCAGATTGGTCTCATTTTTATCAAAATCTAGTTCTGATGATGGGATCTATGAAGAATTGAGGGAACTCCTCAAATATTATACGCATACATATAGCGATTTTGGTATTTTCACCAACAAATCAAGCATTTGCGTTCAGAAAGTGTCATGTGGTGAAGTGGAACTGACGAAGAAGACTGTAGATTGCATTTCACGGGTGGCAATAAAATATCTCGATTAAGATAGTTAAGCGACTATGATGAAGCAAATTTAAATAAATGGTTCTGATGAAAATGAGTACCATCGAACCGATCTGATGATGCAGCCGGAAGGTAGGCATCATCGGAACTTAGTAACAAACTAAAATATTCTAGCCGTGTTTGGGCTTATTGGAATTGTCATGAGGTGCACTCTGGCTATAAATGATTTTAATGGTAATTATATGTCACTTCACATTGCGCTACTTGAGTCGTATGTTATGTGTGGTTTTGATTGTCAGAAGGCAGATTTCGTAGCCTCGTTATCTCTAACAGCATAAAACTACTTACGCCTTTCAAACTTCTGACAAGACTTAGCGCGACATATTATTTGCCTTTTTGCAAAGTTTTTATTTGAAAGGGGTACTCCTGAGGTGGTCGCATAAAAACTTCAAGTTCTGATGAGTGGTTTTTGAGTTAGCTTCAATAATTGAATAAATACGTATTTTTCCTACTTAATCTATGTGGATGATGCTCTAATTTATTTTGCAGAGTGGTATTCTAATTTGTGTGGGGTAGGTACACACGGCTACACGTCAAGCTATACATTTCCTGTTTACACTGACCTCTCATTGTAAGGGAATCCCATACAATGCAAGATCAGCGTATACTGGAAATGTATAGCTTGATCTATAGCCGTGCGTACCACCACTAAAAAGTGAAAAATAAAAACTTTTTCCAAAAAAAAAAACAACCGATTTCCGAAAAAAACACTACAAACTGAAAAATAACTTTAATTTCGGAAGTCGGTGGCAAAAACCGAAAGTAAAAAACCAAAGACATCTACAATTCTCCATTATGTAGAATTGTAGATGTCTTTGTAAAAATTTGTAAAATATAGTACTTACTTAATAAGTAAGTAGGTACTATATTTTTACAAATAATGGCATCGAAAATATTTCAGATAAAAAAAGACTTTTTTACAAAAAAAAAAAAAACAACCGACTTCCAAAAAAAAAACTACAATGTGAAAAATAACTTTAATTTCGGAAGTCGGTGTCTTTGGATCTGTATTTTAGTTTTGTGACCGACTTCCGAAATTAAAGTTATATTTCACTTTGTAGTATTTTTGTTGGAAGTCGGTTGTTTTTTTTTTGTAAAAAAGTTTTTTATTTTTCACTTTTTAGTGGGCCAGTTTGTAATTTATCTAAGTTACAATAGCCTAATGTCAACTGCTCATCATCTTTTACAAAATATCGCTTTTCCCGATACAGGGGCGTTATAATTGTCGAGGAGTTCTCCTAGTAAGGATGGTGAAGTCACCATCAGCTCCACTTCACCATATGCATTGTGGCGAGCATAAATTGCTTAGCAACCATATTAAAGTAATCGAATCGCAACCCGTGAAATACGTATTTTTGAGTAGTTCCGATGGCCATCTGTGGTTTTCCTCATCAGCGACGAAATTGAGAACCTCCTCCTTTTTGTTTTTTGAAAAGTTGTTTAAAAAAAATCAGTGGTTGACCATTACATAGCCGTGAGTGCCCAAAGTAGAGTAAAATGAAATCAAATACTTAAATAAAACAAATAAGTAAATCTTGCCAGATTCGCAAAACAAAACAGTCACATAGCGTACGATACGATACTCTTTTCAGACTGCATTCTGTATTTAGCACATCATCATCATCATCTCAGACGAAAGACGCCCGCGGGTGGACACAGGGCTGCCCCAACACCCCGCCCCCGCCACTTCGACCGCTTCTGTGCTTCTCGCATCCATTTAGCACATGTTTACACTGAATACTTTTATTGCATTCCACATACCTACCTAACTGCTTTTACATATTATTATACATATGTACTACCAAAGCGTACTTTTACAATGTTCAGTCTTCTTCTTCATGTGTCTAATTATTTATGTAACCCATGTCTTAGACTGCAAGACATGGGTTACATAAATAACTTTACACTTCTTTGATAAGTACGTGAAATCAGTATCACATGTGGTGTTCAGCCATGCGTACACGTGCAGTCGGTCAATAACTCATTCATTAGGAATGGTCGGTGTAATCGCTAATAAATATTTAGCGTCTGAGGGCGATGCGGTCACCGTGGCGTGGCCTATAGCGCCTCCCGAGCCCGAGGCGCGTGCGCATGCCGATTGCCGGCTACAAATTATGTTATTGCAGTAAAGTTAAACGATGCCGCGCGAAGGAATCTTGTTCGACAAGCACTTGTGTTATAGTGTGCACGATAATCAAGAGTTATGTGTAGCTGTGACGTTTGCATGGTGCTGTACACTGTAGAGACAATCTTGATTCAAAACACTGAACCTGCTTCTTCCTTCTGATTCCTGATCCTTGAATCGAGATTTCGTCTTTATTTAATTAGGAGCTTGTATGCAAATGTAGGTACCAGCCACAGACCTAGTCCGTGGTAGGTACACACGGCTACACATCAGGCTATACCTTTCCAGTTTACACTGACTTATCATTGTAAGGAAATCCTATACAATGCGAGATCAGCTTGTACTGGAAATGTACCTATAGCTTGATCTGTAGCCGTGCGTACCACCATGATTGCAACGTACAGGGCAGTTTGTGTAAACTCAACGCAAACTGTAATTAATCTAATCAACAATGACATCTATGAACATATTATATTATTTATTACAAAAAAAAAATCAAACAACATTCTAATGGCAAATAAGCATTTCACAGATTTTGTTGTAGAAAAAAGCCAAACCCAAGCCAAGCTCGGCATTCGATAAATCTATGATAATAAAACATTTCGTTTTGACAAAAGATTATTTACGGTTCCAAAAAAGTACCGAGGATTAAATTATCGTTGTGAGATCAGAAATACAACAATAGTATGGAATTATTATTAGTGCCACATTGTGCCAGCCGCGGGCGCTTCCCGAAATGGCCGGGTCACGCTCTGCTGAGCCGGCCATTGTGGCCGCAACACTGTAGCCATACCGTAGCTGTAGAATGAGCTGATATTGTAGGGCGACAGGTTTCCTGATGAGAACCAAGTCAACATTGTGGCCGCAACACTGTAGCCATACCGTAGCTGTAGCAATGAGCTGATATTGTAGGGCGACAGGTTTCCTGATGAGAACCAAGTCATCATTGTGGCCGTAACACTGTAGCCATACCGTAGCTGTAGAATGAGCTGATATTGTAGGGCGACAGGTTTCCTGATGAGAACCAAGTCAACATTGTGGCCGTAACACTGTAGCCATACCGTAGCTGTAGAATGAGCTGATATTGTAGGGCGACAGGTTTCCTGATGAGAACCAAGTCAACATTGTGGCCGTAACACTTAGCCCTAACCACAGAATACATAATAGTACAAGTCCTAACTAACAACGTGCGTCAGTTGCACGAGATAGGAGGTTCGTAAAGTTAGTGCTATGCAAACTTGTCATTAGGAAACACGATTTTAGGCATGCGTAAGATTAGTGCAAATTTTAATGGACATAAGTGACATCGAACAGTCTCTATTTAGCTAGTTCGGCAACAACTTTGCTTGATCGTATGGACGCGGCTTTATAGCTGAATGGTAACGTTTCAATCAATTCAATTGTTTTCTTTTGAGAATAAAAAGTTTGTATGTCATGTGCAGTCGCCTGTCGTACGAGTTTTTGTTATCGCAGGGAAGTAGGTGAACGTGCTTCTCTTAGTGTTTACTGCATAAGTACATAGAGTACGTGTTGTGTGCCGAGGTACTTACCCCTATAGATGTAACATGTAACACGTGTCGTCGAATGCATTCAGCAGCGTAGCTTTGTTCAACGAGTAAATCCGAGGGTGAATACAAAATGTACCGGTATCTACCTAGACAGGTATCTTTACAACACTCTTTCAGAAACTCTCAACGGCTCTTAATACCAGAGCTTGTTATTCCGGACGTGACGTGCATAGCAACGCTCCTGAGCCGAGTTCAGCTTTGTGATGTGAACTAAGATCGATATACTGACGAGAAACTAATGTCATCCGTGCGACGGGTCTCCGTACAGTCGTGCAGTCGCGTCGTACGGGCGGTAGGCGGTAGGCCTAGCCACACAGCAGGACCGTGCGTTTGTTCTCTAATGGACTTTTGATACGAGCCCCTTGCACCGGACGCGGCCGACATTAGGCGCGACCGCGACTCAATTGGACGCGCCCAACTAGGAAATTATCGTTTTAGCCGCGGCTAATGCTCTCCTACGAATATTCTCAACGTTTCCTGGAAACTAATAATTTTAGTTTCGTTAAATACAGTTCGTTAGGAAATCATTTACTACTAACTGTGCGTGAAATCTACACCTTGATGACAACACTGCTTACGATGCGCATTGCTTACGATGTTCTTGTTAAAAACGTTAACAAAACACACAGTTCTGACAACCGTTGTATGTTTCACGTCATTCTGGTTCCCCTGGTATTTATTGTTACCCGTTGTTATGTAAGAAGTGGCATGTGTGCAATTAGCGAGATAAGGGCGATTGTAGATAGTCGCGCCCCCTGCCGTGCCGCGGCTTTGCCGCGCGTACGTGCGCGTTATGTATCACATAACGCGCACGTACGCGCGGTAATGCGACGGAAGCGCGCGATTTAATTGTTACCCTCCGACTACTTAGCTGCCAGTCGCTGCGATAGTCGTGCTATTAGCACAATGAGTACCTACTGCACACACAATACTTTTGGTGCAAATGTGCCCCTGGCAGCAGTGGCAGCTGGCATGCGTTCAGCTATTTAGCAAATAACATGTGTTCGCACATCAGCGCTCCCGCTCGACTTGACTCGACTGCCATACCTACGTATAAACACGGACAACAGAATCTGTGTCTGCAAGTGCTTCAGTTTCTCTTTTTGTAAACTTGGCGACTTATCACTGAGTCTAGCAGGGCCGTGTCCGGCATGGCGATCGCGCTATCTATCGCGATACCCAGCCTCCCCTACGTTTGCTTCCGCCAAACACTGTGAGAGTCTCCGGAGACAAACACGATGCTGCATCGATTCTATCGCGAATTTGTGGATAACAGTAGACAAACGCTGATTCATTGAAACGCAACACAGAATGTACTCGAATGTAGCATCGAAATCGTTAATTGCTGACACTGAAGAATCGCGTGTGTGAAGGACGTGACGCGTCACGAGTGCGCCGGCGCCGGTCCGCGCTGTCATTTTGCGTTCCCTCGTAATTGTCCCGAAATGATTGGTTACTTGCTCCCTTTCATGTCGCTCCGACTTTTTAGGAGCAAGTGAACTGTCTCTATGTCTGACTTGACCGGTTGAAAAGCAGTAGAGCTATATTTAGAGTTGAGAGTGATACGAGTTTTGCATGCGGCCGTATTCAGCAGGCGGCCCCGCGCCCGGCCGCTCGTAGCCCATTCGCAGTCCATATGCGGCCGCGCGGCCCTTAGCCAGCGTTTACTAAAAAGCGCTCGAACCACAATGGAGTTGTATCGATGGCTCGTTTCTCAGAAACATCGAGACTCGCCTTTGGTGCGCCGACGATGTGCCGCCTGTATGCCTAATGGGAACTCCGTGTGAGAAGTTGCGCGTCATGTGTTGTAGCGCGGGCTCGCGGCGCGTTCCGAGTCCCGAGTCCCGAGTCCCGAGTCTCGAGTCCCGACATTGCGAGTACTTGTATTGGACTATAACATCAATGTAATGAAAGCCATCATTTGTCATCGACTCCTACCACGACAGATGGCCCAACCGCCGCAGTTCTCAGGGCGGAGTTACAAATAAGGATATTATAAATTAACGTGCCGGTTTCCTCGCAGTATTTCGTGCCCTGAAAGCGGTAATTTTAAAGAGCGCCGGTCGGTAATTACCGCGTGTCCGATACCGATACCCTTAACCGCAGGGTTATCACGAAACTGTACACCGAGCAGCTCGGCATCGCGCAGGATGTGAGCATGTGCGGCATGCGCATGCGCTACTGAACCGTGACGTGCACACTTATTACATGAAGCGAGTCGACTGTTCTTAATTATTATGAACATAACATGCTCGCTCCCACCCAGCTTAACGCTGCTCTCGAACATGTTTGAGTGCTAATGCAATTAGAAGCAGATATAAGAGCTGCTCGATAAATTAATTAGAGAAGCACCGCGCCGCGCCGGGCCGCCGTCAGCCCGGGGCCCGGGGGCCGGGCGAGCGACCTCGGGGGGAATACTGAAATATACTGCCATGTTTCATATTTATGCGAATATTATATTTAACTTTCAAACTAGTTTTATGCATAACGCATTACACGTTCGTAATTCCCAAAGGGGCGAACCAAATCCGTACTCCGGCCATTTCCGATGAGTGTGTGGCGATCGCGGCAGTAATCGCCCATCACGTCACGAGTGTTCACGACCGCAAAGCGTAACAGTATAGGCAGCTACGTGCCTGTACAGTGCATATAGTATGTTTCACAAGTAAAACCAAACACACTTTATTCACTAGAGGCCCATAAATGCATTAATTACGTCATAATGTAGCTGACTTTCACCTCTACTATACTTATGTATGTATTTCGTCTATTCATGGAGCAATTCAATTATCTTTGGGCATCACTTCTGGAGCTCCAACTGTGCAACACGTGTTTGTCTTGAACAGCTGCCCTTAGCGGTCCACTTCTAAAGATGGCCTTCCTCAACGACCGCTTGCCGCTTGCGCGAATTCAAATAATGCAGTACAGTGAACTAAAAACTTTTTTACAAAAAAATACAACCGACTTCCAAAAACAACACTACAAAGTGAAAAATAACTTTAATTTCGGAAGTCGGTGTCTATTTAAATGTATTTTCGTTTTTTGCCACCGACTTCCGAAATTAAAGTTATTTTTCACTTTGTAGTGATAAAAACTTTTTTACAAAAAAATTTTTTATAAAAAATTTTTTTATAAAAAAGTTTTTATTTTTCACTTTTTAGTTGTGTACATACCCCACACAAATTCTAATACCACTATCTGCAAAACAAAGTAGAACATCATCCATAAAAAGGTCGGGAAAAAATACGTATTATTGAAGCTAACTTAAAAACTACCAAAGCAAAGTTAATCAATTTTATATGGGACCAACTGTGATGTATACCCTCTCGAATAAAACAAAAAAAAAATCCAAATCGGTCCAGCCATCAAAAAATAAAAAAAAATAAAATAAAAAAGGTTCCGACGAATTGAGAACCTCCTCCTTTTTGAAGTCGGTTAAAAATACTAACTGTAGCAGCATACGCACACCACTACACCTACCTCACTTCACCCCACACACCACTACATCATTGCTACAAGCCCCACATGTCACATGAACGCAGTAATGAGTGCTTGTTGTTCTGATTGATACATTGAGGTAATACGTGGTTGTTTGATTGACAGATGGAGGTAACAAGCAGTCACGTCGCACTTATTGACGACAGATGGCGTTGTCGGTTACGTTCTCAGGGGATTTCACAAAATTAACGATTTTACATAAAATGCGGGTTTTTTCAAAGAGTATCGATTTTTACGTGGTGTAAGAGTGAGGAGTAGTAAAAGTTGGAATATACCGAGACATACATGTGCAAAAAAAAGTTTTGGCCGATTTTACATAAATTATGAACGCTGAGAATATAATACTAATTGTTTACTTTACGTATCTCATTATCATGAGTATAATTTTTACACGACTGCCCAAAGGACTGTAATGTTTTCACTAAACCATGTCTTTGTGTAAACTTCTGCGACATTCTCTCCAGTCATTCTTACTTTCCAAAAACATACCTACCTATTTTATTTAATCTATTCTTCAGCTGTTATGAATAAATTAATTAATATAATTGAATATAAAACAAATAATTACATACAATTAGTATAATTAAGGACAGACTGAACTACAGACGAAATATCTTATTTATGTAAATATGTATACGTATAAGTATATGTCGGCCGCAGCAAGTCTAACATTACATTTTGTGGTTTTAAAAAAAAATCCAGTTCAGTAACATTTCATCTAGTTGGGTATTCATTTCTGTTATTGATATTTACAATTACTTTCAATTTCATTTAGCTTCAAGTCTTTTATTTTAGACTAAGACTTTGGACGGGTGAAATCATAGAAATATAAACTAAGGGTGAAATAATCTAGATAAGTACGTACCTACTTAGAACTTATTGTTAGATATTTATTGTAATTCAGCATCGGCCACGCCTCAATCGCAAATAACAGTGATGCCGACTGATTTATTGGAAATTATTGTTATATTTGAATCACAAACAACCTGTGTCTTTGCCCCTCTGTTTGCTAAAAGACATCGCAAATATCTCGTCCATTGTGTCGCGTCACTGTTGTGTTGTGTGTCGCGACTCTAGCTTAGGGTTGCCATATATTCCCGAGACACCGTCGGGACATTTAAAGCTATGGGAAATTTTTGTTGGTGAAATAAACCAAAAAAAAACAAAAAATATTTATTTGGTAAATATTTATTTTTAATTACTGAGGATACAATAAAATTATTCTTTTTTATATTTTTCAGATGATTTCACCGGGGACAATAATTGTGGGTCACCTTTCACGAATTTATAAAATTCTTCACAACTCATGTTAAAATTGCAACCGAAACGCGCGACGGCGACTCTTGCCCACATCATAGCGTGTCAGACCTACGCAATTCCGAATCGCGTTTTCGTCGATTCGGTGTGTTTCGTATAAGTCGGGATGCTGTGTATTTGTCGGGACATTTTATGGCTTGTCGGGACACCACTGTTAAATAGCGGTGACATATCACGACGCGCGACGTATCGGAAATTCGGAACGAACGGCAACCCTAATCTAGAGTAGCCGCTAGCTGCACAGGGCTAGGGGTGCGCCCACTTATCCCCAGCAGATGCATCGTCATCATTTTGAAAGTAACAAGTATTGTAGAATTGTAATCGTTGGATCCATTACATCGGTGGCATACGACTACATCACCAGAGCGTCGAGCAGACCTGTAACATTGTTATATTGATGAGGAAGAGCTACGTATAGGTGACTAGCTGCGCCCCGCGGTTTCACCCGTATAAGTCTCGATCCAGTGAGAATATCGGGATAAAAAGTGTCCTATGTTCTAACCTAGATTATGGTCTACCTATGTGTAAAAATTCAACCAAAGCGTAACAAACAAACAAACTCACTTTCGCGTTTATAATATTAATTAGGATTAGTACTTATGGTAGTTTGTGAAAATTATAATTTAAACATCTGCTCGTAGCACAAATCACAATAATGTTCAGTATCTTTTATATTATTATTGGCTCTGCAATGTCTGAGCCAGACTTGTGTCCGTTTGTGCAGTAACTTGAAGTAGGTAGCTGCACACTGCGCAACACTCTGAAGTAATACATAAAGATCTAGGTAAGTAAGTACCATCTGCACTGATACTCGTAGAGACGGTTTGAAAAGTGAATGCAATACGGAATTAGAAAATGTGTCACTTTAAAAGTGTTAATGAAAGCGAGCACAAAACATGATTTTGAACTACAAGTTGTAGATATCCTTGTTAGCTGACTGCGTGACAGCAAAGTATTTTTTTATTGAATAATATTATATATTATATTATAAATATATATTATATTTCTTATATTTCTAAATAGTCAACTCTATTACCATTCTTACTTTCAAATGTAAGAATCCATACACTACTATAACACTTCACACACACACACACACACACACACACACACACACACACACACACACATCCCCGCACACACTTTGAAATGCTTGCTTAGATGGTTCTACTCGTAGCATGTCATCCTGTTGTTTCTGATGCATGTAACCAGTGTTGCTATAAATTGTAAATCCATAATTGGCTGTAAGATTGGTTTTATCTATTTAAGTAAAATTGTTAAAGAGCTGTGGATTTTGTAATAATAAATAAATAAATAAATAAATGTTTTTTTTAATGCACGTGTAGTGATGAGTGATGAACTGATTAATGACTAATTAAAGTTGAACGACACTTTAACCGAGCCTGTATTGTGTGCTCTGTATTATTTAATTTAGCTAATTTAAATAATAAACTCTTCTGTTTGTTTTTATTGCAAATAGTATACCGTATGATAAGTTAATTAGATAGGATCGTTCCACACTGCTGGTTTACGGTAACTGTGTGAATGTTTCAATGTGCGAGTGTGTGTGTGTAGAGGTGTGTATGTGTGGGGGTGTGTTGGTTAGTTTAAAATGGCCGGTAAACTCTACTCATTTAACCTCAATTATGTATAATTGCGATTTCTTTTGCTTAAGAATATACTTACGAATCTACTTAATAAAAATCTTAAATTGACGGACAGACAAGCTTCGCTCAATGCTGTTATGGATCGAAGCAGACCAGCTTGATATGTTGCTCAAGAATTCCATATAAAACGTAGGTCTTTGTACCCATGGAAACATTTTTGAAGATTCATTTTCTATAGGCGTTCAATAGAAGATGACAGTTGTATGGAAGTTCGTCATTTTTTCCGATGGGAAATTCCATCACTGCTTGCAAAAATAAATAATAAAAAAAATTGGCATCCGGTGCTACATGCTAGGGAGAGAGAGGCCAATAGTAGGTAGCGGTCAAACATCTCCCAGACACAGTTAATTGTGTCTTACAAATAGTACCTATTGAAATAGTTCCCCGAATATCATTATAATAAAAATTAAGACTCAAACTATATGTATAGGTATGTATGACGTAATTTTTTGCGAGCTTTAGAGCGTCTGGTGGAAAAAACCGCTGACGGGAAGTGTCTGAAAGTATTGATTATTATTAACAATATTCTGTAAAACAAACATAAATCAGCAGTCAGACTTTATGAAAAGTGAGTAATATTTTTACGTATCTTTGGTGACTGATACCTGAAAATTGGCCGTCGGCCCAATACTATCTATCCCATACATTTTGTTAATCAGAAAATAAGAAAGGGCTGGCGCCCTGACAGCCGGCAGCCGGGAGCTTGGACTGCATATTATTGGCAGGACTTATTGCGGAGAATGGAGATACAATATCGTACAATTTAGTTTTGATGTAGGCGGGGAACCTTAAACATACAACAAAGAGTATACATATAACCATAGTATTTGTATGTGTGCTTGTGCTAAAATGGTATTACCTGTTCTAAAAATGTAGAAGGAACATTTGAAACAACCACTTACCTATGTAGATGTGTAATACAGCCATTATTATAAAAATAAAATATCCCTACACATACCGACACAGTACATATTCTATTCATACTCTCAAGCAAATCTAATAAAGTAGATTCCAACAGCAATTTTATGGGCAATAGCAAGTCATAAATGTGATACGATCCGAGATAGCTTTCATTGCTCAGCTCTTGTTGGACAATAACGGGTAATGCGGCCAGTTTGTGATACGATCCGAGATAGCTTTCATTGCTCAGCTCTTGTTGGACAATAACGGGTAATGCGGCCAGTTTGTGATACGATCCGAGATAGCTTCCATTGCCCAGCTCTTGTTGACAATAACGGGTAATGCGGCCAGTTTGTGATACGATCCGAGATAGCTTCCACTGCCCAGCTCTTGTTAACAATAATGGGCAATGCGGCCAGGTTGTGATACGATCTGAGATAGCTTTCATTGCTCAGCTATTGTTGACAATAATGCGGCCAGCAGGCCTAACATGACACACGCGACAATTACTCGCTCTCGCATGAGTAATTTTAAGACAGCTCAACACTTTTCTCGTTTTCTGACGGCGCTGCCATACAATGTTCTGTCAAACTTGATGTTTTCTCGACAAACCCTAACATGACACCTAAGTTATCTTGAATTTTGACAATTCAACACGAGATAATCTCCGATTCTTCTCTCGTTTAGTCGTCCTCGATTTTGAAGACGAGACGAGTAGACAAAATTATGATACAAAAAAAAAAAACTAAAATGACATGGCAGTCGCATAATTACACGTAGATACTTTTTTATTATCCCAATAATGAAAATTGGATTAGTATCACTTTCAGTAGGTAATAACGAGTCACTTTGCACATTATGATGACTAACGAAATCTAGCAACATAATTACTAAAATCCTAAGGGTGGTGATTAACAAAATTTGCAACATAATCGGTTTTATACCTTCGTTTTGTCAAATTGTGATCTTCAGCCCATGTCATTTGTGGTGATTATCAAGTGAGTGTAGTGTAGCAGTGGTGGCCCAGTGGTAAAGCCCCCAACTTACGAGTTGTAGGTCGCCGTAGGTTCGAACCCCGACAGACACTTTACTTTCAGAAGGAAAACATTTTGAGGAAACCGGCATGGTCTTAGAACCAAATATTCAAAGACATGTGACATCTACCAACCCGCACTGGGCCCGCGTGGTGGATTACGGCCAACTCCCTCTCACCTAGTGGACGCCTACGCCTGTGTCCCAGCAGTGAGAACATTTTAATTTCGTCATGCCAAAGATACAAACATAAATATTAAAAGAGGTGCTCGTAAAATCATTATAGTACATACTAATTCCATGCAAAAAACTAAAAAATCGAGTGAATGAAACGGAACCTCAAGCCGATGTTGCTATGATAAAAATGATTTGTTTTTAATTACTTGCTACATCGTTCTCTCGTCGCGAGGCAGAGCAGTGTGAAAGTGCCTTTTTCGAATTTACTCGAGCTTAACGGTCATGTTAGGCATTAGAATAACGTCAGAATCGACGACAAATTTCGACAAATCGTGATATCTCGTCTTCTCGTGCTTGTCATGTTAGCCCTGCAGGTTGTGATACGATCCGAGATAGCTTCTATTGCTCAGCTCTTGTTGGACAATAACGGGTAATGCGGCCAGTTTGTGATACTATCCGAAATAGCTTCCATTGCTCAGCTCTTATTGGACAATAATGGGCAATGCGGCCAGTTTGTGATACGATCCGAGATAGATTCCATTGCCCAGCTCTTATTGACAATAATGAGAAATGCGGCCAGGTTGTGATACGATCTGAGATAGCTTCCATTGCTCAGCTATTGTTGACAATAATGCGGCCAGGTTGTGATACGATCCGAGATAGCTTCCATTGCTCAGCTCTTGTTGGACAATAACGGGTAATGCGGCCAGTTTGTGATACGATCCGAAGTAGCTTCCATTGCTCAGCTCTTGTTGGACAATAACGGGCAATGCGGCCAGTTTGTGATACGAACCGAAATAGATTCCATTGCCCAGCTCTTATTGACAATAATGAGAAATGCGGCCAGGTTGTGATACGATCTGAGATAGCTTCCATTGCTCAGCTATTGTTGACAATAATGCGGCCAGGTTGTGATACGATCCGAGATAGCTTCCATTGCTCAGCTCTTGTTGGACAATAACGGGTAATGCGGCCAGTTTGTGATACGATCCGAAGTAGCTTCCATTGCTCAGCTCTTGTTGGACAATAACGGGCAATGCGGCCAGTTTGTGATACGATCCGAAATAGATTCCATTGCCCAGCTCTTATTGACAATAATGAGAAATGCGGCCAGGTTGTGATACGATCTGAGATAGCTTCCATTGCTCAGCTATTGTTGACAATAATGCGGCCAGGTTGTGATACGATCCGAGATAGCTTCCATTGCTCAGCTCTTGTTGGACAATAACGGGTAATGCGGCCAGTTTGTGATACGATCCGAAGTAGCTTCCATTGCTCAGCTCTTGTTGGACAATAACGGGCAATGCGGCCAGTTTGCAAAGTATCCACATTTCATGTAATGGCAGCGGTGGCGGTGGCGCCGGTAGTACCCTCATATCGTCAAACAGGTGACGGATTTAGTAGGAAATACTTCAATTTCGTCACAGAGCACTAGTCGGCTACTGTACAAGTCTGCCCGGCCACTGCGGAGTAAATTCTGTGTACTTCCCTCACAAAGGCAGCAGATGCGAGTACATAAACGCTAAAACACGTACTTGCAGCAGTACCGGCGCACAATAACGAGGATATTTGTGAAATTTTAATAATTTGTGATTCGTTATGACTGTTGCTAGTTTAAACGAGCTCACTTGGTAAGAGTTGGCTGCGCACGCCAGCCGCCACCGCCTGCACCGCGGGGGACCAGGCGGAAAGGGGAGGAGGGCTGACGTACGCTCACGAACTAATGCTTAAAATGTTTAATTAATCATCTCCGGCTTAATGATGCGTCTGCTGGGCGTTGCCATGACGATCTCAGAATATTACCAATTATACCATACCAATGTTCTCATGGCCCAGTGGTTAAGGCCTCGCCTCTCGTGCACGAGGTTGTGGGTTCAAATCTAGGCAAGTACCAATGTGATTTTCTCAATTCATATGTACTTTCTGAGTTTATCTTAAACATTACTGACATCGGTGAAGGAAAACATCGTGAGGAAAACTGGCTAGCACTTCCCGCGCGGCTTCGCTTACGTGGATGTCGAAAATTATCCCACGGGAACGTGCTACCGGAAAATACTGCCTTATTTCTTGTCTATATTATAAAGGGAACCTCTGTGCAAAATTTCAGCTTTCTAGTTTCAAGGGTTTGGGCTGGGCGGTGATGAGTCAATCAGTCAGTCAGTCAGGACTTCTCTTTTTATTTCTGTAGATATAAGTCTGAAATCGCCCCCGTCTTGAGCAAGCGTGGTGCTCAATGCTCGTGCCTTCTCTCTATGAGAAGAGGCCTTTGCCCTGCAGTGGGGCAGTAATAGCCTGATACCGTGGCCAGGCATCGGCAAGAAACATGATTGGCTCCCTAGTCACGAGTACTCACGACGCGACTTTAGAATTCAATCTCCCTCTGATCGTCTGCGCGCGACGTATCGGTGAATACCTTCACATTTTTAGGGTTCCGTACATCAATAGGAAAAAACGGAACACATTAAGTTGAAATTTGGTACACATATGAACTTCTGTGACCCAAACACGGACGGGTAAAGTAAATAAATAAATTTTGAATATAGAGGTCACTTTTGGGGGGCAAATAAGAAAATTTTTAAAAAAAGTTTTGCAAACTACACCATGTGGCATGTCAAATGAAAAAGATTACTATGAGGGTCTCAAATATATTTTTTTTTATAATTTTAAAATATTTTTTTTTAAAGGTATTTAAGAAAATAGACGAAAATTGACCATTCCCCCCGCTATCTCCGAAACTACTGAGCCTAAAATTTTGAAAAAAATACAGAAAATAGATCTTTATCTGTAAATTACAGGAAAATCTATAAGAAGTCTGTGGTCTTAAAATAACATGATAAATCTATCAATATTGTTAGTACAAACTTACATTTACAGTTGGAATGTATGGGAGAACATGTTTTTCAACTACAATGTTAAGTTTATTCTTAAGATAAATTCATCCCAACTACGGAACCCTTCATTGTGCGTGGTCCGACACGCACTTGGCTGGTTTTTTTTCTGAGAAACGCTTCGATTCTACAAACCTAAGTATGCAGGAAAACAAACAAATGTTTTACGACTACACCCATTCGCGTTTGGCACATAAAACAATATTACTGCAGTTGCCAGTTGCGACCATTTTAATTACTTTCCATCTGTAAACAAAGTCGTTTCATCCGCGACGATCAGGCGCTGCTGCACGGGTTTGTGTCGGGTAAGGCTCACTGCATGGGGTCGAGGTATACAGTAACTTCACTACCTAACTAGAGCCCTAGGTGGTACAGTATTATGTACGGAAGTGCACGCGAGGCGTGGAAGTAGTTTCAGATTTCAGGAACTCTGAAAAGTTTTCTCGCTATGTAGTAGAGTAGCAGATACGTAGAGTGGTGTTCGGGCTGCCGGCTGCCGGCGACGATTGACTCCTAACGACTCAATATAAAACGGCTCAGCCGTAACTAGAGCCTCCGACGAGCACTGCTACAGCTTTTAACGGTCATAATAAAAGGAGAAAGCCCATAAAGTGCGAAATATAAAACGCTCGCCGTAAAAAGGTAAGTTAAATAATTTTATTGCGCGCCGTTACTTTAATTTGGACCTCCCGAGGTACCTAACGCGCCTCTAGGTACAACTGTAGGTACACACAGCTCTCGGCCTATCAATGTGTGAGACCATGAACAATGGCACTATGGCAGTCGTGTGGTGTAATTGTTGGCCCCGTTACGTGTTGAATATCTGGCGTTGTCCTTTAAATAACACCGCCTTGTTACTTTCATGTTTTTTCACAATGGCGTTCGCGAGTAGCCGCTAGTTCACTACTCGTGTACGACTATTAGAAATATAAGTTGCGAAATTGCTTTTGTGCAGACGTGGAGCCGCCTCGGATGCAATAAAGCCCTTACAGAATAGTTGGCAAAGTCGATAAAACTTGCTTCGAGTGGAAACGGCCTAGAAACTGGAAAGAATCCCTACAAACTGTGGCAAGCCTTGCAGGCGACGCATGCATGTGTTGCTATGTACTGTGTGCACATACGTGTAAGTAAAGCCATGAAACGGCGCCTCCGCCGCCGCCGCGCCGCCGCGCCGCCGCCGCCGCCGCCGCCGGCTTCCTCCCGTGTAAGTAGTGCAGTGGAGATATACAACGGGTGCCATTGAATGACGATAGGTATTATAGAAGTTAGTCGTTGATTGAATTGAACCTTTTCTGCCAGGTGTCGGGTGTCAGGTGTCGGGTGTCGGGTGTCGGGTGTCAGGTGTCGGGTGAAAATTGAAGGGTTTACTTATTTCAGGATTGTTCTAATTCATGGTAATCTTGACCCTTGTTGCGTCTACATGTATAATTTCGGACAGAATGTGGGGTCTTCGTGTGAGTTACTGAGTGCGTACGCCATAGCTTTTCTGATGTAGGTAGTGGTCTAAGTATCTATATCTGTGGTAGCAGGTATCTAAATGTTATTGAAAAGGTAGAATCTTTCCGGTGGCTTAAAGTTAGATAAATGGTTGTAGGCATTTCTTAAAGTTAGTTAAGTATGGTTGTAGGCATTTCTTGAAGTTAATGGTATTTGTTTTGCCATTTCGCCCAGCACCGAACTTAACACCGAGTTGCAGATTTAGTTTTATTCACAACAAACTAAAGATACTGCAAATGAGATGTGTCGTCAGCTGGTCTCGAAGTCGGTAACGCCGAGCCCGTGCTTTACTGCCTCGGAATAAAACGAACTAGTCGTGCAGTGAGTAGCTCCGAATAGTTCCTGTAGTGGTACTGTCGGCAACAGCGAAACTGTGACGTCACAACACATAACCACACAAATGGCGGTTTTATGGATCAAAGCGGTTTTTATTACGTCAGCTATCCTTGTATAGTTTGGCAGTCGTGCTAATGGGCCTCGTTCCGCAGTAGGTACAGTAATACACTTTTTAAAAGATCCGACGTTATGAAAAACGTCATTCCCAAATTGCCGATTACGCAAATCTTAATTGATACAGAGAACATTTTCGCCAAAATCGAGTGAAAGAAAATTTCTATTTGATTACACGCAACACTCGTACATACGTAAGTACACAATATTTTCCTGAAGTCGGTAAAAATATAATATCGAGCGAAAGTTACTAACAAACTCGTTAGGCAAAACTTTCCGCGAACAGCACGTGGCAGCAGCACAGGAACAGGGAACAGGAGGGGGGGGGGGGGGGGGGGTCACAGGGAACTACTAATTGTCTTCAGTTTAAAATAGAACGTATTTTTAAAGAAGGATATCTAATGAAAAATATTAGTGTCACACTCGGTGAAGCTGTTCTCAGATTCAGGTTCTATTACTTCTTACACTTTGTTGTCTCTAACCACAATCCATTGCTCATCCACCCATGGAAACAGAAGCCTTCAATAACTCCTGTGGTGGCAGGGAAGCTCTCGCAACACTGATCCCTTGAGAACGCTTGTTTGAACAGCTTGCTCGCGCCGAGTACATACAGTGCAGACATCAGTACATCAGTAGGTACATAGGCAGATTAGATTAGATTGATTCGATTAGTCTCGGTTTGTTTGTGTTTGTTTGTGCACATAATGTGTACTCTCGCGAGTAGTTCCAGCGCATGCGCACGGGATGAGAAGCGTCTTGTAGTTGTTTAAACGCCACTCGATCACGCTGTTCGGAGTTAAATTATATTTTTGATCACGGATGCTGCTTAAGCGCACGATTTTTTTAATTCTTTTAATTTTAGTAAGTACTTAATTTTTCAAACGAGAAAAATTCTCTATAATACTCGTATGCACATACTTTTAGTAGTCTTCAATGTGACCTTAGTTACTAGGTTTACAAAAGTATTTGGTCATTGTGTGCGGATCCTGTCGGGTATAACGAAGTAGAAAAGTGAACACAGCTAGTCATTTCAGAACAAGACTAGTATTTGACGCTTCTTTTCAGTTCATATTCTAAAGAATCTCCTCGTGAATAAAACACCTACTATGAAGAAAAGACGTGAAATACAAGAATGAGACCCTGTCTCCCGTCTCCACTTGCACCGAGGCCTTCAGACTGTCCGCCGTCCGCTCGGTGCGATATTCCGGGAAGGGGGATCTTCAAGCTGTGTGCAAACATCTTTACTTTATTTTGCTTTGTGTATTATTCCCCGGCGAGCGGTCAGGTTACGTGTTAGCGGGTCCCATCAGCCCTATGTACTTTGTACTCTCCCTTGACTATGTACTTCGAAATATCTTCGAAAAATTATTTTTCAATTATGTGCTGATAAGTTTTCTGTGGCTTTTCTTAAGAAAGTGGTTTTCATTCTTAAGCCATTTTTAACTGGAAGATTTACTCGTAGGTATTCCTGTCAATTAAAATTTAAAAAAAAAAACCGGCCAAGTGCGTGTCGGACCACGCACAATGAAGGGTTCCGTAGTTGGGATGAATTTATCTTAAGAACAAACTTAACATTGTAGTTGAAAAACATGTTCTGCCATACATTCCAACTGTAAATGTAAGTTTGTACTCACAATATTGATAGATTTACCATGTTATTTTAAGACCACAGACTTCTTATAGGTTTTCCTGTAATCCACAGGTAAAGATCTATTTTCTGTATTTTTTTCAAAATTTTAGGCTTTGTAGTTTCGGAGATAAGGGGGTGGAATGGTCAATTTTCGTCTATTTTCTTAAATAACTTTAAAAAAATATATTTTAAAATTATAAAAAAAATATATTTGATATCCTCATAATAAGCCCTTTCATTTGACATGTCACACGGTGTAGTTTGCAAAACTTTTTTTTTAATTTTCTTATTTGCCCCCCAAAAGTGACCCCCATATTCAAAATTCATTTATTTACTTTACCCTTCCGTGTTTGGGTCACAGAAATTCATATGTGTACCAAATTTCAACTTAATCGGTCTACTTATTAGATTGAAGCAAATTGGCTGTGACAGATGGACAGACAGACAGACACACGAGTGATCCTATAAGGGTTCCGTTTTTTCCTTTTGAGGTACGGAACCCTAAAAACAGTTAATTCAGGCAAAACCCATAATTATTACATAAAATAAAACATCACAATACTACCACAGGATGGATGTCAATACACTAATTTAAATAAATTCATGAATTCACATTAAAAAAATCACAGAATAAAAATAAAAATAAAAATCAATGCAATTAAAATAAACGAAGATTATATTATAGATACAAATTACAAAGTGGCAGAGACCTCTACTTCTTGTGTCATACAGTGGCGCGAACAGCGAACAGGACGGACAGTAAGCTCATCTGCCACAGCTGCGGTCACCAGTCTACCTACGAAGGTGATGACTACTTCCCATTCCGCTACACACGTTCACGCACGGCCATGCTCTCCAACCACTTAGTTATGGTTGTGTAAGACTGGGTTCGTTACACTTTGGCTGTAGAGTACCGTCTGGTGTTTGAACCCCAAACGACAGCTCCACCATATAGTTTACATTCTCATAAAAAGTCAATCTCCACCCGCGGCCGCCACCTTCATTCATTACACTTTTTTAACTAAAATAAAATGTTCGTCATCTTCGGCGCGACTATTAGTTCCATTCATAGCGGCAACGAACGAAAATCGATTATTTTGATGTCTAACCGACTTCTTTTGTTGTGCATACGAGTATAATGGAAAATGCCTAAGCAGCTACAGAACAGTACAGTATCAAGCATCAATCAATAAACCCCAGACATGGAAATTCCAAGCTCGACATGTATAAGTAGGGCTCTCCCAAATGTTAGGTCCTCTTCTCGCATCCAGTCATCATTCATCAGGTCCTCAGCTATCTAGGAATTTAACAGTAGGTAAGTATTTAACAGAAATAAAAAGCCAAAGGTCAAATAGCGTGAAACCTCGTCAAAATTCGAAGGCCGTGGATTGAAATCCGCCACAGAGCAACCATGGCGAACTATTCCATTTGTGAGCATTTAGAAGTCACTGAACAACTAAATAATTATTATGTTTTTATGGCTTCGTGACCTTTAGCTGGTTACTATAACAACTTTCTTTAAAGTGAAAATATATTGTGCAAATTGCAATTATATAACAACTGTTGTTAAATTCGTGGTTGCAATATACCTAACAATAATAACAGAATTTAGGTATATATAACACGATCCTTCACATAAAATTGTCCCAATAATATGAGAGCTACAATGCACAGCAGAATGCTGACAATGCACAAGATCGATCGAAGCTAGTGTATCTCAGGCGGGGCTGGCCGTGGCGGGGACGGACAATGGAACACCGCGCAGCCGGCAGTGGACAGCACTACGGAGACATCATTACTACGAGTACCTATGTACTGCGATGCCTTTTGATACAAGATAAGAGTCTTCTAGTGATTCTACACTTATTAGCTCGACACTATCCCGAAATGCTGTAGGTATATATTTAAAACGAGGATAGCTGAAACAAAGATGTCGGTCACAGAAAACTGTACTATTCCCGATGAAATCGTTAAAAATGCCATCTGCGGCCAACTATCTATAAAATCAGATAATAGACATCGTATATAGGGACTTTACTGTACAGTTCCACCGCCATTCTGTCCTATGCGAGATACGCAATGTACTGACTACCGACCTATTGCGTGCCGGGACTATCAAATTATCAATAACATCTCTTGCCTAAGGGTGGTACACACTGGCAGACAAACATTTCGTTAGGGTCGTGCTATGTCGTCGCCTCCCCCCCGCCCTCCCTGGCTCCCTTCCCCCGGGCCGCCCCTCGCTGCTTTGATCTCTGTTCTTAATTACTAGCTTCTAAAAAATCCGGCGCAAGTTTTATGGAAGTTATCAACGCTCCGGTGCCGTGTAGCCAGCGCACCTCTCGCACACAGTAGATAAACCAGAAGGATTAAAGGACCACTTTACTTATTTTGAAGAACTTACAGAATTTTACTAGCACGAAGGTATTTACGTACCTAGACAGGTGAGCTTAATAGGTCTTAAAAGAGCTCGATGTTGGTGAAACTCAGAAACGGCAACTACACCATACCATAGTTGTGTATGATGCGATGAGCCTTCTGTGCCTTTCCACACGTTGGGCGCACCCGCCGCTCCGCCGCTCCGCCGCGATCGATCCTAATGAGATATTTTAAATACACTGTACCTGTAGGCTGGGTTGCACAGGCACAAAGTGAATACCGCCTCGTGTAGAACACAGCGCAGGGTCTGTGGAATACCGACGAATATGTAGCGCTGGCACAGGCGGGCGAGACATGATATCTTCGTGCACGTACGTAAGTACGTGTGTACCCAGCTTAACAACGACCCATTCCTCACGCAAATATTTGTACGGAGAGAACTTTTAGAAATATTTCTGTGTTATTCCTTGAAATTTTACTTAGTTAAACAAATTGTAGATGAAGACTGTGGTACTTATTAGATTAATGAATAAATCTTTTATAAAACTAACTTTAGCGTTCGCAGCCATCGTAATGTAATTTACTAAGAAATCCGTTTTCTCGTACAGAAGTAATACTCTTTTGTATGTACTCGTATGTACTATTCCACTTGCTAAGTCCCTGCAAGGCTGCGCTCGTAGTGTCCCTAAGTCTCAGTGGAGGAAGCTCTAGTAGTCAGCTATTGTATAACATAATGCAGTACATGCTACACTATAGTAACGTCGGCAGGATTCCACTCCCATTTATTTTCCATGCTTCGTAAGCCCTCTGATTATAATCTAATCCCAAATGCTAGTCATAATGAATAGGGACTTAGCCCTTTCGTTGTCAGAACCAAAAGTTTTACTATTTATACGGTATTTGTTTATTGTTATCGTGTTCTGCTAATGTATGTATGTATGTAAATTCCCATTAAAATAACATTCTCACGAAATGTAATCGATATTTAATTGATTTGGGCACTATTCTCATAAAACTCGGAAACTTGTTTCAGTAATCTTTAATACTGATCTGGAAATAATAAAACATTAACGTTTTCTGCTTTTTATCGAAAATAAGTCGTAAAAAGTAAAATCGTTGGAGCTACCTACTTAGTTCTTGTGCCTTTTTGGTAATTTAACCACCAAGCAACTTCGGGACGTACAGCAATCGTGGAGAATTGGGAATTGCATCCTTTAGATAACTCTAGAGTCATTAGCCAAAACCGTGCTGTTTGGGCCTGTGCCCAGCAGTCGCCGCTCACAGCTAAGAGTATTATATAGCCAAACCTGCAGCCAAGTTCCGTGCACAGATCACATAAACTTGTATTTTTAGCTGATCTGCTCTGATCACTATTATTTCTCTGCTAAGAATCTCATGCGTCATCTTGATATTCTTAATTAATGATAATATCAAAGCAATGTGGTTGACGTGTTGCGCATGTTTTGTTAAATGAATGTAGGCAATGGAAAGTCCAACTGATCACGACTAGCTGTTTAATTTGTTTCCTAGTATCGTGTTCGTTTGGGAAGAATACGTGACGTCATTCCACGATAAAACTTTAATCAGATTATTTAAAGCCTGATTCAAGAGAAACGCGTTTCTGCTGAAACAGTGACTGTACGAACAGAACCCACACACAGCCAGCACTCAACGTATTCAAATATAATAAATGAGTGTAAAGTAACACTACATTGAACTTGGCGACGGCGACGTATAACGATGTCTTGTAATGTTATATTAGGTTTACGTGTCTTGTGCAGTAAACTGTGTCGTTTAAATTGTAATTTATTGCGGAATCACGACCACTTTTCAAATTTAATTCGATCTTCGAACATTTTCTGAGAGGAATCATTTTCTCCGGCCAAGACATTCCACTTCTGTGGGAGTGAATCTGGCAAGTCTCAATAGAGATTTTTCAGTGACCTGATTTATGTCATGTAGTTTCTTAGAAAGCACTTTCTGCGAACAGACAGCGAGCCTGCAGTGGCACAGCTGCAGGCTCGCTCGTGGTCGCCTGACACAGGGGCAGTGGGTCGTCGCCATGTCGCCATCGACGGCTCCCTTTCTGATATAACCTTTCGATTCCATTGATTTAATCGCTGCCGTCCTCCTGCGGGGCGAGGGGAACCTCTCCCTGAACCATTATTTTTAATTATGAAATATCCGGTTTCAGTGCTAAGTACGGTGCGTAGGGGGGAGGAGGGGGGGGGGGGCTTGTGGCACAGTTTAACTAAGTGTTGCTGCAAATATTAGTACTTTTTAGATACTAAGTGATGTAGCTATGAAGTCATTAGCATTTTGAAATCTTATGGTACTTATTCGTCGTTCAATTAACGTTTTATCGTTTCGTCTCATTACCTTTTAACGCATAGTATCCAAACCCTCATCTGTCACTGTAGCACAAACCATGTTACGTACGACGGCATAACTTGCTGAGCTGCAACCCTTCAGGCTACACATAACTTGCTGAGCTTCAACCCTTCAGGCTACACATAAACCGAGCCGTTCTTTGTGCTCCTCTACAATGTGGCCGAGAACGCCGAGTACGCCGAGAGCACGGGACAAAGGCTTAGG
The DNA here is from genome assembly GCA_946251885.1 of Cosmia pyralina. Classification (NCBI taxonomy): domain Eukaryota; kingdom Metazoa; phylum Arthropoda; class Insecta; order Lepidoptera; family Noctuidae; genus Cosmia; species Cosmia pyralina. The sequence continues at coordinate 25,573,412 of OX276360.1, forward strand.
AAAGGGACGCTGTTGTAACCGATATTTTTCTAAACTGTAATTTAATTCTGTGGGTATAAAAGTAAAGAGTTATCTGGAGCCGCTATCTGGTGTGCAGTGGGCCGGAGCGCCGGCCCAGTGACGTCATCAACATGAGAATGCATACCACGTGGTCTCACGTTAACTTACATGCAGGTGAGATTGAATGTTGTCTAAACTAAAGGGACACATTTGAAGGGGCGACGTCTTTGTGAAGTTTGACATTGTGTCGTGTATGGTTAACTAATGCACGTTTTGTGTGAGATATGCAGTAAGATGTATGCACATAATTTTGGAACAATTTAAAATTGATAGCAGTTGGCTACCTTGTGTGATGAGCCCAGGAGCCAGGAATGCCCAGGGTACAGTCAGATTAGTGCTTACCACGTACACTTATCTACAAAGTAATTAATTAAGTACGCCGTAGTCTCGTAGCGGTCCGCAGACGTCCAGTGTCGCCTTCGTAGACTCGTAGCTAGCTGAGCTAACATTTGCGGGTATCTAGGGATATGATGCAAATCCACGCTAAGTTCCAACTAGATTACGTAGTGTCTACGTCGATTACATTCCTAGTAGGTAGGGCGTAGGGACCGGACTGACACTGATGTAAATTGTAAAGTTTGAGGATAGCCTTGATATTTGTATAAAGTACTACGGGCTATTTCTGACTAGTCTTATTATTATTCTGCTTAACTAAAACCTCTATAAAAATGAAAGTTGTTTTTTGTAATTTCAAATAGCATTATTTTTTATATTAACTACAAAGCCGAGGCTAAAAAAGCATTAATAGATTCTACGATCCTTTATGTTATTAAAAAAATCCAAATCCCTTACAAATACCCTTTAATTTTTTATTATTAAGCAGAACCGGCGATAATATAAAATTTTATGTCGCGAAGGGGATTCCGTACACACTGTGAGAGAACGGCTCAATTTAAATTATCGTCACAACAATAACATTAAAGTGCTGTGTGCACACTGTGCAAGTGTGCATGTGGGGCCGAGAGCCGAGCGCCGAGCGCCGCGCCGAGGCCGAGTGAGTGTAAAATCGAACGTAATTAAAAACCTCGTCGAGATTACTCCGCCATTGTTGAGCGCTGAACGCTTCATGTGCCTATTATCAAAAATGCCCCACGAAAAATAACAAAAGCGATCGCGATGCGCGCCGTTATGAAATGAAACGGAACGAGGGGGGGCTGCAGTGAGGTAGCGGGGGGGAGGGGTCAGAGGGGCAGCCATAGATATACATTTCTATGGGGACAGCAGACGAGTCTATGTATCGATTAATTTCGTTTTTGTATTAGGTGCCGTCAGAGGCAGCAGACGCGGGAGCCGGCGCTGCGAGCTGCACTGCACTGCACGGCACACTCCACCTAACTGCAGTTATTCAATGCTCGCCTGCCAACTACCTGCCTCCCATTTACAAACGAGCAAGTTGGAGCTGTTGAACACGCGGTCATTTGTTGTTCTGGGTAAACGCGTAACCGACGAGTAAATGACTGCATTTTGTTAACAAGTACTACACTAACTAGTTTACCGACGAAATTGTACTTAAACTGACCAATTTGGAAAGTTTTGAGGCGACAGCAGTCTCGCAGCGCAACACGCCAGCGAAGTACTTAGTTCGTGACTCCCCGGTAACAATACCCCCCCCCCCCCCCCCCCCCCCCCCGGCTGGTGAAGAAGGGTCAAAAACCTCTCACACCCGGAGTGGTTATCATTTTTGCCACTTTTGCTAACCAGTGGTGAAATCCTGTTACATAGGTTAGGTACATACGTAGGTACATTCTTGTTGTTTTATCCGTAAATTGGCCATGGAACACGTCCTTGGCACGTTTTGTGTGTGTGCCAGTGTCCCGCGGACATGAGGATAGGCAGAAGCCTCTCTCTGTGAAACTAACAAACCAATCAGCTATCATCAATCCGTTTGCTAAATAATTACGTCAATGTCCCCTCTGCTCGTTCAATCCAGCAGTCGCTGGATCTTGTGTTCAGAGTATGTTCAGTGTACGTGAATGTTCCGCTAGTAGTCTAGCGCTTGACGGCTCCGTCCACCACACAGTGGGGTCGCTGACCTCCGCGACACGGTGAACACACTCTATAGTCTGACTACCCACATAACAGCTGAAATTAGTAGTATACGGGCTTCACTCCTTTGTATAAGTTCAAAGGACTCAAGTTGTACTCTTATTATGAATACGCACAATAACCGCTAGGGGGTGGTACTATCGAGTATAGACACTATCGACACTTCGGCTCTCCCTTCCTGATAGTGCGGTGCGATGTCGACATTGTGCAACTCTGTGTGATCGATACGGTAGCTCTTTATCTCGACGAGCAAACCGAGAATAGTCTACTGCAGCGATTCATATAGAGAGTTCCGTGGAAAAGTCTCAAGGGTTCCGTAAATCAGCTACATTTATTAAGTTATTTTGGTTGGCTGTTAAGATAAGTTAAGATACTATGTATCTAAAACAAAAATTATTTTGGAAAATCGCAAAATAGTAAATGATGAATAACCCATTCCTGTATTTCAGAGTTCGATGTCACTGACCGAGTGTTGGACTGGTGCGTTCTGCTCATGGAGTGAACCCTGAAGCAGCCACAACAGCAATGTTAGCTGTGCGTCCTGTTGTCGTAACGTATCGTTGTGAAACAGCCACAACAGCAATGTTAGCTGTGCGTCCTGTTGTCGCAACGTATCGTTGTGAAACAGCCACAACAGCAATGTTAGCTGTGCGTCCTGTTGTCGCAACGTATTGTTGTGAAACAGCCACAACAGCAATGTTAGCTGTGCGTCCTGTTGTCGCAACGTATCGTTGTGAAACAGCCACAACAGCAATGTTAGCTGTGCGTCCTGTTGTCGTAACGTATCGTTGTGAAGCAGCCACAACAGTAATGTTAGCTGTGCGTCCTGTTGTCGCAACGTATCGTTGTGAAGCAGCCACAACAGCAATGTTAGCTGTGCGTCCTGTTGTCGCAACGTATCGTTGTGAAGCAGCCACAACAGCAATGTTAGCTGTGCGTCCTGTTGTCGCAACGTATCGTTGTGAAGCAGCCACAACAGCAATGTTAGCTGTGCGTCCTGTTGTCGCAACGTATCTTTGTGAAGCAGCCACAACAGCAATGTTAGCTGTGCGTCCTGTTGTCACAACGTATCGTTGTGAAGCAGCCACAACAGCAATGTTAGCTGTGCGTCCTGTTGTCACAACGTATCGTTGTGAAGCAGCCACAACAGCAATGTTAGCTGTGCGTCCTGTTGTCGCAACGTATCGTTGTGAAGCAGCCACAACAGCAATGTTAGCTGTGCGTCCTGTTGCCGCAACGTATCGTTGTGAAGCAGCCACAACAGCAATGTTAGCTGTGCGTCCTGTTGTCGCAACGTATCGTTGTGAAGCAGCCACAACAGCAATGTTAGCTGTGCGTCCTGTTGCCGCAACGTATCGTTGTGAAGCAGCCACAACAGCAATGTTAGCTGTGCGTCCTGTTGCCGCAACGTATCGTTGTGAAGCAGCCACAACAGCAATGTTAGCTGTGCGTCCTGTTGTCGCAACGTATCATTGTGAAGTTTTTCAGCTTCTAATTTAAGTTTAACAAAAACAAATTTAGGTCAAGATTGGATGCTGCTCCAGATTTGCGAATATAAATGACGGACATAAAAACCGAACTTTAAAACTATTATTATCAGTGAAACAGTTTCATTAGTATTCATAATAAAGGTTTTTACTGATATTTTAAATTGCAGTAGATATGTTTCATTTATTATCGTTGAATGGATTCCATAAGATTTGTCGAGTGTTCCGTACCCTTAATAAGTATGTATAATAGCTTTTTTATCAAACCCCTCTTTCATACCCAATTTTTTTTAAGAGATTTTGCTTATGTATTTTTAAAATGTCTCCTATTCCAATTTTAAAATTAATTAACGGAAGGCTCTGCTGCGATATGCTTTGGAAACAACGGCAACGTAGCATTATTGTTTACTTAGATTACCTTACAGCCATACAAGTATGAAAAACACATCTCCTTCTTTCTTACAGCCTTCAGCAATGACGTACGGTAACTGGTAGGATACTCGTATGTACATAGAGAGGTATTCATGTATAGTAAGTACACAACATAATTACATTGTATCGGCACCGTTTGTCTATCTAACGAGGTATGACACACTCGCACCAAGTGCGTCACTTGATCCAATATTTGACCAAACTAACAACAGCGGCAGCGCGTCCCAGCGCCGCGCTGAGCCACTGCGGCTCTGTTGTCATAAGACTCAAACTGTGTCGATATTCTTTGGCAAGAGAATGTAGTTTAATTGAAAGTTGTCTCCTTTGCATAGCTGAGCCTGTGACAGACGTTCAAACAGCTTCACAATCCCACTTTAATTTATCACGAAATGTTGACACCGAATAGGGTTCGACAACGCGCACCGCTGAAGCACGTACCACGAGCTTATGAATCCGGAGTTATTTACTGCACAATACATTACGGTTTACGTTCCACATTTCCTACAACTTTCCCACATAATCAGTAATGGACGCAGAAGCATAGCTTAGGGCGGTTTTCAGAACGATTCTCGGTGGCTGGTCGGCTGGGGCTCGGTTCCAAGTCCACAAAGCCTTACACAAAAAATAAATAAGAATATCGTTTCATCTGGGATTGACGTCGCGTCGCACCGGCTTTGATGGGAGCTTGTTATTATAAGTTACTTGTTATTTATAAATCGGCGGGATAATGGTCGCCCTGTCAAACTCCACATACATTATAACATTATGCACAGAACTGTAGCAAAGATGATCATTGTGCAGCGCTGCTGACTGGAGCTCGGGGGCGCGAGGGAGAGGCTCCCTTCTCTTGTTACACAAAGATGATCATTGTGCAGCGCTGCTGACTGGAGCTCGGGGGCGCGAGGGAGAGGCTCCCTTCTCTTGTTACACAAAGATGATCATTGTGCAGCGCTGCTGACTGGAGCTCGGGGGCGCGAGGGAGAGGCTCCCTTCTCTTGTTACATAAAGATGATCATTGTGCAGCGCTGCTGACTGGAGCTCGGGGGCGCGAGGGAGAGGCTCCCTTCTCTTGTTACATAAAGATGATCATTGTGCAGCGCTGCTGACTGGAGCTCGGGGGCGCGAGGGAGAGGCTCCCTTCTCTTGTTACATAAAGATGATCATTGTGCAGCGCTGCTGACTGGAGCTCGGGGGCGCGAGGGAGAGGCTCCCTTCTCTTGTTACATAAAGATGATCATTGTGCAGCGCTGCTGACTGGAGCTCGGGGGCGCGAGGGAGAGGCTCCCTTCTCTTGTTACATAAAGATGATCATTGTGCAGCGCTGCTGACTGGAGCTCGGGGGCGCGAGGGAGAGGCTCCCTTCTCTTGTTACATAAAGATGATCATTGTGCAGCGCTGCTGACTGGAGCTCGGGGGCGCGAGGGAGAGGCTCCCTTCTCTTGTTACATAAAGATGATCATTGTGCAGCGCTGCTGACTGGAGCTCGGGGGCGCGAGGGAGAGGCTCCCTTCTCTTGTTACATAAAGATGATCATTGTGCAGCGCTGCTGACTGGAGCTCGGGGGCGCGAGGGAGAGGCTCCCTTCTCTTGTTACATAAAGATGATCATTGTGCAGCGCTGCTGACTGGAGCTCGGGGGCGCGAGGGAGAGGCTCCCTTCTCTTGTTACACAAAGATGATCATTGTGCAGCGCTGCTGACTGGAGCTCGGGGGCGCGAGGGAGAGGCTCCCTTCTCTTGTTACATAAAGATGATCATTGTGCAGCGCTGCTGACTGGAGCTCGGGGGCGCGAGGGAGAGGCTCCCTTCTCTTGTTACATAAAGATGATCATTGTGCAGCGCTGCTGACTGGAGCTCGGGGGCGCGAGGGAGAGGCTCCCTTCTCTTGTTACATAAAGATGATCATTGTGCAGCGCTGCTGACTGGAGCTCGGGGGCGCGAGGGAGAGGCTCCCTTCTCTTGTTACACAAAGATGATCATTGTGCAGCGCTGCTGACTGGAGCTCGGGGGCGCGAGGGAGAGGCTCCCTTCTCTTGTTACACAAAGATGATCATTGTGCAGCGCTGCTGACTGGAGCTCGGGGGCGCGAGGGAGAGGCTCCCTTCTCTTGTTACACAAAGATGATCATTGTGCAGCGCTGCTGACTGGAGCTCGGGGGCGCGAGGGAGAGGCTCCCTTCTCTTGTTACACAAAGATGATCATTGTGCAGCGCTGCTGACTGGAGCTCGGGGGCGCGAGGGAGAGGCTCCCTTCTCTTGTTACACAAATAAGTAGGTACGTTATGTACCTACTTTTTACTATCACATAATCACGAGAACCTGAGTCTTGATACTTTCCGCTGAATCCGATGCCGGCCAGTAACTGTGTCATTGAAAACAGATACAGTATGAATAATGAAAATCAGTTTTATTATTCGTATTGTTGTATATTTATAGAGCAGACTGGCAGGCAGCTACAGAAAGTCAATACTAGGAGAGGTAGGTAGGTGCCCCAGCTGCGCTGCGCTAGTTGGCGCCAGACGTTCTAATCTCAGATTAAATTCATCATTTCTGAAGGGCTCACAGACGGGCCTCAGTAATCCTTCAAAACTCTGTACTTATGTAAGGCACACATACGTCTATCTGAACAAACATTTGCATTGAAAAGCTCAGCGCGTCTGCGGCGTCGGGTGACAGCGCTGCTCTGGACACACAATGCAAACGACAGTAGCTTCTGAGAATAATATAAATGAAATCATACGTAACGTTCACAAAGGCATATTTACCAATTAATGGTTTTGCACGAAGGTTCTGTGGCGAGTAGCATGTACTGGTGCGGACACAATGGTTTTGCACGAAGGTTCTGTGGCGAGTAGCATGTACTGGTGCGGACACAATGGTTTTGCACGAAGGTTCTGTGGCGAGTAGCATGTACTGGTGCGGACACAATGGTTTTGCACGAAGGTTCTGTGGCGAGTAGCATGTACTGGTGCGGACACAATGGTTTTGCACGAAGGTTCTGTGGCGAGTAGCATGTACTGGTGCGGACACAATGGTTTTGTGGCGAGTAGCATGTACTGGTGCGGACACAATGGCGGCCGGCAGAATGGCGGCTCTTATCACTGCCCGCTCCACAACTCCACTTGTCACATGACAGTCGGGACAAACAATTAAAACGTTCGTTAGAAGCGTCTCATTGTCCCTGCTTCGGTAATGAGTTCGGTTGATTGGTGTTTTGAAAACAACTGTCCTCGGGTGCGGGCGGTGGTGATGTCCTTGTGAATTAGTTATTTCGTTATTACCATGACATGAATGAATGAATTCATTATTCATTAACTTTCAACTTAAAACCTTTATACAATCTTAGTAGATAAGTACGTATTTCTCAGTAAGGACATTTCGTTTTCTCTAGGAAACCATCAATTTAATCGGTGTCTTGATATTGTGTTGATGTAATATATTCTATTAGAGGATTTCCTGCTATTTTACGTTGAGTGATGTCAAGTCGCTACAGTTAGAGGAGAGCATTAGTGGCCGGAACATAGGAGTGCTGCCGCTTTTTATAAACACTATTAAGCTATTAACTAAAACGTTAGTCTGAAATCTAAACTTGGTTTATGTGTATTTACGAAAGCTCCAGCGAAATGTGCTCTGTATTTCAGAGTTAACCGCGCTTCGATGGCGCTGTTAAGACAATTAAAGCCTGTTCTCTTAATCCAACAATTAAATACGTTCGTTTAAGGGCGCATGTACACTGGACTGGAGGGTGTGGTGAATGTCTTGTATTCGTTAAAGCTGTACAATGATTAGATCGCTGCAGGCAGCAGGCAGTGCTGAGTGCCTGTGTGTCGTGAGCCTGTGTGGCGTGTGCCTGTGTGGCGTGTGCCTGTATGGCGTGTGCCAGTGTGTCGTGTGCCTGTGTGGCGTGTGCCTGTGTGGCGTGTGCCTGTATGGCGTGTGCCTGTGTGGCGTGTGCCAGTGTGTCGTGTGCCTGTGTGGCGTGTGCCTGTATGGCGTGTGCCTGTATGGCGTGTGCCTGTGTGGCGTGTGCCAGTGTGTCGTGTGCCTGTGTGGCGTGTGCCTGTATGGCGTGTGCCTGTGTGGCGTGTGCCAGTGTGTCGTGTGCCTGTGTGTCGTGTGCCTGTGTGGCGTGTGCCTGTGTGGCGTGTGCCTGTGTGTTGTGTGCAAGTGTGGCGTGTGCCAGTGTGGCGTGTGCTTGTGTGGCGTGTGCCCGGCAGTGGAGAGCAATCGATATCGCCGCCAGCGTCATATTCCACGCTGAGCAGAATTACCACACACACGTCGCTAATATCGGCTTTACTACCGCTGAAAAGATACAGCAGAAGATCTGCTAACATAGTACATATCTAAACTTTAAACAAATTGTGAGGACTCCTCCAGAACAGCCGCCAATCAAGAGCTGAAGTGATATTATGACGCGAGGGTCGAGAGTCGGGACCTAACCGCATGCAATCTGCAAACTGCTATAGTGGGGTGCAGGGGCGCGCAACTTCACTAACGCTTTTATGTTGCGCAACGCAGACCACAGGCCGGTTTGCATCGCCTTGCACAGGTAACTACTATGCATAAGGCATAACTCACATTGCACTTTTCTAAATGCTTCCAGCATACAGCAGCAGCTTATAGCATTACTTTGTTCCGGATCTGGGAACGTCTAATCTCATTCATTAAATATGAACGATTTTAACATTTATTAAGAGATGGTACTTCTGCAAGTTATCGTCGCGTGACTTCGGTCTCACGTCGCGACTCAACAGTAACCTCTCAAGTTTCATCCACACGCTCAGCCTCAAGCCTGCCTCCTGCCTCGCCCGCTTGCCTCGGCTGCCTCGCCGGCGTCGCCTCTCGCCTGCCTCGCATCGTTCAAAACCATGTCTGTTTCAATTTATTGCCCGCACTCAGCTATCTTGAAATGAAGTTTTCGTTTGATTGATCACGACCAAGTTCGTGCAATGTATCATTCATGAGCATTCGTTTTTAAAATTCAAAACTTTCTGCACGGCTTGCAGTCTGGACCGGACGTCCTCGAGGCTGGGAGCAGCGGGGGCCGCGGGGGCTGCGGGGGACCCACCCCCCACCACAGGCCTCCAGCGAATGGTTTCTATGACTTGTAAATTGGTGAAATGGTGACGATAAATATATGATAGTCGTCAAAGTTAGCCGCCCCCAGCTTGTTGTTCTCAGTCTAAGCGTTTTGTTGATTCAGCGTCCATTGTCACAAACAGAATAGATAATGGTCGCTTATAAAATTCTGATGAAATATTGATATCGGTATGAGGCCGCAGCCACACTTACCGGCGCCCGGGCGGGCCCAGCCGCGCCGGCGACGATCACATGACTGTAATACCACTTACCATCAGGTAAACGGGCTAAGTATATCAATATTTTTGTAGAAATCATCAAACTGAACGATATCGGTTACGCAATACGCATACAATAAGTATGTACTTGTGCAGGGTGTTATGAACTAGCACGTTATGGGGATATAAAGCGCCATTACTGTATTTTATGGTATTTTTATGCAGCCAAGTATGGCGGGCACCTAATGTATGAATAGACTATTTTTCCATTCCGTTTATAGCCTCGTCTTCATAAACTTTGCAATGGCTGTATCGAGCGACCCACTTCCACCTCTGGGCCACGTCCGCGAGAGCCGCCGCGGCGCCGACAGCTGCACACAACGACATTCATATTGCGTGATATATGGTCGCTGTCGCATTCAATCGCTGCACTTATTTATTATCTTATTATTAGGAAAAAACTCTTTACAACCGGCGGCAATCTCGTATTCACGTTTCCGCGCCGCGGCACAAAAAACCAGTACTTAATTTTAATTGCTCCCCGAAGTGCTCGAGCTCTAAACGGGAACAAAAGAGCACCCCAATTCGGCATTGCGCGGTTCTGGAAGTAAATTGCTTGTTTTTTTTTTTGCGAAAATGTTGGCGGCACCAGCACAGCGCACAATGGCTTATTATAGTGTGCTCCCCGGGCTCACCGCCTGCCCTTGCCTGCCCGCCCCTGGCCAGCTGCCCTTGCCTGCCCACTCGCCTGCCCTTGCCTGCCCGCTCGCCTGCCCTGGCCAGCTGCCCTTGCCTGCCCGCTCGCCTGCACTTGCCTGCCCGCTCGCCTGCACTTGCCTTCCCGCTCGCCTGCATTTGCCTTCCCGCTCGCCGCACTTGCCTGCCCGCTCGCCTGCACTTGCCAGCCCGCTCGCCTGCATTTGCCTTCCCGCTCGCCTACACTTGCCTGTCCGCTCGCCTGCACTTGCCTGCCCGCTCGCCTGCCTGCCTGCCAGCCCGGCCGCGACACTGTGCTCTGTGAACTTTACGACTTTTCTTTTACGATTGACAATTAAAATGTCGGCTAACGACTTAACTTCGAGCAAGCATAAAAATGTTTTCGAAGATTTTTAGCGAAGATTCTTTGAATTTTCCTCGCTCATAGTCGTTAGTTGATCGTCGCACACAAACACAATAAAGTAGGTAATAAAATATCCCCAAGTTGGCGAGAAACACCAAGTAATCGAATAAGGGTTGATAATAATCATCAAATTACATGATAGTAGAGGCTTCGGACGCTGACTGAGGTCGAGAACTGAAACGGACACCAGTGACGAGGATGGAGCAGTATAAGATATCAGTGGAGCAACCACATATACTATATCTGTGGGAGCAACTCTAGCTGAACGACACAGTGTGTGTTATGTGTCCGCTGCGTGAGAACACGATGGCCAATCAAACTGGTGACTCGTTACTTCTCGGAAGAGCTCGGCGATTTAGTTATTAACACAAAAACGTGAACGTTTTAGGAAGTCACCTGGGCGAGGCCGTGCTCGAGCGCGCGGCGGAAGGCGACCGCTCCGGGGAAACGCACCCGTGACGGTGACTAATGTTTTGATTACTCAATATCCGAGCGGTGACGGCGACGCTAAACAAAACTTTGATGGAGCTACTAGCTACCGACTACGGACTGTTCCGCTGCGTCACTCGTCACTACCATCTCAGTAATACTTGTTGTTTGACATTCACTTTGAGGAAACTATTAAGCTAGTGGTTGATGTAAGTGATCAGTGCGCGTCTCCGCGCTCCGGGGTGACAACTATGAATGCGCAGGTTATTTACAAAAACATGGTTTCAAATGTTGAATAAGCATTGCCAACCACAAAGATGAGGCAACTCATAGATATACCTAAGTAGTCACCGCACAAAATGTTGACCAGCCACTGAAAACTGAAACGTAATCCCGCATCATTTCAAACATAAAGGCTCCTACAAACAGGCGCGACACGCGACATACTCGCGCGCAACACAAAGACACCGCTCGCTCGCCGCGCGCCGCGCGCCGCCCACTCGCGGTGCCTTTGTGTCGCGCGCGAGTATGTCGCGCCTGTTTGAAGGAGCTAATCCGCCCACTCGGTGCATACAGAACTCCGTGATCAGGTACAGGAACAGGGATATGCACAGAACAGATTAAGTATTTCTGTGGGTACAGGTACAGGTACAGGTACACGATCCGCAAGTCACGCGGCAAGCTGGTGATTTACTTCAGGTTCTCGTTTCGGATAAACGAACGAATGGAGCGAGGCTAAGCATGTCGTAAATATTATTTTAAATTTACGAACGACCCCTTTCTTGTTCCGAACAAACCTCTTTTTATTCATTGTCAGAGAAGACATGTTTTGTGAACTGCACTAAAATATCGGAGCTTAAAGGTAAGTACGTGATACAAATACACAATGTTTAGCATTCCTGTTGTATTCAGCGAAGTGCGGCTGAAACAATGCGTGAAACGGATTCATACAGTGTTCAAGTGTTGTATTTAATTTGTTTTGTTTTGTTTTAATTACATACTTTTCTCAGAAATTACTAAACTTATCCCAAAAATCTGTTCAAATACTAAGTAAAAAGAACTTGCCTTGTTTAAAGTTGTAAATCATCTCTGATCAGTGACATCACTGATCGTGAGCACTTATTCATTAACCGACTTCAAAAAAGGAGGTTCTGTATTCGACCCGTATGTATGTAAGTATGTATGTGTGTGTGTTTGTCCGCGATTTTCTCAAAAACTAATGAACCAATTTTGATGATTCTTTCACTACCGTAATCTACATACTTTCAGGAAGGTTTTAGTATATAACACATTATGTAATTATTCTTATGTACGAAGTTATATGCATAAATGCACTGTATCTCCGGCATTTCTGAGCGGATTTTGATGATTCTTCTTTTCGTTCCACTTGGGCTTACCTAATTATGTTATTGTATATACAACTATAAATTTAAAATAAATTTACTTTAAAAAAAGTAAAAACCGATTTCGAAACCAAAAACGAATAAAATAACTTTCATAAAACATTTCAATAGTTTCTGAAGTCGGTGTCATCAATTCTCCAATGCACTTTAGCTTGACAGCGACTTCAGAAGCTGTTGAAATGTTTTATGACAGTTATTTTATCCGTTTTTGGTTTTGAAGTCGGTTTTTACTTTTTATAAAGTAAATTTATTTTATTTTAAATCATCTCTGATCAGTGAGATCACTAATATTGATCACTTATTCATTTTAAAGTTGTAAATCATCTCTGATCAGTAAGATCACTGATCGTGATCACTTATTCATTTTAAATTGACCGTTTTCCACAAGCCCTTGTTACAACAGCCAAATTGAGCGACTCCATTCGAGACAGGTTGGAATAATATATAAAAACGTCAGCGTCACAAATAGGTCGCCGCTACAAGAGCAGCTCATAACCTAGATCTGCGCAGCACACTCAGCCTGCATTCTGTGCATGTCTAAGTGGCAGCTCTATTCAGGTCTGGTCTGATCATCAGACCAGACATGAACTGAGCCGCCGCGCACTCCCGAAGTCACAGAACAGTCTCTTATTTGTTCTGTGCCCGAAATGTACGACAAAACTAGCTGAAATGTTAATGTGTACACATTTGTGATTAGCTTGGCGAGTGATCCCGACGCGGCGACGTCGATGTCCACTTATTTATTATTGATGCTAAACATTACGATAACGTTTACTTCACAGTAAATTATTAATCGCCTAAAGTAGTGGAATTCCTCAGGGATTTTAAAGCAGGGTCCCATTTTTTTAACCGACTTCAGAAAAGGAGGTTCTGTATTCGATCCATATGTATGTATATTATGTATTGTATTGTTTAGTTTTATTAACATTAATTTGAATTGAATTTATTGTATAATCTTTGAATTTAAATGTATAGAAATACATTTAGTTATTATTTTTTCCTACACTATCGCATTGGGATAATGTAATGATAGCTGTATGTATGTCTGTAATAAATAAATGTATGTATGTAGATATGTAGGTAAATATGTGTGTAAGTATGTATGTTTGTATGTCCGCGATTTTCTCAAAAACTAATCACATCCTGTTGGGGCGTAACTCCCAACAGTGAAAAGTGTTATGTTGATGTTGTGTATGTTGATGTTATGTTGAATGTTATGTTGAATGAGTAGACAACCGATTGCTATAAAGGATTTATTGCTACTGAATAGAATTAGACAAGTATTACACGTTAGAGAGATGAACAGCTAAACAATATTGATGTGCATAAATGAGTGACGTACAAGCTACTACACGAGGCAAAAAAGTAGCGTAGCTCGTACACATGCAAATGTAAAAAAAAAAAATACAAAAGCAAATTGTCAATAAAAAAAAATCTGAGACCTAGGAAAAAAATGGTTCAAATTGTGGTATGTGATAGCTGAATATTGTGGTATGTGATAGCTGAATATTGTGGTATGTGATAGCTGAATATTGTGGTATGTGATAGCTGAATATTGTGGTATGTGATAGCTGAATATTGTGGTATGTGATGGCTGAATATTGTGGTATGTGATAGCTGAATATTCGGAGTATCGACCCCTTAACGTTAGACCACTATTTATGCCACACCCTGCAAGTGTATGTATGCATTTCAGCTCAACTTTCAACAACTTGATAACAGACAGAACAGACAGACAGACAGACACTGCACAACAGCGGGCCATGTGAATGTGAAAATATATAAAAGCTTGTAGTACAAGACTCAGATTAGCTTTCATGGATAATGTAGCGCAAACAATCTGCCATAACATAAGGAGTTAATGGGGAAAAGGACGATCATAAAACTAATCAAAACCGCAACGTTTTAGAATCCAGGATGCGTTCGAATTTCATCTCTGCCGAGATTGTGATCCTTCTTATTCCTAGAATAGTCCGGGATTTGAATGACGTCACATCTGATTCAATTCAAATACCAAAAATATTGACCTAATAGGACCGCCGCCGCCGGCGCCGCCGCGCGCCGCCGCTGTTGGCTAACTGTGGCCTGCGGGTGAATCATAAGCCTCGCTGCCTACACCAGGGCGAGTAGGGGTGACGTTAACAAGTATGTTGTTTAATTCTCTTAGCGAAATAGTTCGCATCAACCACTCCAAAATCATGCGAGTGGTTGATGCGACATCCTTTACTGTTGGATTCTGGATTGTTGTTGTTGTTTGAACGCTCTAATCTCTGGAACTAAGTCTAGACTAGTCGGACTTTAATAGTTATTTTTGCATTTGATAGCCCAATTCTTAAGGAAGGCTTAGGCATATTTAACAGCTAGGACTCTTAGGTGCCGAGCAAAAAGAAAAAAAAGTCAGAAAGAACGCTAAGCGAAAACGACGTTATAGCGCGGGCAGGCGATGCGATGCGACGGGGTGGGTCGGGGAACATGAAATTTCACGCGGACGAAGTCGCGGGCAGAAGCTATCTCAATATATAAAAAGAAAAGTCCTGACGACTGCTTGACTCATCAACGCCCAGCCCAAACCCTTGGACCTATAACGTTGAAATTTTGCACAGCTGTTCCCTTTATAATGTAGACAAGGAATAAGGAAGGATTTTTGTTCCCGTGGGATAATGTTCGACATCCACGCGGGCGTAGCCGCGGGCAAAAGCTAGTGTGTATATAATAATGACGTGAATTTGTTTAACCAAACACAATCATTTAGCAGATATGGGCGACCACTTAACTCTAATAAAAATTGTCGTTTTAAAACTTAATATTAAAAAAGCGTGGGGTGCTTTGTACGACATTCTTACACTAACTCTGTAATTCGAAAGCACCCCGCGTTTTTTTTTACAATGACATTAATTATCTCGTTAATCACTTTATTCTTACATTTTAGTTAGTTTTTTAAACTATAATTAATTTAAATTTTTTTAGTTCGATCTACTATAAAAGCATGTTTTTTTAACAAATTAACATTTTTTTTTTTTGTGGTTTATAAACAATATACCTACAAGTTAACACTGTTTACACTAGGTACTAAAGTAAATGACTAACTAACTAACTATACAAATAAATACAAAACCAAAGGACACTTAGGCGTCGAAGTACACGTCCGTGTTTTTAGGGTTCCTTACCTCAAAAAGAAAAAACGGAACCCTTATAGGATCACGTGTGTCTGTCTGTCTGTCTATCCGTCTGTCACAGCCAATTTGCTCCCAATCTAATGGACCTATTAAGTTAAAAATTGGTACACATGAATTTCTGTGACCCAAACACGGACGAGTAAAGTAAATAAATGAATTTTGAATTTGGGGGTCACTTTTGGGGGGCAAATAACAAAATTTAAAAAAAAACGTTTTGCAAACTATACCATGTGACATATCAAATGAAAGGGCTTACTATGAGGGTCTCAAATATATTTTTTTATAATTTAAAAAAAAAAATTTTAAACTTATTTAAGATAAAAACTTTTTTACAAAAAAATACAACCGACTTCCAAAAACAACACTACAAAGTGAAAAATAACTTTAATTTCGGAAGTCGGTGTCTGATTAAATGTATTTTCGTTTTTGCCACCGACTTCCGAAATTAAAGTTATTTTTCACTTTGTAGTGTTGTTTTTGGAAGTCGGTTGTATTTTTTTGTAAAAAAGTTTTTATTTTTCACTTTTTAGTGGTTCACATGTGCTTACCCCTTCACAGCGTACTGGCGTGATGTTATGTTATGAACTGGTGTAAACAACAAACAGACATGAGATTTCAGCAATCCCAGTCCATTTGCTATCATTTATTGAGGAGTTCCGTTGCCTATCTCAGAAATTCTTCATCAGATCTTCACCAAATTGAAATGGGACCACTCCAAGAAAGTACTCTTCCAAAAACTATCCAAATCGCTTCAAGTGTGCCTATAAAATTGGAAGAGTTCTCTCTATTGACATTATTTTTTTATTGTTTGACGACACGGTTGGCGCAGTGGTTGAGCGATTGACTGCTGCGCAGCATGTCGCGGGTTCGATTCCCGCACGGAACAAATATTTGTACGACCTACAAGTATTTGTTCCGAGTCTGGGTGTTTTTCTATCTATAATATGTATGTATTTACAAAAAAAAATATATATAAGTAGTTTATCAGCCATCTCGTTACCATAACACAAGCATTAGGTTGCTTAGCTTGGGGCTAGATGGCGTTGTGTGATATGTCCAAACATATTTATTTATTTATTTATTTATTTCTCCAGGATCCCATCATCAGATCCTGACTTGATGATTATGGGACCACCTGGGAAGTATACCCTTTCAAACAAAAAAAAAGTAATCCAAATCCGTCCAGCCATCTTCGAGTAATCGGGGAACATACATAAAAAAAAAATAAAAAAAAAAGAAAAGGTTCCGACGAATTGAGAACCTCCTCCTTTTTGAAGTCGGTTAAAAATAGACGAAAATTGACTATTCCCCCCCTTATCTCTGAAACTACTGACTCTAAAATTATGAAAAAAATACTAGATACAAACAAGATATATTTTTTTTTTAATTCTTTTATATAAGGGGTTTTTATCCACACGGATACGTCAACCCTATTAAGATATATTTATTTTTTAAAACATGAGTAAAAGTATAGGTGGGGTCTTATAATTAATAAGTGGTAGCTACATGTTTTGCCATTTATACAGAAAATAGATCTTTACCTGCAGATTACAGGAAAACCTATAAGAAGTCTGTGGTCTTAAAATAACATGGTAAATCTATCAATATTGTGAGTACAAACTTACATTTACAGTTGGAATGTAAGGGAGCTTAGAACATGTTTTTCAACTACAATGTTAAGTTTGTTTTTGGGATAAATTCATCCCAACTACGGAACCCTTCATTGTGCGTGGTCCGACACGCACTTGGCCGGTTTTTAGTTTTAAAGCATCATGAACGCCGGTACAGGTAGAAACTAGCTGATACCTAGACCTGCTTGTGGAAACCGGAACTTGGATATGGTAGCCGTTTGTCTGGCTCCCTCTCCGGAAGGAAATCGTTAATCCTGATAATCCTGATCAGGATAACGGGACAAAACTATTCAATTATTGTATTGTCATCGGGCCCTGCTAAGTGTGCAAAATTTAAAATTAATCTGACCGTTTAAAGTGGGTAAAAATCAAGTTCAAAGATTCCGTTACAAACATACATACAGGTGAAGCTAATAAAAGCGTGTTAAAAATGGTTTTCACAGAGCCTCAATAACTTTGAACGGCCAGCGTTACTCCACACCACATCATGGGAGACACGTGAAAACAAATCACCCTGTCAATTGTTTTTTTCAAGATATAGTCTTTTACCACTTTGTCGGCGTGATTAATATTAATAACAGACAGACAGACAGTCAGGCAGACATGGCGATTTGGCGAAACTATACTACTACTACTACTTGTTGACTACGGAACTCTAAAAAAGAATTCAGTGATTTTTATATTGCACGTTCCCGACAATTTTCCTCTTCATCTGATGCAAATCGTTTCAAACAAGTTTGATATTATAATGGCAAAGCTATAGCTAAAGATATCTGATATCGTTTCGTTAAAAAACGATGAATTTGTAATATCAAGGCCTTTGCCGCCGCCGCCCGCCCGTCCCCGTGGGCGCTGTCTGAGGTTTATCTCAAAGGTGCGCAGACGTTTGATCACTGTGGAGTGTACGGTGGACTGTTGCTGAGCACAAAGCTCCCGGTTCACAACAGAACGTTACGGTTCAGGTTGTATCGCTATTTACAACGTAGGTTATATTTATCGGATTGCATGCCCATCTATATAATAATCTATGTGTATATAAATAAAAAGAGAAGTCCTGACTGACTGACTGACTCATCACCGCCCAGCCCTAACCCTTGGACCTATAACGCTGAAATTTTGCGCAGACGTTCCCTTTATAATGTAGACAAGGAATAAGGAAGGATTTTTGGAAATTCCATCCCTAAGGAGGCCAACTAGGAGATGAAACTTTGTATGAAAAATCTTATTCCTTGAGTTAATGTCTTGAAAATTCGAATAAAAAAAAATGGCGGCTTATTGACTAAGTAAATTATAACGTTTGTCATTTTTTAATTTTCCAAAACAACCCCCTAAGGAGGAATTGGTGGGGTGTCAAAGTTTGTATGGAGGAATTTTATTATTTTTTTTCCGATTAACTAGAAATTCAGTATTTATTTATATTTCAGACCAAAAATGAAGAATAACGTGTATCAGGGTTTTTGCGAAAATCAACCCCTAAGGGGGTGAAGAGGGGTAGTCAATTTTATAGGGCAGGTTTTACTGCGGGGCTTGATTAACTCGAAAATTGGTGTAAATAATCTTTCAGTCAAGTTACGGAAATATCCCAAACGGTTTTTTAAAATTCCACCCTTGTGGGGGTGAAAACAGGGAATTTAGTTTATATGAAAAATCTTGTTCATTTGGTTAATTAACTTGAAACTTGGCACAAATACTTGCCTAAGCAAGTAATAAAGTTTGTCATTAATAGTTTTTCCCACAAAGGGAAGGGTAGAGGGGGAGGGGGTAAGGGGAGGGGTTGGTGAGGAAGGAAAGGGGGAAGGGGAGGGGCTATAGAGGAGGGGAATGGGGAAGGGCCCTCCCCTTCCCCCTGTGGTGAGGAGTCAGTAAGTACACCTCGAGCCGCTTGGAGCAGAACGAGGTCTAAGACAATCAAATAATTATTACTTAGTATTATTTCCAGACTTAGGTATTTCGCAATAGATATTTGAGCACATCAGACGCCTCTCTTCAGGGATGCAGGGCAGGTGTGTGTGTTTCGACTGAAATTCCTGCAAAACGGTGTTTCTTGAAAACCCACAGTCAGTTTTCTGTAGAACATAACATTCCAATTAAGTAGGTATAATAAAAGAAAGAAATACGAAGAACTGATGAAGAAAAGAAAGATACATAATCCCAAAGAGGCGATTCTACCAGTCTCAATGTCGACACTGTAACTGGACAACCAATTGCTACACTCGTATACCACTCAAGTTCTTAGGCACGGCAGCTTCTGCGAACATTACCATCGAATCAGTTCGTGGTACTCGCGTAGATACATTATGTACAATGTCATTGTCTGTATATCTGCTGATGCTTGCGATAGCTGCGGCTAATGCGGACGGCGCACGTTATCTCTCATCTTAGATCCCATCTACAGAGAACAGCGAGCGGGCGGCGGCACACGACAGACACGCACAGAAGCCCGCCTCCATGCGAGACACAGGAGTGCAAGCGCACTCGCGACTGGTATTCATTTGAAGGTGGCACTCACATAGTTTGATAGTGCCGCATGCCGCAAGCCGCATGCCGCATGCCGCAAGCCGCATGCCGCATGCCGCAAGCCGCATGCCGCATGACGTACAAACGCGTCTAGAGTGCGTGCGCCTGCTTTGTTTCGCTCTGTTTATAGAGCCGGTCTTCTGGACCCATCTACTGAGTGTCAGTGAGCGAGCTGCGGCCGGCGTGCCGGCACGATGCGCGGCGAGGTCCCGCGAACCGCTGCGATTGTCTGCGGCTGCCATTGCGCAGCGAGCATATCCCCACAAAGAAGTGAAATATCGATGCATGGAACAGCAGCAAAGCGATCACGAACAATTGTTACATTGCACCTTTAGACACCACTCGGGTAACAGACAACTTTAAGTTATGAGGTGGAACAAATCTCTTTTCTATGGATCTCTCATAGAAAGCGATCTGTGGACATGCTCATTACAACTACGAAACGTTGCCGTTGGTTAGTTCGTTCGTTCCAAATTGGAAATCACCTGCCAGTTTGCGGTCAGGTGGAAATTCGCGTGCGGTCGGGGTGCCTCCACCTATATAAATGTTTGAATCATCATCTGCTAGTAGGTAGGTAGGTTAGGTTATTGTAATGATGTCTGGTGCCTCGCAATATTGGTGTTTCATACATGATCTGGCACAGAGCTGTCTGGTATTGCGTGAAGTGATATACTTGAGCAGTCTAGACATATCGTATCGATCGGATCACTCGCACATAGCAGCAGGCATCGAACCCGCATCCATCTGGCTTCATGATAGCGTCGCCCCTAGGTTGCCCGTCCCTTGTCAGGATCGTGGCGGGATAATTGATTATACCGCAGGTTGAAAAAAAAAAAGTATAACGTAAAGCCAATATTTATATGAAATGCCAGAAACCCCATGACCAGTAGGGTGTCTCGACCAGCCGCTGCTCCGTGGCAGTCGCTGACTCCCTCTAAGTGATGAACGTCCTCGTGCCGCTTATGAAATAATTGTGGTTATTTAAGTACAGTAAGCTCAACAACGAAATGAATATACTGGAGTTGACTAGGAATAAATGCAAATATCACCTTTCCAAATTTCTGGTAGGAATGGACTATGAAAGCACGAAGAAGTTCCTTAACGCATGAGCACAACACACACACACACATTCATCACACTAATACATAAAGCTCGGAGAAGTTCCTTAACGCATGAGCAGAACACACACACATTCATCACACTAATACATAAAGCTCGGAGAAGTTCCTTAACGCATGAGCACAACACACACACATTCATCACACTAATACATAAAGCACGGAGAAGTTCCTTAACGCATGAGTACAACACACACACATTCATCACACTAATACATAAAGCACGGAGAAGTTCCTTAACGCATGAGCACAACACACACACATTCATCACACTAATACATAAAGCACGGAGAAGTTCATTAACGCATGAGCACAACACACACACATTCATCACACTAATACATAAAGCACGGAGAAGTTCATTAACGCATGAGCACAACACACACACATTCATCACACTAATACATAAAGGTCGTTTTGAACCAAACCAGTGAATGCTTTTTCGGTCCCCACTTTTTCTGTTTTCCCTTTTCGGAGCGGGAGTATTCTTTTGTTGGTGTATCCATACCTACAGAAATGTCAGGGACACATTCGCTATCAGCCTTCCTCTGGTTCTGTTTTCGTTTGGTCAAAACCCACTTTAACTCACTCATTCATCATCATCATTCATCACACACCCACCCCACACATGTATAAAAATTACAATACACGTTTAAATTGAACACACCTAATATGTCAATTACATTTTATGTTTAGATGATTGTTTTAATTATTTTTATTTTTTATTTTAGAACATTCGATTATTGCTGCCTACTCATTATTAGCTAATCTTGTAAGACGAAGGAGACTAGTCTCCACGACACAGGGAATCCTAGTGTGAAGGCTAGTGTTGTGAATATTGAATGCTTACTTCTTAAACAATAAAGTTTTTCTTTATTATTATTATTATGAGAGAGAGAGATAGAGATTATTTATTTGTCCGAAACATGAGTATGCACACACAAAGCACATAGTAGTCGTAGGCGTAGTCTTTAGTGCACAATCTGAGCCAAA
The DNA here is from genome assembly GCA_946251885.1 of Cosmia pyralina. Classification (NCBI taxonomy): domain Eukaryota; kingdom Metazoa; phylum Arthropoda; class Insecta; order Lepidoptera; family Noctuidae; genus Cosmia; species Cosmia pyralina. The sequence continues at coordinate 25,595,121 of OX276360.1, forward strand.
TGATAACTAGGGCTCTTCAACCATATTTTTGCTTCGTAAGTCGGTCATCCTTTCATCATTGTGTGTGTAGGCTTGCTTCCTTTGCTTTGTTTTTGCTGCCTGTCTGCCAGTCTGCCAGCCTGCCCGTCTGCCAGCCTGCCGGTCTGCCCACACCTCATGGCAGTGCGTCACTGCACTCCGACTGATGTTACTTGAGAGTTGAGACCTCGCGCAGTGTGCGGGCTGTGACGTGCCGCGTGTGGGAGGGGCGAACATGCCATGTTGTGTTGCGAGCTCGCCACAGTGAGCCGCCTGACACATGACCATGGTACCCATTCGTCACTGATAGCGCCTGTATGTCGGTGCAGTACAGGCGGCCTCCGCAGCTCTCGTGCGGTCCTGCGTACAGTCCTGTATGTCGGTGCAGTACAGGCGGCCTCCGCAGCTCTCGTGCAGTCCTGCGTACACTCCTGTATGTCGGTGCAGTACAGGCGGCCTCCGCAGCTCTCGTGCAGTCCTGCGTACACTCCTGTATGTCGGTGCAGTACAGGCGGCCTCCGCAGCTCTCGTGCGGTCCTGCGTACAGTCCTGTATGTCGGTGCAGTACAGGCGGCCTCCGCAGCTCTCGTGCAGTCCTGCGTACACTCCTGTATGTCGGTGCAGTACAGGCGGCCTCCGCAGCTCTCGTGCAGTCCTGCGTACACTCCTGTATGTCGGTGCAGTACAGGCGGCCTCCGCAGCTCTCGTGCGGTCCTGCGTACAGTCCTGTATGTCGGTGCAGTACAGGCGGCCTCCGCAGCTCTCGTGCGGTCCTGCGTACAGTCCTGTATGTCGGTGCAGTACAGGCGGCCTCCGCAGCTCTCGTGCAGTCCTGCGTACATTCCGTACCTACACTTACAATTTATTCGGGTCAATAAGATTGATCGAGAGTTCATGAAGTTCGCTTTATTGATGTCGATTACAGCTCTATTAATAAGTAACGATTACTTTGATCAAGTTGCCAGCTCACAAGTTGCCAGCTCATAAGTTGCCAGCTCACAAGTTGCCAGCTCACAAGTTGCCAGCTCACAAGTTGCCAGCTCACAAGTTGCCAGCTCACAAGTTGCCAGCTCACAAGTTGCCAGCTCACAAGTTGCCAGCTCACAAGTCATGATCGTGTTGAGTGAGTCACAGAGTGGTTTTTCTATTAAATTAGGGTCTGTTACCTGAATACCTGAATATAATATTTTTCTATTAAATTAGGGTCTGTTACCTGAATACCTGAATATAATATTTTTCTATTAAATTAGGGTCTGTTACCTGAATACCTGAATATAATATTTTTATCGCGTCGCTGTACGTTGACAATTTGAAATCACTTTTAATAAGCATCATCAGTAGACACGCTATCTTTTAATCTGTAATAGGATACAATAGAGAGGATCGCCGTTGGCTATCACCTTGAATATACGGAGGCAGAAGGTCCATTCAATAAACAATTGCATTTTCATTAATAGCATTGCCTAATGACCTACGTAGCGTAGGCTGAATGACCTACGTAGCGTAGGTATGAATGAAAAACGGTAGTAGTATGTGCCTTCAGTCAGCACTGGTGGTTAGAAAAAAAAAGTTGGTGTCTTTAAAGAAGGTAGCTTGACTGAACAGAACCCGCTCGACCGCGGCGAAAAGTGCCCATCACAAATTCTTCCACCACCTCGAGAGGAATGGACTTACTGTGAGCACTTTTTTGTAATGTCCCTGATATTATAAAATTTCGTTGTGCTTATAAGCCTACCCCCGCCCCCGGGCCTGATCTGTCTGTACGCTACAGGCGTCGGGCACGTCGCACCGCTCCACCCCACACCGCACCGCACCGCACCGCACCGCACCGCGCTGAGCCGCAGCCGCAGGCACTAATATCACAAATCTGCAGTAATTGCGCCGTCGCCGACACTCGCCGATTCAGATCAAAGCAGAGCCCCGGACGAGCCCGAGCCACGCGGCGCTTTCCATTACAACACACACCGTGTCATTACTAAGTAAAAAAATATCATCTCCTATTGAGAGACAGCACAGGAAATCACTGTGTCCCTTTGTGTCGCGCTGTGTCGGTGATGAAGCTCCTTCGTAATGGGGGGTACAGCGAGTTCATGTGTGTTACGAGATAATTAATTCTGGAACATGTTCGGCGGGGTTTATCGTAAGTAGGTAAATATAGCTGATATCAATAACGAGCGAGTTTAACGCGAGGTCGCGCGGCGGTTGCTTTACTGTGAGTGGAAATAAGACTGCTGGGTTTATGAAATTAATTAATTACCCAATTACAATTTTACGAAATCAGAGAATTAAGATATTTTTCCTTAACTTCCTGTAAATATTATAAAACAAGGGTTTTATCTACAATTTAACGTCAACAACTCTTCGTTTACCTGTATCTTTAGCGGCATTGTAGAACGAAAAGTTCTTTAATAAAGTTACCTATCTGGGAGTTTTATTAAAAGTGCCATTTTTCCAAAACCACGTGAAATACAATCAAGTCTTAGTAGTGAGTGGAGAACTAGTTCTTGAATACTGAGATAAGTCCTCAACAAACTGTAACACACGCAACACTTACGACAGCGGCTGCAAGCCGGCCGATGCAAGAGAACACGCCCGTGACACACAGACATACACCTCAAGAAACTGTAACACAACACAACTCAGACGACAGCGGCTGTAACGACACACACAGACATACGCCACACGGCACACGTGTACAGCCACTAACGGAAGTGTTTAAATCTCGATACTTATACTTACTAATAATAAAGCTTAAAAGTTTGTTTGAAGTTTGAACGTAATAATATCTGGAACAGCCAGTTGAATTTGAAAAATTATTTTTGCATTTGATAGCCTTATTCTTGAGGAAGGCTATAAAACATCACGCTAGGACGCTTAGCAACCGAGCAAAAAGAAAAAAAGTCAGCAGAACGAAAAACAAAAAAAGTTTTTTACAAAAAAATACAACGGACTTCCAAAAACAACACTACAAAGTGAAAAATAACTTTAATTTCGCGGAAGTTGGTTTCTGGTTATATGTATTTTCGTTTTTGTCACCGACTTCCGAAATTGGTTATTTTTCACTTTGTAGTTTTGTTTTTGGAAGTCGGTTGTATTTTTTTGTAAAAAACTTTTTATTTGTCACTTTTTAGTTGTGGTATCTATCTACCTCACACAAATTCTAATATCACTACCTGCAAAAGAAACTAAGAACATCATCCACATAAAAAGTTGGGAGAAAATACGTATTATTGAAGCTAACTCAAAAACTAAATTTTATATGGGACCATCTTTGAGGTCCGTCTCGAACAAAATCATTTTTTTAGGGTTCCGTACCTCAAAAGGATAAAACGGAACCCTTATAGGATCACTCGTGTGTCTGTCTGTTTGTCTGTCTGTCTGTCTGTCTGTCTGTCTGTCTGTCTGTCTGTCTGTCTGTCCGTCTGTCACAGCCAATTTGCTCCGAATCTAATTTATTTATTTATTTATTCAATTGGTCTTACGAGCTAACAGACACCATCCAAAACGCTCATATGATTAACTAACAATTCAATTGTGGCTACACACACTCGTCTCCTTATACAATAGATTTTCTAAAAATAGCAATAATGCCCATGTCTATAAATAATAATAAAAATTAGATTACAACGACGAATTAATACAGCAGCAGAATATAATGTCAGTTTAGTGTCAATTAATAGTGATCAATTCAACTCAGTTATTATGGACCGATTAAGTTGAAATTTGGTACACATATGAATTTCTGTGACCCAAACACGGACAGGTAAAGTAAATAAATTAATTTTGAATATGGGGGTCACTTTTGGGGGGCAAATAAGAAAAAAAAAAAGTTTTGCAAACCACACTGTGTGACATGTCAAATGAAAGGGCTTACTATGAGGGTCTCAAATATATTTTTTCATAATTTTAAAATAAATTGTTTTAAAGTTATTTAAGAAAATAGACGAAAATTGACCATTCCCCCCCCCCCCCTTATCTCCGAAACTACTGAGCCTAAAATTTTGAAAAAAAATACAGAAAATAGATCTTTATCTGTATATTACAGGAAAACCTATAAGAAGTCTGTGGTCTTAAAATAACATGGTAAATCTCTCAATATTTTGAGTACAAACTTACAAGTTGGAATGTACGGAAGAACATGTTTTTCAACTACAATGTTAAGTTTGCTCTTGGAATAATTCATATCAACTACGGAACCCTTTATTGTGCGTGGTCTGACACGCACTTGGCCGGTTTTTTTCTAATCAGACGACTCTGTAAAAAACGTGGTCATACATAAAAAAACCGGCCAAGTGCGTGTCGGACCACGCACAATGAAGGGTTCCGTAGTTGGGATGAATTTATCTTAAGAACAAACTTAACATTGTAGTTGAAAAACATGTTCTCCCATACATTCCAACTGTAAATGTAAGTTTGTACTCACAATATTGATAGATTTACCATGTTATTTTAAGACCAGACTTCTATAGGTTTTCCTGTAATCTACAGATAAAGATCTATTTTCTGTATTTTTTTCAAAATTTTAGGCTCAGTAGTTTCGGAGATAAGGGAGGGAATGGTAAAATTTCGTCTATTTTCTTAAACAACTTTAAAACAGTTTATTTTAAAATTATAAAAAAAATATATATATTTGAGACCCTCATAGTAAGCCCTTTCATTTGACATGTCACACAGTGTGGTTTGCAAAACTTTTTTTTTTTTTTCTTATTTGCCCCCCAAAAGTGTCCATACTAAAAATTCATTTATTTACTTTACCTGTCCGTGTTTGGGTCACAGAAATTCATATGTGTACCAAATTACAACTTAATCGGTCCATTAGATTCGGAATAAATTGGCTGTGACAGACGGACCGGTAGACGATAGTCAGAACAACATAGAGAACCGCAACAGATGTTAGATTTAAATTAATTTCTGATTATGTAAAAATTTAATTAGGTGTAAAAGTAATCACAGAAAAAATAATCACAACAATATTTATTATCTGCGTATCTGTAAATGACTTTTATTAAGTTGAGCGACTTGTGTAGCTGATCGTACTGTCTACATGCACAAACAGACCCGAACAGACACGGCAAGCTGCCGCTCGCAGAGAGATCGAGTCATTGAATATGTTGAGTATATGTCCGCCTCCCGTAGCTCGTGGCTCGTGGCTCAGGGCTCGTGGCTCGCGGGCAAGTCATTGGTTGCGAGATAAATCCGCGACACGTCTATACAGACCGAACTTCCTGTTATCAGATATTGTTTGTACCGGGTGATAATCAATCTGCCTAGCCTTTTCCAAGTATGTTGGAAGCTTCCAGTCTAACCGGATGCAGCTGAGTACCAGTATTTTACATGGAGCGACTGCCTATCTGACCTCCACAACCCAGTAACTGGGTACTACGATACCCCTTGGTAAGACTGGTTGTCAGACTTTCGGGCTTCTGACGACCCGTAACGACTTTCAAAGATCCACGAATGACAGCCGGGACCAACGGCTTAACGTGATTTCCGAGGCACGGAGGAGTCTCGGTATGTAAAGATGGCCACCCATCCACAGACCAACTGCGGCAAGCATAGCTTAACCTGATGGATCGACCCGTGCGGCTGTTATTACTGAGCCACGAGCTCCACTTGGCTGTACATTCGATAGTGATATCGTTATGTAGTCTTGGCAACCTACTTTACATGAAATGTTTTTGGTGTAGGTATCTTATTCCAACATTTTATAACTTCCATTTAATTTGTATAAAATTAAAATTGCCATAAATAGGTATGCGACCTTATACGTAAGTAGGCGATAACCAAAACGATCTGACTTTCGGAAATAATGTCATTAATTACTCATTCATTTTATCTTACTTCCTTAATAATGTCCCCTAGCCGGTGTCGCAGAAACAAGGTATTCCACTCAGATCTGATTCCAACGGCACTTGACCGAACCACGCCTGAGCACTTCCACTGCCACTGACCGTACTGAAACAAAATTTGATAAGTGCGGTTCGGTAACAGTGCAATTCCGATAACATATAATTAGTTGCCGCCATATAATTTCATTTGTTTTAATTAATGCTTCTGTTTTGAATTTCTAATTAGGTAATCCTGTTTTTCCTCCAGATAACGGCGCAGAATCCAATAGGATTTCCTTCCCTGTTACGTTCCCCGCACTATAGGTTACTATACTAATACACACGACCAGCTCCTCTGTTACGTTCACTACAGGTGCACACACGACCAGCTCAGCATCATCCTCTTGCCCTTATCTATTCTTTTGGTGTGCGCAGCATGTCTTATTCCATACATGTCTATTGGCCGTCATCTTTTGGTGTGCGCAGCATGTCTTATTCCATACATGTCTATTGGCCGTCATGTTTTGGTGTGCGCAGCAAGTCTTATTCCATACATGTCTATTGACCGTCATCACCTAGTGATTGAAAGGTGTCAAGATCCTCCTGCAGTAATAGAGCATCTGCATGGGTGGCAACCTGTTTCATGATCTTCATGTCATCAGCATAAAGTAGTAGTTTAGAATGACGGAAACAGGAAATCACGTCATTAATAAAAATATTAAATAACAGAGGCCCCAGCAACGATCCCTGAGGAACTCCCGAGGGAATACGCATAGCTCTAGACGAGTATCCGTTCAACACCACAGTCTGACATCTGCCCTCAACATACGACGCAAACCACCTGAATAGGTTACCCCTGATACCCATGGATAAAAGTTTACGCATTAAGATTGCATGGTCAATTCGATGGAAACTTTTGCTGTAATCGGTATATATATCGTCGACCTGGGACCGAAGGGACATGGACTCTGATAGAAAATCACTACAAATAACTAGGTTGGACGTGGTAGACCGACCTCTTAAGAAACCATTCTGATGATCACTGAGTTAAACAACGTTACTGCAATATATTAGAGCAAACAGCAATTTAGTAGGTAAACAAGGCAAAACTCACATTAAATACGGAATCATTATTTTCCTGGAACCACGTTTGTATATTTATATTCGGTAGACAATAGTAGCGGCAGGTCACGGGAAAAATCTGCGACTGCCGCATTCTCCTTAAGCTTAAGGGGAAGATTGAAACAATAAAAACAAAGAAACAATGATTAGATCTGCTATCTTGTATGGATCAGAATGTTGGGCCAGAAAAGGAATGAATGACAGGCAATTGCATGCAGCTGAGATGAGAATGTTAAGAGGGATGTGTGGTGTTATACGAATGGATAGAATAAGAAATGAGGATATGAGAGGAAGTCTGAAAGTGACACCGGTGACTGAAAAGTTGTGCGGAAATCGGTTGTCATGGTATGTGATGCGGAGAAAGGAGGAAAATATCGTGTGGAAAGTTTTAAGTATGAATGTGGATGGCGATCTTCTTTCTTATATCGATGGTTATACGAGTAGGGCAAGACCAAAGAAACGATGGATGGACCGTGTGACAGATTATATTCTGGCTTAATGGAGGAAGGAAGTGACTAGGTACCGGGATGACGACTAATAGATAAGTGTGGGAAAAAGAACCGGCCAAGTTCGAGTCGGACTCACGCACGAAGGGTTTCGTACCAGAGCATTTGGTGGCTTAATTTGTTACATTTTAATCCGACTATGACGTCCTGCAAGAAATACGTCGAATTACACGTAACCCTGTATACAACGTGCCGACATCAACCGCCGGGCAGCTGCCCGCCAGACTCAACACGGTCTGGTCGGAGGATCCTCCCTTTTCAATAGAGGATGAGTGAACTTTACACCCTGTTCCTCATGCCTCTAAAGCTGCATGATAAGACGTGGATCTCACTTGGTTACCTGTATAAGTTCATAATACTGATGACACACCACAAAGAAACAACTGACTGCCAACGAATAGTTGAATGAATCAATTATTGTAGTTCTTATAAGTACCTATCTACGTTCATTTTACGAACGTTTGTATTGTTCTATGAAGTATTATTAGTATACTTAGTATTTATTTGAATGGTTTATCTTCCTTTGATTGTTTTCCTCATAATATGCCTCCCTAAAGTGTCCATTGTAGATACATTAGGTATCTGTTCAGTAGGTCGGTAGAACAGCGCCACAGGCAGCGGGTTACTGAGCTGCCTCAGTCCGTACTTGGCAGTCGGATCGGTAATCAGCGTCAATTAGGACAATATTTCTCAGGGTTGTTCATTAGGAGCTGTGGCAGCTGGCAGGTATGCTCTTAGCGTGAGGAGAATATCTGATGAGAACTCGTCAAACACCGAGCACTGGTGGAACATAATATCCTGTCGAGCGTGCCCTTTGCTCTGTACTTCGAGGCATACTCTCTGCTGAACTACTTATATAGGTGACCGTAATTCTAATAAGATAAGATTTTATTTCTCACCACAATATTATAGAATAAACACGTACACAGTAAGCCATGAATATAACATTACAATATTGTGGGAGACTGGTGCCTAAACTAGGCTCTAGGCCTGTATTTCAGGACACCAGGTATCCGCCCTTTTACAAAATGATACCTTTAATTTTGTACTTGTACACTGACAGGAATCTAAAAGATAAAAATTTATTTAAAAAAAAGTAAAAAAACTTTTTACAAAAAAAAACCGACTTCCAAAAAAATACTACAAAGTGAAAAATAACTTTAATTTCGGAAGTCGGTGGCAAAAAGCTAAAATACAGATCCAAAAACACCGAATTCCGAAATTAAAGTTATTTTTCACTTTGTAGTATTTTTTTTTGAAAACCGGTTTCTTTTTTTTGTAAAAAAGTGTTTTTTAGTTGAATATACAATTACACACATAGGTAAGCGCAAGTCGAACGAAATGAAGAATCATCAAAATCCGCTTAGAAACGAAGAATCATCAAAATCCGCTTAGAAACGAAGAATCATCAAAATCCGCTTAGAAACGCCGCCGCGCCGGAGATGTAACTTAGAAACGCCGCCGCGCCGGAGATGTAACTTAGAAACGCCGCCGCGCCGGAGATGTAACTTAGAAACGCCGCCGCGCCGGAGATGTAACTCGAGCCACCAATATTTTTATAATGAAGAATCATCAAAACCCGCTTAGAAACGCCGCCGCGCCGGAGATGTAACTTAGAAACGCCGCCGCGCCGGAGATGTAACTTAGAAACGCCGCCGCGCCGGAGATGTAACTTAGAAACGCCGCCGCGCCGGAGATGTAACTTAGAAACGCCGCCGCGCCGGAGATGTAACTCGAGCCACCAATATTTTTATAATGAAGAATCATCAAAACCCGCTTAGAAACGCCGCCGCGCCGGAGATGTAACTCGAGCCACCAATATTTTTATAATGTTGATTTTTCTTCTTTTTTTAACCAACTTCAAAAAATGAGGTTATGTATTCGATACGAATGTATGTATGTATATATGAATGTATGTATGTTTTTTTGTCCGCGATTTTCTCAAAAACTGATGAACCAATTTTGATGATTCTTTCTCTAACGTGCTCTACATACTTTCAGGAAGGTTTTAGTATTTATCACATTATGTAAATATTCTAATGTACAAAGTTATATGCATAAATGCACTGTATCTCCGGCATTTCTGAGCGGATTTTGATGATTCTTCTTTTCGTTCGACTTGGGGTTATCTACATAAGTAAGTAAGCGGGGCACCATAGAGGCTTTGTGCTTCTTAAGAAGACTACTCGATGTTCTATCCCATCTCAGTGCACAATGACCACGAAACGACATAAATATTTTCTCAACTTCGTCTACATCCGTTGGTAGCAGAATCATTGATTTCAAGTTGCTGTTATCGATTCATTTGATAGGTTCTGGTGTACTTATTATTTTTTCCGCGAGCTGTTTGCCAATTTGAGCAAAGAAATCGTTAACAGAGGATACTGATATTTTTGGAGTGGATGACAGTGTTCAAATTTGAGATGGAGTTTCTTTCCTTTTAGTCGTATTTGTCAAACTATTTATTACAGCCCATAGTTGCGGTTAGTTCCAGCTTTGCTTATTTGTTTTTTTTCGTGTTCTGTTTTTATTTTCTTTAATAGTTTGCTACACAAGTTTCTGTATCTGGCAAAAGTAATTTTTAGATCATCATTATCTGGCGCTTTTTTAAATCTTTTACGCAAATTGTCTCTGTGTTGAACAATTCCAATCTCTAGTAACTGTAATGTATATCGCCACCTGCCAAGACTTGACCTGCCGCAACGCTGACGTCACACTATACGTAACGCTGTCGGCCCCGCAACTCTGCACCGCACCGACCACGCTCCATTGAAGACAGTTGGCCACGCGGCCACAACACGCGGCTCTACTCAAAACAACGGCTAAATGCGGCCTCTGACGTCACTGCAGCGACCAATCAACGCCCCGCTAGTATTTATGGATAGATTTATCCAACCCGTTTGTCCGAATGGCAGATTTATTCTATTAGCCTAGCGCTGCCTGTCCCTGACATGCTCACAACTCGGCTTTGAACAAATTCCCATCAGACGGCTTGTATTGTAATAAATACCGCGTTATGTATGAGTGATACCGCCATGTGATGTGAGGGGGGAATTATTTTTATTATAAACTGGTGTAAATACAAGGGACTATAGTTTGACGCGCGCTAGGAGCCGGCTGCCGAGCGGAAGGTCGCCGGTTCACATCTGACTAGTATTGTTAGATGCATTTCTTGCTACACAATTATATTATTATATTCAGCGTTATAAATCACATTTTGTGTCGAACTATTTTGTGACGGAATCAAGTACAATGCATATTAACGGCGGCGGCGTGCGGTCGTCGACATTTGAATATTTCACCGAGCGATGTACAGTCAGCAACAAAACTCTATTAACACTTGCAGTTTTTTAATCTTAATTAAGCGTAATATTTAATTCAAATCGGAACAGAAGTATGTACTTAAAATTTTAAGAACATTGACTTAACAGTTAAACGAAAAAAAAAGCATTTTACCGAATCATTTTGTGTTAATTTAGATGATGTCAAAAAGTAGCAGTGTTAACCGACTTCTGTTGCTGACCGTACAGTCGAGTACACGGCAGGAAGACGCCAGCAAACACACGAGTGGAACAAAAAGCTAAAACAATGATACCGACGTCACCTTGAATTAATTATCTGTGACCCGTTTGACACCCCTCCCCTCCTCCCCGCGCAACCTCGCCCACCATATTGTGTCAAAACGTTCGGATTCCGGCACCTTTGTATGGCGCCGCCATTTTAGCACATTGTAGCACATTGTAGCACATCGTAGCCCGGAGCCCTGCGGACAATAGAGATAGACTAGCACATGTTATACATGTGAAGGGTTCCACGAAGATTAATCTAACCTGTTTGTGACGAGGAGGTAGGCAGAAATGGTTTTATCAATAATTCTGTTACGGTTTACTTGCGCAAATCCTAAGAGACGAGCGACGTGACAAGTTTCCGAGTCAGAGTTTGGTTGAAGTAGTAGAAGTGCAGGGACGAATAGGAAGTTTGATTCTGACGCATGGGATTACAAATGTGAAAGAGAGCGAAAACTCAGTTACTTGAAAACTAACCGCAGCTAAGCGTTTGCGAGTAATTAGTAAGTACAAGTCACCACGAACATAATTAAGGCTCCCGCAGATAGGCGCGGCGCGACTCCGATAGAACATTTTCTATGAAAAGCGAATCTACCGTCTTTCTTTACGTATTTGAAGCTAAATAAATAAATACGTGTGAGAAGAACAGTTAGAACTATGGGGAGTACAACAACAGCAAACAGTTGGCTTTGAAGTTGAAGCCGATCCGCGGCACGAACTATGTTTGTTGAAGAAAGTTCTAACGTTCACGATACCAACAATACTCAATTCATATTTATAATCGGTCGGTTTATTAAACGACTTCAAAAAACTTTTTTACAAAAAAATACAATCGACTTCCAAAAACAACACTACAAAGTGTAAAATAACTTTAATTTCGGAAGTCGGTGTCTAGTTAAATGTATTTACGTTTTTTGCCACCGACTTCCGAAATTAAAGTTATTTTTCACTTTGTAGTATTGTTTTTGGAAGTCGGTTGTATTTTTTTGTAAAAAAGTTTTTATTTTTCACTTTTTAGTTGTGTACCTACCCCACACAAATTCTAATACCACTATCTGCAAAACAAACTAGAACATCATCCATATAAAAGTGGGGAAAAAATACGTATTATTGAAGCTAACTCAAATATTATACTACCAAAGCAAAGTTAATCAATTTTATATGGGACCAACTGTAATGTATACCCTCTCGAATAAAACAAAAAAAATCCAAATCGGTCTAGCCATCTTCGAGTAATCGGGGAACATACATAAAAAAAAAAAAAAGGTTCCGACGAATTGAGAACCTCCTCCTTTTTGAAGTCGGTTAAAAAAGGAGGTTTCTCAATTCGACCGTACATATTTTTTTTTAACTTTTTTTTATGTGTGTTCGCGGATAACTTCGTCATTTATTAACCGATTTTAATGATTCTTTTTTGTTGTAAAGGAGGTATCCCAAGGGTGGTACCATGATAAGGAAACCAGGATCTGATGATGGCATTCCAGAGAAATCGAGGGGAACCTTCAAGATTATAGGCACACCTATAGCGATTTGGGTATTTTTTTTATAGTAACTCGTGCATTTGCTCCCGGAAAGCACCATTCGGTGAAGTGGAACTGATGAGGAAGACCACAGATGGCCATCGGAACTACTCAATAATTCGTATTTCACGGATTGCGATTCGATTATTACTAAGAAATTTATGCTCGTCACAATACATATGTTGAAGTGGAGCTGATGGTGACTTCACCATCAGTTCCAGTTCTCCTGGTTCCTTACTGGGAGAACTCTTCAACAATTAACGTCCTTGTATCGGGAAAAGCAATATTTTATAAAAGGTGATGAGCAGTTGACAGTAGGCTATTTTAACTTAGATAAATTACAGACTGACCCACTAACAAGTGAAAAATAAAAAAAAAATTACAAAACAAAAAAACAACTGACTTCAAAAAAATACTACAAAGTGAAAAATAATTTTAATTTCGGAAGTCGGTGGCAAAAAGCTAAAATACAGATCCAAAGACACCGACTTCCGAAATTAAAATTAGTTTTCACTTTTTAGTATTTTTTTTGAAGTCGGAATCGGCACTACTGTTGGAGAACATTCAGAAGTTGGAGACGACAAAGGAAACTTTACGTTAGCATGCTAATGAGAGAATTAATACTGTTTGTTCCAATAGCTTATGTTTAGGTCGCTTTGAAACTATTAGACTAGGATCTTCTTAAGATAAGCCATCTTAGACTTATTGATTCAATTCCCAATCGACTTTGTTAGCTGCGCAGTGAGCTGTATTTCCTGTGATTGGCTTGTGAACACAAAACTAAGTAGGTAGGTACGCACGTTTTGTTCAAATACATTTAAAATTCCAACCTAGTTCACTTTGAACACAATCATTTAATACGTACCTATACTTACTCGTAGCATTATAGTCCGTGACATGAGAAACAACAGAACGACAAAGCTGAAGCAATGTCTAATGTACGGCATCAGGCATGCGGTGCCACCACGGAGGGCTACCTACAGTGCAGTGTCTGTTGTACGGCATCAGGCATGCGGTGCCACCACGGAGGGCTACCTACAGTGCAGTGTCTGTTGTACGGCATCAGGCATGCGGTGCCACCACGGAGGGCTACCTACAGTGCAGTGTCTGTTGTACGGCATCAGGCATGCGGTGCCACCACGGAGGGCTACCTACAGTGCAGTGTCTGTTGTACGGCATCAGGCATGCGGTGCCACCACGGAGGGCTACCTACAGTGCAGTATCTGTTGTACGACATCAGGCATGCGGTGCCACCACGGAGGGCTACCTACAGTGCAGTGTCTGTTGTACGACATCAGGCATGCGGTGCCACCACGGAGGGCTACCTACAGTGCAGTGTCTGTTGTACGGCATCAGGCATGCGGTGCCACCACGGAGGGCTACCTACAGTGCAGTGTCTGTTGTACGGCATCAGGCATGCGGTGCCACCACGGAGGGCTACCTACAGTGCAGTGTCTGTTGTACGACATCAGGCATGCGGTGCCACCACGGAGGGCTACCTACAGTGCAGTGTCTGTTGTACGACATCAGGCATGCGGTGCCACCACGGAGGGCTACCTACAGTGCAGTGTCTATTGTACGGCATCAGGCATGCGGTGCCACCACGGAGGGCTACCTACAGTGCAGTGTCTGTTGTACGACATCAGGCATGCGGTGCCACCACGGAGGGCTACCTACAGTGCAGTGTCTGTTGTACGACATCAGGCATGCGGTGCCACCACGGAGGGCTACCTACAGTGCAGTGTCTATTGTACGGCATCAGGCATGCGGTGCCACCACGGAGGGCTACCTACAGTGCAGTGTCGGAAACAACACAAACAACAGAACGACAAAGCTGAAGCAATGTCTATTGTACGGCATCAGGCATGCGGTGCGACCACGGAGGGCTACCTACAGTGCAGTGTCGGAAACAACAGAACTCGTGTGTCGCCGCCTCCTGCCTTGCGCCGCCTCCCCCGACCGCTGCGTGAAGCAGTTTCACCTTCCTCGAAAAATAAATAAAAATAAGTGGGACCGGAAATGAAAAGGGTCAATCTGATGTCAGGAGCCCGAGGGACTCCCCGCAGTCCCCGCCAGGCACAGGAACTACGAATCAATAAGGAATCACATGTATAGGAACTACGAATCAATAAGGAATCACATGTATAGGTACACAGCCTATGCCAGCCACTCGACAGTCTCTGCGTAGAATGCGGCTGAACGAATTCTGTTATATACAAACCTTTACTAAACGTAATGCGTGAGAACGTTTCTTCACATCGACCATTAACCACCGGTTCCGGCGTCACGCGAACATTGTTCAACAGAATTTCACGGTTTGAAAGCTTGAGATCCTGTAATGTTGATGAGATTCGTGGAACCGTCTGCAGGTACCTCATGCTGTTACCACATTTTAATATTTAAGAGAAATAATGATATAAAAATAAAAAAACTACTAAAATTGATGATTGCTGAAGTTTAAAACTTTTTTACAAAAAAATACAACCGACTTCCAAAAACAACACTACAAAGTGCAAAATAACTTTAATTTTGGAAGTCGGTGTCTGATTAAATGTATTTTCGTTTTTGCCACCGACTTCCGAAATTAAAGTTATTTTGCACTTTGTAGTGTTGTTTTTGGAAGTCGGTTGTATTTTTTTGTAAAAAAGTTTTTATTTTTCACTTTTTAGTGGTTCACATGTGCTTACCCCTTCACAGCTTACTGGCGTGATGTTATGTTATGAACTGGTGTGAACAACAAACAGACATGAGATTTCAGCAATCCCAGTCCATTTGCTATCATTTATTGAGGAGTTCCGTTGCCTATCTCAGAAGTTCTTCATCAGATCTTCACCAAATTGAAATGGAACCACTCCAAGAAAGTACTCTTCCAAAAACTATCCAAATCGCTTCAAGTGTGCCTATAAAATTGGAAGAGTTCTCTCTATTTCTCCAGGATCCCATCATTAGATCCTGACTTGATGATCATGGGACCACCTGGGAAGTATACCCTTTCAAACAAAAAAAAAATAATCCAAATCGGTCCAGCCATCTTCGAGTAATCGGGGAACATACATAAAAAAAAAAAAAAAATAAAAAAAAAAAAAAAAAAAAAAAAAGATTCCGACGAATTGATAACCTCCTCCTTTTTGAAGTCGGTTAAAAATAATGTGAATGCATGTAAATCCAAATAAAATTCTTCGCTTGGCAGATTTAAAATTGCTAGCATGATTCGATAATTGGGCAAATTGGTAAATCGGCCACGGAGCGGGCGCGGACTAATCGCCCCGGCAAACATTAGAACATTCACAATGAAGGTATTAGCGGTCGCTAACACTATGGCTGAACCACAGAAATCTAAATAATAGTGCTTAATTATTTAGATTTCTGTGGGCTGAACATTCGAATAACTCGGGAAAAATGCCCGCATGACTGTGGGTGCATTAATTGAGAGCTGCGCCCACGCCGACACGTCACGACGTCACAGGCGCAGGCGAGCGCAGTCGCATGCTCAGCTCGCTCTGTAACATTCTGGCATCACTAAGTTTATCATAAATCTCCTGGCGGCGCATCTCTTACCAGAATCCATTATCTCAACAGCAAACAGTCACGACTCACGGGTGCTTATAGTGCTTACGACACAGCTGTCACACAATTTCTGAGACGTGTTGATCTTACGAAACGTCTACTAATGTCATTGTTATAATAACTCCAAGGACGGAACGTTTATCCAAATATAGTTTAATCGACACTTTCCATTTCTATTGAATTGCCAATATTTGTAGCTCTAACAAAAAATATTACTCAAAGCTGAAATTACAATAAGGCCCAGTTTTATAGGAAAGTTGAAACTTATGTACCTAGCTATCCGATAGATCATTTATATAAAAGGTACCTGAACTTCACTACCTTTCGTATCGACTTTTGTATACTTTGATACAAAAAGTGTGTCTCAGTAAGATAAGCGGAGTAGATTTATTTCTCAAATCTGGGATGATGGCGCTATTGTGAGTTGTGACGGCTCGAGCTCCTTTGTTCGTTTTTTCTAACATTAAATAGCAAATTCCCCGCTGAGCTTTATTATCCGTAGAATCGGTAGTTCGGTACATTTAACTCAATAGTAAATTGCTTGTTGCAGATTACGGCAAAAAATAGATTCACATATTTCAGTGTCATGTATGTCTTGGGCAGGCGGGCCGCGGGACGGATTGGCTGTGTCATGTATGTCCTGGGCAGGCGGGCCGCGGGACGGATTGGCTGTGTCATGTATGTCCTGGGCATAGAAATATAAAAAAACAAAACTTCTAACTTCTTTCATATATCTATGGTCCTGGGCAAGCGGACTGCGGGACGGATTAGCTGTGTCATGTGTGTCCTGGGCAAGGGGCCGCGGGACGGATTGGCTGTGTCATGTATGTCCTGGGCAGGCGGGCCGCGGGACGGATTGGCTGTGTCATGTGTGTCCTGGGCAAGGGGCCGCGGGACGGATTGGCTGTGTCATGTATGTCCTGGGCAGGCGGGCCGCGGGACGGATTGGCTGTGTCATGTGTGTCTTGGGCAGGCAGGCCGCGGGACGGATTGTCTGTGTCATGTATGTCCTGGGCAGGGGGCCGCGGGACGGATTGTCTGTGTCATGTATGTCCTGGGCAGGGGGCCGCGGGACGGATTGTCTGTGTCATGTATGTCCTGGGCAGGGGGCCGTGGGACGGATTGTCTGTGTCATGTATGTCCTGGGCAGGGGGCCGCGGGACGGATTGTCTGTGTCATGTAGGTCCTGGGCAGGCGGGCCGCGGGACGGATTATCTGTGGAATTACTTTTGAATCGCACAGATTGTGAACTGATATTGTACCTTTCGAAGGGTGCTGCAGGCATTTTTAATAATAGATATTATTATTATTATTTAAACAAAACTAAGAGGCATTAAAAAAATATAATAACTTATTTAACTAATCCCTTCCCAAACATGAGCTGTGACCTGCGTATTAGTGCGTGTTTCCTCATCTATAAAGCCCTTGTAAAGCCCCGGGCAGCAGCACTCTACACCTCTGCCCACCAGAGACTAAAGAGCAGTAACAGCCCTTTTGTGATTTTTCGTTTTATTAGTGATTCTGAAAGCGGGTTTCTTAAGCTTTCTATTGAATTAACTTACTTATTTCTAAGACTATTAGAATGGTTTTTATTTAACAGTTTTCACTTACTGCAAACGAAAAAAATTAACAATTTGGCGTGATTTCCCAACTAAAATACAGTATAAATTATACTGCAGATTAAATTTTAAGGTTTCATAACTAAAATGCAGTAAGCAATATAATTTTACAGTTCTTTAGATAGTTTTATATTTCTGGAAAAAAATTAAAAAAAAAATTAATACGCAGTAAAATTTACCGCCATACAAGCTATTTTTACTGCAAATTAAGAAAATACAATTTATTGTCACGAACTCCCAACTAAAATGCAGTAAAATCAAAGCTTGTCGCATTTTAGTTGTGAATACTTAACATTCTTTTATCATTATAAACTGACTAACACGCAGTAAAATACAGCATTACTGCAGATTAGTTTGGATAGCATAATGACACAGATATGATTATTCCTAGCTAAAGTGCAGTTAATGTTTTAAATACTGCATTTTAATTGGGATCAAGTTTAACAAATTATAGTAAATTAAACTAATTGTTAATTTACTGAATAATATAACTGAATAAAATAAATGTTAATATTAAGAGAAAACTGTCAAAGGAGGTTGTGCATTCTGCGCAGGGTCCTTTATTAATTAGATGTTTTTTTTTATTTTTGATATGTAAATTTTACATAAGTGAGTTGAATTATTGTGATTAAATAATAAGAAATAAACGGTCTTTAAAATGTGAACTAGCTGTTTTTCTTACTGCACTAGTAAATTGAACACTTTTTTCTTAAAAAACTAACTAAAATGCAGTATTTTTTTGACCTTACTGCATGTTAGTTGGGTTTCTTGACAAAATAACTGATCCAAACGCAGTAATAGGGCTTTTTGCTGCATTTTACTAAGTTTAAAATGGTATTTTTTACAAAAAAGGCTATGCAGTAATAGGCACCAAAAAGAATAAATGGCCATAATAAATTCAGTTATTAAGATATATTTTTTTTTATTGCTTTAACGTGTGAACCTATGCCTTTACAACCTTTCTGCATTCAAATTTTTTTGCTTATACATTCTGTTGATTTTTTAAAATCAATTCTTAACTTTAAATGCGTTTTACTCGAAATCGTGATTTTGCTGTTACTGCACTTTAGTGTATGGTGGGCAGACCTGTGCCCATACAAATATTATATCTAAAAGCAAATTCTGTGAGAAAAAGTAACGTCAAACAGTTCCCGTTCAACTTACACACCGTCACGTTTTATTGAAGCCTGTCCCCTCATGTTACAACTCACTAGCTTTGTTATCTCCGGCTCTAAACAAATAACTGCAAAAAAAAACGAGATTGAACGTTCCTCCGGCCTGTGCGTGCTTGTGTCACTTGAGGTAGGGTGTGTGTGCGAGATGCTGGCCGTGTGTGTGTGTGCACGGGCTGCTGCGCCGTGTCCGGTTTCATCAGATCGGATGCAGCCGGCCGCACCGCATCGTATCGATGTCCCGGCGCGGCTGGTGGACGTGCCTGCAATCTCACGGGTCCTGTTACCACATACACAAAGGATTAGGTCAGTCTGCTGGCATTCTAACGATCTCTTGACAACGAAAACACGAATACATGTTATTCGTGTTTTCAGGTCCTTTGTCAATTGCTGAATTATTTGAACAAAAAAGTTGATTACAAATTCTTTATTCTTATTTGTACAAAACAAACAACAATATAATTCTGGGATGACGTGAACAACTCAACATTTAATTCTCTACCAGTTGTGTTGTAATTGACGCTGATTTGATTAATTGTTTGAAACTCAACCTGAGTTTACTTGTACAAATGTTGAGATTCGGTAACATTCGTGTTTTACTTCCATACACTTCCAATAGCCGTCCGTTATCTCAGAATAGAATTCGCTTCCTTCCTAGACAGAATCATCTCAGAATAGAATTCGCTTCCTTCCTAGACAGAATCATCTCAGAATAGAATTCGCTTCCTTCCTAGACAGAATCATCTCAGAATAGAATTCGCTTCCTTCCTAGACAGAATCATCTCAGAATAGAATTCGCTTCCTTCCTAGAGAGAATCATCTCAGAATAGAATTCGCTTCCTTTCTAGACAGAATCATCTTTCATCACATAACTCTTCAGTGTTTTCTTTGTTCCGTCCCTTGTTCTGTAGACAAATGGTCGCATTTCTCCACATCCCACCGATCGGTCTGGACTGGCCTACTGGTGGTTACTGGTGGTTACTGGCCTACTGGTGGTTACTGGTGGTTACTGGCCTACTGGTGGTTACTGGTGGTTACTGGCCTACTGGTGGTTACTGGTGGTTACTGGCCTACTGGTGGTTACTGGTGGTTACTGGCCTACTGGTGGTTACTGGCCTACTGGTGGTTACTGGTGGTTACTGGCCTACTGGTGGTTACTGGCCTACTGGTGGTTACTGGTGGTTACTGGCCTACTGGTGGTTACTGGCCTACTGGTGGTTACTGGCCTACTGGGGCACCTTCAATAAACTTTTGAGCAATACAATTTATTGACATCGCACCTATCTAGCCGTTACTTTTAATAAATGTGTTGAATTAGGAATTTATCTTGCACCTATCTGACCTGCACAACCCAGTTACTGGGTACCCCTTGGTAAGAATGGTTGCCAGACTATCGTGCTTCTGACGACCCGTAACGACTGTCAAAGATCCACGAATAATAGCCGGGACCAACGGCTTAACGTGCTTTCCGAGGCACGGAGGAGTCTCGGTATGTAAAGATAGTCACCCATCCACAGACCAACCGCGGCAAGCGTAGCTTAACCTGATGGATCGACCCGTGCGGCTGTTATTAGTTATAGCCATGAGTTAGCCAGTTCGCCTTCTGCGTGTAGTTGACCCACAGACTGCATGTATAGAGCGACTGACATTGACAGTACGCTGTAGTATCGCGTAGCCTTTATTTCAGTCGTACATTTCGCAAATCTGCAAACCAACATATTGCAATGGACAGCCAACGCCCTGCGCACACGCCAACATCATGAGTACGTGGACAGCCAACGCCCTGCGCACACGCCAACATCATGTGTAAGTGGACAGCCAACGCCCTGCGCACACGCCAACATCATGAGTAAGTAAACTCAAACTCAAACTCAAACTCAAAGCATTTATTTCAAATAAACCAATTACAGGCACTTTTGAATTGTCAATGGGTCGGTCAGTCAGAAAGATGAAGCTAGTTGCCCATTCCAAAGCGTAGTAGATCCCTATGGAGAAGAACGGGCAAGAAACTCCACGGACACTCTTTTAAATCATAATATTTTTACAAAATATTGGTTACATCGTTCAAGTTGAAAATATACATGTGAGAACAATGTAGAAAGACGTGCACGTTAAAAAGCGTCCGTAATAAAAAGATAATAACTAAAACAACTAAATTAAATATTAAAATTAAAAATAAGCCATGGCAGCTAAGAGACGACCAGTCCCAACTGACGGCGCCCGTTCACGAACATGACGCATGGATCAGCACCATTTAGCTCAACCATTTTGAAGGGAACTTAATGATCCAACACACACGCCACCATCAGCGAGACATTTGAGTGAGCATGACATACTCTCAACCGCCAGGGCACACTCAAGTCAGTGAAAGACGTACCCAGTAAAAGGTAGCTTAATAGTAGCTACATAGTGCTCACACGTGCTATGCAATTATATAATACTAAGAGATTGAATCTAAACAATGCAAAGAAAGTTTTCTCTCATCTTAATCTTCAGCAGGTCCAACAATATATCCGAATGCTAATCAATTAATTAATGCGTCCTTGTGGAGCAGGACAAGCATTCAGCCAAGCATTTTTGTCAGCGATGTAATCCCCCAACTTATAATATGCCTGGCTGCATAGTGTGCGTTTTATACAAGATTTAAATTTCCTTTCATTCAGCTGGAGTATGTGGGGAGGTATTTTATTATAACATTTTAAACAGTACCCCATGAAGGATGAGTCTACTTTAGCCAGTCTGAAACCTGGTTGAACTAATTGGTCCCTATTTCTAGTCCTATAATTGTGTCCTTCACCTCTTTTACCGAAAAGATTTAGATTTTTCCTTACGTACATGATGTTTTCGTAGATATATTGACAAGGTACCGTCATGATGTTAATATCTTTAAACAGTTCCCTTAGAGAATCGCGCCTGCGGAGGCCATATATTGCTCTGATGGCTCTTTTCTGCAGAATAAAAATAGACTCTATGTCTGCAGCCCGTCCCCATAGTAAAATACCGTAAGACATAATACTATGAAAGTAACTGAAATAGACCATCCTTGCGGTGTCTACATCAGTGAATTGACGGATTTTTCTCACCGCATATGCTGCTGAACTTAGCCGTCCTGCAAGAGATGTTAAATGCGGACCCCATTGCAGCCTTGAGTCGAGCGTGATCCCCAGGAAAACAGTTTTATCGACGAATTCTAGTTTCTCTTTATTCAATACTATGTCACAATCAGTACTTTTAACATTTGGTAAAGCAAATCTTACACATTTAGTCTTTTTCCCATTTAATACTAAATTATTAGCAGTGAACCAATTATGGATCTGCAGTAGGGCGTTATTTACGTCGTCAAGATTTGATGCACGTCTATTTATCTTAAAAATTAAGGATGTGTCGTCAGCAAATAACACCATTTGTGGTTGGTTTTTTAATAAATGGGGTAGATCATTAATATATACTAAAAAGAGGAAAGGACCCAATATCGAACCCTGTGGAACACCCATTTGTACTTTTAGACCGAGTGAATTGACACCATTTATTTGAACTTGTTGCTGTCTATCATTTAAATAAGATTTTACTAAACTGAGCGCAAGTTTACCTAGTCCGTAATGCTCAAGTTTCAAGAGTAAGGTTTCGTGATTTACGCAGTCAAATGCCTTGGAGAGGTCACAAAAGATTCCTATGGCATCTTGGGCCTCCTCCCACGCTGAAAATATGTGTTTTAATAAAGTGGCACCCGCGTCAGTCGTGCAACGTCCTTTGGTGAAACCAAATTGCTGATCGTGCAAGATTTGGTTGGTGTTAAAATGATTAAGCATTTGATCGAGCATTACCTTTTCGAATACCTTGCTGAATACCGGCAACACGGATACTGGTCTATAATTGTTGGTGTGTTTACTGTCCCCAGATTTAAAAAGTGGTATAACCTTACTAAATTTCATTAAATCCGGGAAGACTCCTTCATCCACACACAAATTAAATATTAATGCTAAGACGTATGGTGCTATAGTCTCGATTATGGATGTACAAACTTTGATAGACATTCCCCATAGATCTTCGGTCAATTTGATTTTAATGTGCCGAAAAGCTTTTTTAACTACCATGGGGCTTATATGTTTAAATTGAAATTCAACCGGGCAGCTTGGAACGTTCGCTCTTAATAAATCAATTGAGACATCGGGTGAGGAATTTAAAGCTTCCGTCGTTTTAGATGGTATATTTGTAAAGAAGTGTACAAATTCTTGAGCTACTTCTAAGTTAGAGCTTATATCACCATGAGAAGTCTCCAATGTAAAATCCGTGTTTCGTATTTTTTTCCTATTAGTTTCATTATTTATAACTTTCCACACTGCTTTTACTTTATTTTCTGCTGATTTGATCTTGTTACTAATATACAGGGCTTTAGCTATTTTGCAAGTATTTCTAAAAATTTTGGAATATGTAGCAACATACCTGTTGAACGTCACAGTGTTAATGTAAGGCTTAAGGCCATACAATTCGAATAATCTTTCCCTACTTATCCTAATACCTCTAGTTGCCCAGTCACTAAATAAAAAGTTAGGGAAAATATTTTTTGTTTTCTTTTCAAA
Organism: Cosmia pyralina; assembly: GCA_946251885.1. Classification (NCBI taxonomy): domain Eukaryota; kingdom Metazoa; phylum Arthropoda; class Insecta; order Lepidoptera; family Noctuidae; genus Cosmia; species Cosmia pyralina. Next base: position 25,618,619 of record OX276360.1, read on the forward strand.
AGTTTTATTGAATTCAGTGAGCACTACTGAAAAGAAATCCTCATATAGTTTATTTGCTCCGTCCATATTATGGCCCAGAACATTTAACCTATTACCTAGGGCACTATTGAATCTATTTAATTTGCCAGCTGTTATTGGTCTAAATTGTATTTGCACTTTTTGCAAAGTTGTTTTAGACTTAAAAGTTACTGTTTGCCCACTGTGATCAGATGGTAAATAATTTACGATGGCTTTATCTAAATAATCACAATCGCAGAAAACATTATCAATACAAGTAGCAGAAGTGAGAGTTACTCTAGTCGGTTCTGTAAAAATATTAGATAAATTGAATGATTTAAAAAGGCTTAATAATCTCCTGCTATTTGAATTATTTTCCAGAATATTAATATTAAAATCACCACAAAAAATTGCAGCTTTATTACCGGATGCAAGTTTCGCTAGTACATCTTCCATTATTGACTCAAATAAAGAAAAGTTCTGACAATTAGGGGGTCTGTACACGCACACTACAACATGCCTATCCAGCTCAACACAGGATAGTTCGACGCAATGTTCCACTGATAAACCAACTATGTCATTACGTTGCTTAGATTTTAAACAATTTTTTATCAAAATTAGAGAACCTCCACGCAGCATAGATCTACGGCTAAAACAACTGCCCACACTATAGTTCTCATAATTAATTAGCATTTGGTAATCCTTTAACCAATGTTCAGTAAAACAAACAATGTCAAACTTTGTTTTTTCTAAAAACATTTCAATTTCTAATAATTTGGAAGAAATACCTTGAATATTTTGATGGAATAATTTCAAGGCATTCTGCTGAACTCCTTTTCGACAATTATTTATTTTAGAGCAAGAAGACACCTTGTTGTTGTTAGGTATAAGAATATTCTTACTGGTACCTTCTGTTGTCTTACAAACTAGTTTAAATTACTATCCGGAGTTAACCCCAAGACTTCAATATCATCACCAGGCAATGAGCTTCTAGTGAGTGTGGGACATCGAACCTCCTTCGTACAATTTGTGTAAATATTTATAGCATTTGAGCTACATTTATTCAGGCTCACCACCTTATTATTAGTATTATTACTAACCATTGTGGTGTTAATAATACAAGACTTCGACATACTATTTATGTCTGAGTTTATACAAAAAGCTAATAGCCTTGCTATTATGTGTCTAAAACTAACAGGCAGATACACAGTATCCCTAGTCGATTTTAAAGTTTCCAAAAAATTATTGGTGTCAAAAAACACAAGCTTGTCACTATAATGACTAACTAAGAATTGCATATGCTTATTAAGCATATGAATATAATTATTTTGTCTACTTGTCAATTTTTCAAAATATGGGAAAGCACACAATATTATTTTTCTACAATTTAACTTTAACAACTCAGTTACACAGTCAGTGATTTCATTTTTCCTGACCCGACTACTATTACCTACAAATACAGTAATGTTGGTTTTAGGATTATACACCTTACCCGTTACTAATGCCATTATTTGTTTGAAGGTTGACCCTGGCATACAATAATTTTGATTAGAATAACCCAGGTTGTTACTAATTAATTTTCCTAAACCTCTTCCTATACTATCTGAGAACATAACTGAATGAAAAGAATCATGACTACTGAAAGATGGACAACTAACATTCTCAGACTGTACCATTTGAGATCGATCTTGTACTATATCAGATGGAAGTGGACAGTCAACGCCCTGCGCACACGCCAACATCATGAGTAAGTGGACAGCCAACGCCCTGCGCACACGCCAACATCCTGAGTAAATGGACAGCCAACGCCCTGCGCACACGCCAACATCATGAGTAAGTGGACAGCCAACGCCCTGCGCACACGCCAACATCCTGAGTAAATGGACAGCCAACGCCCTGCGCACACGCCAACATCATGAGCAAGTGGACAGCCAACGCCCTGCGCACACGCCAACATCATGAGTAAGTGGACAGCCAACGCCCTGCGCACACGCCAACATCCTGAGTAATCCTGACTGTCTTTTAGGTCTTCGGAAACCCAATGGCCCAGGTACTTGAAAGTTTCAACTGTGGTTCAATTGGGTAAGTTTTAAGACTAGTACTTATCACTTTTCTTAACATTGTACTTGGCCCATGCGCCTCCGCATACTTACCTCTCACTTGTCGTAGGCTCAGCAATACCATATCATCAGCATAACTAATATTGTTGACGCATACTCCTGATATTAACGAGATAAAAAGCTGAGGTAGTAGAGGCTCTTAAGCATAGCGTTATTTACGTCGTCAAGCTCCTGTGCATGTCTGCTTACTTTAAAAAAAAAACCGGCCAAGTGTGTGTCGGGCCACGCGCAGTAATTGGGTTCCGTAGTTGCACAATAATGCGGACTAAATATTTTTAATTTAGAAATCAATATTAATAAGAATGTAATGATTTTATTTTCGTATATTTTTACATGGTTCAAAAACTTATATTTACTGCCTGTTTTACACAACTAACAACGTTATAAATTTAAGTAATTTTAATGGAATTTGTACGAAATTTTTACTTTTCCAAGTACATTTTATTAGTTGGTTGACTATTCTCGTAAACTTGAAAAGCCTATTTAGCTGTGATAGTTTTCCTTTTGTGTTTTGTTTTTGTTATTTTTTTTTTGTACTGCCATGATTTTTTTCACCCATCCAAAACTAACCGGTCCCCACCACTGCCAAGTGGTGGGGACACTTGACTCTAACAAAAATTAGCACTTTAAAGCTTAATATTTCAGAAACGGATCTCTAAATCGAAAAATTGTTTTGACAAACCCGCAATATTTTTGAAAGTCCCATCCAACAACACCCCACACCATGGGGTAGACGAGTAAAAAAAATGTCCCCATTTTACGTGTGCAGAAGGTAGATACCCTAAAAAAATTTTTTTTTCACGATTTTATTTTACCACTTTGTCGGCGTGATGAATAAGTACATCCATGCCAAATTATAGCTTTCTAGTACTAAGAGTCTCTGAGCTAAGCTGCGGACGGACGGACAGACGGACGGACATAGCGAAACTATAAGGGTTCCTTGTTGACTACGGAACCATAAAAATCAGTGATGTGTCATCCGCAAATAATATAATTTGTGGTCGGTTTTTCAGTAAATGAGGTAAATAATTTATATAAACCAAAAAGAGGAACGGACCCAATATTGGTATAACTTCACTATTTCAAAGCCTCTCTCCAGCCCACCCTGTAGTTATAATCTCGGTACTTCCAACAGTTGCGGTTGCAGCAGTAATGGCCGCGCTCGTCCCGCGACCACACAAAGCGATCTTCCGACCACGTTTAACGTTGACTAAGTTTCATCAGTAGGTACGCTACAAGGCTACGTAAAATGTTTACTGCTTAGCAAGTCGGGTAAGTTCTGACCTGAAACTGTTTGAGGTGAAACCTGATCGCCGCTGCGTTTGTGTTCACTTGAGGACAGACCTCAGCGGCGAGGGTGAGAGGGGAGCTGGTTGGCTGTAGGTACATGCGCCCGAACTAGCCAACCCTGCTGGTGCATGACAACATCGCCCCTAATGCTTATTCTGTGATGTCACGATAACTCTTAGCTAGTGCCAACTTCATATTAGCTCAAAATAAGTGCTCTTTCTGCCGGATTTCTCCGACGTTATTTTTACCCATGGCTTTCAAATTTTCAAATAAATAAGTCAATATTAGTTCATTATTGGCCTATGTGCCAATATGTGCGCAGGCTTATCTGTGCCGTGTACATAGGCAGATCAGTAGTGGCGGGCGGCTGCCAAGCCTGGTCTCGTCCGCCAGCGAACTGTGGCATATCGTGACATATCGTTGTCGCAGACCCAGCCATCCGTAACCCACCACGGCTGTCGCCTAATGTGAAGTGCAGCAGTTCTCTATAACAAAACACAATTTATAAGTATAAAATCCTTTATCTATTAACACCATGACGTGTACCCATGCTTTACCTTTATCTATTAACGCCATGACGTGTACCCATGCTTTACCTTTATCTATTAACGCCATGACGTGTACCCATGCTTTACCTTTATCTATTAACGCCATGACGTGTACCCATGCTTTACCTTTATCTATTAACGCCATGACGTGTACCCATGCTTTACCTTTATCTATTAACGCCATGACGTGTACCCATGCTTTACGTTTATCTATTAACGCCATGACGTGTACCCATGCTTTACCTTTATCTATTAATGCCATGACGTGTACCCATGCTTTACCATTACTATCGCTTGACTATTTTCTATTTCTTTCGTTTCAATACCTACCTACCTGCTTATTCATTTCTGTGCCTACTTAGTTCAGTAGAGTTCTACTCCCGCCCCAACTTACTAGCATTATGTACTAATAATTTAGGTACCTATAGTCGTAGTTGCATCTTTGATTTTGATAAAAAACTTTTTTACAAAAAAATACAACCGACTTCCAAAAACAACACTACAAAGTGAAAAATAACTTTACCGACCTCCGAAATTAAAGTTATTTTTCACTTTGTAGTGTTGTTTTTGGAAGTCGGTTGTAGTTTTTTGTAAAAAAGTTTTTATTTTTCACTTTTTAGTTGTGTACCTACCCCACACAAATTCTAATACCACTATCTGCAAAACAAACTAGAACATCATCCATATAAAAGTGGGGAAAAAATACGTATTATTGAAGCTAACTCAAAAACTACCAAAGCAAAGTTAATCAATTTTATATGGGACCAACTGTGATGACCTCTCGAATAAAACAAAAAAAATCCAAATCGGTCCAGCCATCTTCGAGTAATCGGGGAACATACATAAAAAAAAAATAAAAAAAAAAAAAAAGGTTCCGACGAATTGAGAACCTCCCCCTTTTTGAAGTCGGTTAAAAAATAAAAACATTTTTACAAAAAAATACAACCGACTTCCAAAAACAACACTACAAAGTGAAAAATAACTTAAATTTCGGAAGTCGGTGGAAAAAAACCAAAATACATTTAACTAGACACCGACTTCCGAAATTAAAGTTATTTTTCACTTTGAAGTGTTGTTTTTGGAAGTCGGTTGTATTTTTTTGTAAAAATGTTTTTTCACATTTTCGGGGGTGGAATTATCAAAAATGCTGAGACACGTATAAATTAATTTTATACGTGTCTCAGCGTTAAAATTTGAAGATCCTAACTTCGAAACTTTCTATTTATTATCCATGAGTATTTACATATTCATATTCATTTTTATTATTATTTATCGGAGGAGGAGCTCGTGGCTAAGTAATCACAGCCGCACGGGTCGATCCATCAGGTTAAGCTACGCTTGCCGGGGTCGGTCAGTGGATGGGTGACTATCTTTACACACCGAGACTCCTCCGTGCCTCAGAAAGTACGTTAAGACGTTAGTCCCGGCTGTCATTCATGGATCTTTGACAGTCGTTACGGGTCGTCAGAAGCTCGAAAGTCTGACAACCAGTCTTACCAAAGGGGTATCTGTTGTAAAATAAGCTATATTAATAGCTAAATAAAAAATATGTATAATAGGTTAGTGACATCTTAATTTTTATTTTATTTCAATATGACATAGAATAACATACGAATTTGTTCTATGTAGATAAGAAGCTTAAGGCGTCCACTACAGCCAGTATTACAACAGTATCGTATTACTCAGTTACTGGGTTGTGGAGGTCAGATAGGCACTCGCTCCATGTTAAATAATGGTATTCAGCTGCATCCGGTTAGACTGGAAGCCGACCCCAACATAGTTGGGAAAAGGCTAGGTAGATTGATTTACATAATTTAAAATCTAACAATCTTAAAAAAATATATATGTACAAGTATATAAAAAAAACATCAAATAAAGTAGATGTAGAGGAATATCGGCCCATAGCAATATTATCTTCACCAGCAAAAATATTTGAGAATGTTCTCCATAAGTTAATCTACAAACAGGTTGAAATACACCTCAGTAATGCCCAGCATGGTTTTAGATGCAAGAGATCCGTACAGACTAATCTTCTGACTCTAACAGAGTATATGTATTTCTGCACAGCTTGACGAGGGAAAGCAGGTAGATGTGCTGTATTTCGATTTCCAAAAGGCTTTCGACCGGGTCAACAATGACATTCTGCTTGCAAAACTTAGCGCCATAGGTTTTTGTCCTGACTTGCTACGACTTCTAGCTGATTACCTCCGTGGTCGCCAGCAATTTGTGCGGCTAGGTATTTACGAATCGAGTGCTTATCACACTCGCTCAGGCGTAAGTCAGGGCTCAATTCTTGGACCTTTATTGTTTCTGTTGATGATAAATGACCTGCCTTCTGTTCTCAAATATTCAAAATGTCTTCTTTATGCAGATGATATAAAACTGTAAGCTCGTGTTAGTACCATATTAGACTGTGAGAATATTCAGAAAGATATAGATGCCATTTACGAGTGGGGAGTTGCCAATAAAATGGCATTCAATTCCTCTAAATGCTATGTCATGACTTTTGGCCGGGTGCGGCATCCAATTCATTATGAATATAAAATAAATGGCACTGTTGTTACAAGATCGAACACTGTAAAAGACTTGGGTGTCGTATTCGACCAGAAGTTGACATTCCATGACCACATTTCAACGGTTGCTAAGGAGTCATTTAAACGACTAGGGTTTGTTCTTAGAAACGCACGAGAATTTCAAAATGCGCATGTTGTACAGCTGTTATACAGTACGCTTGTCAGAAGCAAGTTGGAGGCGAGCTCTTGTGTCTGGAACCCGCACGAGGCTAGTTATGCACTTTTATTAGAGAAGGTTCAAAAAGCATTTCTGAGATTTCTCTATAAATTCCGTTACGGATTTTATCCATTTTTATATCCAACAAAATTTCTCATAGGATCTCTAGGATTTCATATGTTACAAACTAGGAGAGTCTATGATCAGTTGTACATCATGCTTAAAATATGTCGTGGGATAACAGATGCTCCTGATCTCCATAATGAGCTGATTCGCCTTTACGTTCCAAGCAGCTATCTCCGTGGTAGAAAACACCGTCTACTAGCCGTGCCCACAACTCGAACAGTGGCCCGCGCCTCATCCCCTGTTCCTCGCGCCCTGACTGCGCTTAATAACGTCATGGAAGCCAACCCGAACTGTGACCTATTTGCAGATGATCTCAAAACTGTTTTGTGCGCTTGTCTTCACTTTTGTGAGAGCACATAAATTTAAAACTTGTGTTTTGTTTATAATATCTTTGTTCTATTTTTTTTTTTTGTTGCCTTTTTATGATTATGTTATATTTACTGTATGTGTTAATGTAATTGGTCCACAAACCGTATTAACATAAATAAATAATAAATAAATAAATAAAAAAGGAGGGGAAATAATCATAGGGCATCAAAAAATTCGTCCGCATCGCTGTCGACAGGAAAAGTGCCCAAAAGGCTGGCAGCAATGCCACGTTGTATGGCAATGCTAATTCTTTGGCCAAAAAGTAGGCCAGTCCTCTGGTCACCTGAAGAGTCGACCAACCGCTTGGCGATGTCTTGATAAACCAAGTGGGCACCCCATAGCCCTACTAATGCTTCAACTCCAAACGGCTCGAAAATATACACGTGGCTGGCCTAGCCACGTGTAGAGTCGACCAACCGCTTGGCGATGTCCCGAAAAACTAAAAGGGCATTCGGACCCCATGGCCCTAGTGGTTCTTCTTCTTCTTCTTTCTTCTTCGAAACTGACGGACTTTCATACAAATTATATCCCCTATATTTTTATTTTTATTATTTTACCCCCCTATGAGTGGATATCCAAAAATCCTCCTTAGTGGATGCCTAACCTGTATAAGGCATATATGTACAAAATTTAAAGTCTCTAGGTCCAGCGGTTTGGGCCGTGCGTTGATATCATCACCCAGTCAGTCAGTTTACTGTGTATTATACAGATTAGGTATATTTTTATTATTAACTTTTGCGGGCTTGAGCTATATATAAATATACCATACTATACTATAATATTATAAATTTGAAAGTAACTCTGTCTGTCGGTCTGTCTGTCTATTACCTTTTCACGCCTAAACCACTGAACAGATTCGATAAAACAACAAATCGATAAAATTTGACAAGGCTATAGATGACATCCTAGGAAAGGACATAGGGTACTTTTTGTGTCAAAAATTATCCTACAGGGGGTGATATAGGGGATGAAAGTTTGTATGGGAAACCCATCATTTCGTAAGTTAGGGGTACGAAAATTCAAATGCTTTTGGTAGGAAATAAAGAAATATGTGATTCAGTGTTTTTGAAAAATCATCCCCTGAACAGGTAAAGTAGGGGTTGATTTTAAAATTCACAAAACTGCACGAATTTCGATAAAATTCGGCTATAGATAGCATCCTGAGTCCTGAGGAAGGACATAGGCTACATTCTTTTTACAAAAAACCGGCCAAGTGCGTGTCGGAACACGCACAATGAAGGGTTCCGTAGTTGAAAAGAATTTATCCCAATAAAAAAAGTAAAAACCGACTTCAAAAACCAAAAATTAATAAAATAACTTTCTTAAAAAACTTAACAGCTTCTGAAGTCGGTGCCAAGCCAAGATGCATTGAAGAACTGAAGACACCGACTTCAGATGCTGTTAAGTTTTTTAAGAAAGTTATTTTATTCATTTTTGGTTTTTGAAGTCGGTTTTTACTTTTTTTTTAAGTAAATTTATTTTTCCATTTTTAGTTGAATATTCAATTACATTAGTAAGCCCAAGACGAACGAAAAGAAGAATCATCAAAAATCGGCTTAGAAATGCCGGAGATACAGTATATTTATGCATATAACTTCGTACATAAGACTAATTACATAATGTATTATATACTAAAACCTTCCTGAAAGCATGTAGATCACGTCAGTGAAAGAATCATCAAAATTAGTTCATAAGTTTTTGAGAAAACCGCGGACAAACGAACATACATACATACATACATACGGGTCGAATACAGAACCTCCTTTTTTGAAGTCGGTTAAAAACAAACTTAACAATGGATCCCAAAAAATATTTTTTTGATGTCATAAAACTACTAATTAACAATTTTCGGACTTTTTCCTTTACTTGTGCTGGGAGACCTTGCTTCATGCCAAATTTCATTATTCTAGGTCAACGGGAAGTACGGGAAGTAAGAGGAAGTAGAAGAAGAAGAAGTATTTACTTGCGACAGTTGCGAGTATCAAAATGTGTTGCAAAATGGCCGATTTTTTTTATTGCGTTGACTTAGAAGCTTGATTTGATCAATTTAAAGAGTACTTTGACGAACGAAGTAGGGAAAAAGGTATCTGGTATAAAACTATACAATATCAGCCTCCTCGAATACCTACCATGGTATTGCTATCACACAAATGAATAGGTATCATATTGTTCTGCTTCATAGATTACGCTCTGGTCACTACCCATCTCGCAAGTTTGGCTATTTGATGAATAAAGTTAATTCGCCCAATTGTGAAACATGCGGAATGGTAGAAGATGTTCACCATACACTTATGGAGTGTACTAACACAAAGAAGGAAAGAGAGACACTGTTGAGTATGGTTAAAGTACATAAATATGATATTGGTCCATACATAAAAGTTTTAGCGCAACCTTCGCCTGAGATAGCAGACCTACTTACATTTTTTTTTTAATCAAAATTAAGAATAAAAAAAAAAAAACTTGATTTTTTTTTTTAACTATAAGGGACCATAGACTTATGTATTCGATATTAATTTCATCTTGATATCTCCACGCGTCCTTGAGAAAAAGTCAAACTTGATTTTTTTTTTATATGATAGAATTACAAATTAACAATTTTCAGACGTTTTCCTCTGTTTGTGCTTTGGGACCTTACTTCTTGACAAACATTATTCTAGGTCAACGGGAAGTACCCCATAGGTTTTGATGTACTTGCGAGTATCGCATAAATGGTTGTATTTTGATATTGCGTTGACTTAGAAGATTGATTTTATTAAAACTCTAAAGGCCCATAATAGACCTACGCATTTGATATTAATTTCAACTTGATACCTCCACGCGTTCCTGAGAAAAAGAATCTTGACAGACTGACAAACTTGATTTTTTTTTTATATGATAGAATTACAAATTAACAATTTTCAGACATTTTCCTTTACTTGTGATAAGAGACCTTGCTATTTGCCAAATTTCATTATTCTAGGTCAACGGGAAATACCCTGTAGGTTTTGATTTACTTGCGACAGTTGCGAATATCAAAACATGTCGCAAAATGGCCGCATTTTTTATTGCGTTGACTTAGAACTTGATTTTTTTAAACTCTAAGGGACCATAGACTTACGTATTCGATATTAATTTCAACTTGATATCTCCACCCGTCCCTGAGAAAAAGGGTCATGACAGACTGACAGAATATTTTTTTTTTTATATGATAGAATTACAAATTGACAATTTTCGGACTTTTTCCTTTATTTGTGCTGTGAGAGCTTATTTCTTATCAAATTTCATGATTCTAGGACAACTTGATACCTCCACGCGTTCCTGAGAAAAAGGGTCTTAACAGACTGACAGACAGACGGACAACGAAGTGATCCTATAAGGGTTTCGTTTTCTCCTTTTGAGGTACGGAACCCTAAAAATAATCCTACAAGGGGTGATATAGGGGATGAAAATTTGTATGGGAAACCCAGCATTTGTTAAGTTAGGTTTATGAAAATTCAAATTAATGCTTTTGGTAGGAAATAAAGAAATATGTGGTACAGCGTTTTTTTTAAAAAAAACATAACTAACATTAAATGTTTGTGTGCGTGCGGGAGTTACGAGATAGACATTGTAGGCATAGTTCGTATCGTGATCTTGAGGTAACATTTACTCTTTATTTCATTCGACGTTTTTACGACATTAAGATTTTGTGTAAATTGGCTGAAATATGACGGTGATTGTTGACTGTTGGAGGAGCTCGTGGCTAAGTAATAACAGCCGCACGGGTCGATCCATCAGGTTAAGCTACGCTTGCCGGGGTTGGTCCGTGGATGGGTGACCATCTTTACATACCGAGACTCCTCCGTGCCTCGGAAAGCACGTTAAGCCGTTGGTCCCGGCTGTCATTCGTGGATCTTTGAGAGTCGTTACGGGTCGTCAGAAGCTCGAAAGTCTGACAACCAGTCTAACAAGGGGTATCGTATTACACATTAACTGGGTTGTGGAGGTCAGATAGGCAGCCGCTCTGTGTAAAATACTGGTATTCAGCTGTTTCCGGTTAAACTGGAAGCCGACCCCAACATAGTTGGGAGAAGGCTAGGCAGATTGATTGTTGAAGATGTCGTAAAACGTCATGCCGACTGGGAACTTTAAGCCCACCATACACGGCAACGATATATCTTAGCGATTTGAGTTTGCACAGTTATAATTTATCGGAGGATTTAATTATACACTTCTGGACACATCTATTGGCCCACCTTAGAGTTTAGGTTTCGATGGCCCCTACCGAAATATGATTGCTAGATTGAACAAAAACTGTTGATGCAGTTTTAAACCTGATACATTTTACCATCTTTTTCGATCGTATTGTTTTAAATTTGAATTCAGAATACCATACGACATGGAGCTACGCCTAACAAGTCGGATATGCGCCTTGTTAAAGGCAATTGATTTTTGAATAAAAAACATGTTTTATCAAATAAAGGTTTAATTTAATAACGCGTGTTGCCTCCATGGGCATCTACCACAGCTCTCATACGATTAGGCATAGAGTTTATCAACCGCTCTATGAAATTTTGAGGGATCATCTCCCATTCCTCTTCTATGGCAGTTTTCAACTCCTGCATCGTCTGGGCAACTGGCTGACGAGCCCTAACACGTCTTTTTAGCTCGTCCCACATGTGCTCAATGGGGTTCATGTCTGGGCTTCTGGCTGGCCAGTCCATAACTGTGATGTTCACATCCCGAAGATATTCCCTGACGATGCCGGCCGCATGGGCTCTTGCATGATCATGCATAAAAAGGAAATTTGGGCCCACATAGTCCGCGTATGGTATCACGTGAGGTTCTAAGCACTCGCGAATGTACCTTTCAGCATTTAATGTTGGCAGCCGTGGTCCTGTAACAACCTCAAGTTGAGTTTTGCCGCTCGCGGATATACCGCCCCAGACAGTCCATGAGCCACCGCCATAAGCAACCCTCTCTTCAAAGCAGCATTGTGCGAAACGCTCTCCCTTACGTCGGTAGACCTTCTTCCTTCCATCATTGCCATGTAACACAATTTTAGACTCATCAGAAAAGAGTACACGGCTCCAATCTTGCTGTGTCCAATTTAAATGACTGCGTGCGAAATGAAGGCGCGCTGTTCGGTGGGCTCGCGTTAGTTTGGGGCCATTAGCTGGCTTGTGTGGTACCATATCGCGTTCTTTTAACCTTCTCCGAACAGTTCGAGCGCTCACAGATACTCCGTGGAAGTCGCGAAGTTGGTTTTGTATCTCGATGGAGGTAAGGTGACGATTTCTCAAGCTGGTCGTCACGATGAATCGATCCTGCCTTTCAGTTGTGACCCGAGATCGTGGCCTTCCTTGGCGATGAACAAAGCCGCCAGTCTCTAGGTACCTCCGATAAACATTTCGGACCGCAGATCGACTTAAATTAAGTTGAGCACTCACGTTTCTTTGGCTGTGTCCGGCCTGAATAAGTGCCACAGCTTGGGCGGCGACTTCAGGTGAAGTATCCATAGATTATTGATAAAACCTCACCTTAATGTTAAGAATAAGTAATGTTTGTTGCAAAACCAAAGATATCAATCACTTTTTCAAGAATTAAATCCAAGTAAACCAATAAAACCAAGTTTTCTTAGTATTCGATTGTTTGATATCAACAAACAGGCTCCAAATTGTCTTTTGTTTCTTTAAATTCTGTGTTCGAAATTCAAAAAAAGACTATTGAATGAAATTTTGAATGTGCCAGGTTCAAAACTGCATAAAAACTTTTTGCTCGACCTAATATAAAATTTTAGCTAGGACCAAACGAAACTGAAAATACAAGGTGGGCCAAAAGATGTGTCCAGAAGTGTAGATTAGAATTAGAATTATAAATATGTGGAGGAGAAAGGAAAATGTCGTGAGGAATGTTTTGAGTATGAATGTCGACGGCTATAAGAGTAGGGGAAGACCAAAGAAACGATGGATGGATTGTGTGAAAGATGACATGGCTAGAAAGGGGGTGACTACCGAGATGACGACTAATAGTTAAGTATGGAAAAAAAGGACATGTTGCGCCGACCCCAAATAGATTGGGATAAGGGCAGGAGAATGATGAGTTATAATTATCGGACGGCCCTATGTTCTACACATGTAAGTACGCTCCCATGGGATATTTTCCGACATCCACGCGGGCTAAGCCGCGGGCAAAAGCTAGTACTTATATATAATCTATTCAAGTGGTGTTTTTTCAATTACACTAGCTATACAATGACATTCACAATAGATATTGTAAAGTTCTGTCACAAACTCCCCGCTGCAGCGTGGTGGAACTGCACCCGCTACCGCTCTCATTTAATATTTTGAACTTCTTTGTTGTCAGCTGTTTGACAATCATATCCCCCCCCCCCCCCCCCCCCGTGCGCCTCGCGACATCCCCCGCACCCCGCTGGCAACCCCCGGGCCCCTGCGTCCCGTCCCCCCGCCGCTAGTAAGCCGTGCGTAGTGCATCTCTGCGCAACGCTCGCTCGCATCGCATAGTTACGAGCCATCGCCATTTTTATCGATCTGTCGTTACTCGTTGAAATTTTGTGGTTGTCGGTGGGTCGCCGTCACCCCTCCCGCACCGCACTGCACCTCCCCGACTCCCGCTGATGTCGCCAGCCCACGGCCGCCGCTCAGCGCCAGCACCGAGCGCGAGTGCGCCCGACCGACAGTGCAGGGGCGACAAGTCGAGTCCCGGCGGCGGGGTGAGGGGGGGGGGGGGGGGCGCCGGGATGAACGGTTCCCCGGCCGACGGCAACGACGCGACGTCGCGGGGGGCGCGCGCCTAGCGGGGGCAACGTGCGCACGGCGCAGGCGCGCGGGGCCGGGCGGGGCGGGCGGTGCCAGTCTCGCGGCCGCCGCCAAACTGCGCGCACGTGTGCGCGCTGAGCTCGGCCTTAGCAATCAGCTGATCGGCGCGCGCCCCGCGGCGCACATGCCGTGAGGCCGCGTCCACCGTCATGACGGGCTACGCCCGCGGCGAGGCCGACTTTGCCGCTGACCGCTTCCGCCGGGACGCGCGGCCCGCCTCGCTCGCCCCCAAGGACTACTCGGTGCCTTTACACGTAGACTGCAGTATCGAATACGAGCTTCCCGACTGTGCCAAGCCGCCGCAGGGCGTCAAGATCGAGCCTCTGCTCATGATCCACCCCTCACATTTCCGGAGGCTCGAAAGCCTGCGGCGTGTGCCGTTCGTGAACAACCTGCCGCGCGGAGATGCCGCCGCCGCCGCCGCCGTGACGCCGGGCAGCCGCGCGCGGGCCCCTCGCCAGGCGCGGCGCTGCTGCCGCGCGGCCCCTGCCCCGCCCGCGCCGGCGCCGCAGCCCGTGCCGGCCGCGGCGGCGCGCGCGCGGGCCCCGGCGGAGGAGCCGGCGCACCCGCTGGCATGCTACCGCTTCGAGTCGTTCGCGGCGGACGGCGCGGTCGGCAAGCTAGCGGGCCGCGCGCGGCTCAAGGCGCACCCCTACCTGCCGCCCGAGGCGCTGGACTGTGATATCGGGCGCGCGCTGCCGCCGGCCGCCGCGCACTACGAGCGCTTCGACAAGCGAGCGCTGCAGCAGCTGCCGATCTACATGTAGCCGAGCGGCGCCGGAGCGGGCCCCGGTCTCTGTGATGTTTCGTTGTAATTAGTTAGAGTGATAAGTGTCGGCGAGCGTGCCGGCACCGTCCCGGGCCGCGTCCGGCACGCTGGCTCGCGTCTGTGCCCGAGCGGCGCGCGCCCTCGCGCGTCTGCTCGTTCGCGAACGAACCTAATACCAAATAGTACCTATGTACGTTGATATTGTTTAAACGTTGATTTATGTGTTGTTGTACCGGACGATTATGATGTGTCGTTTCGCCGAGGACCTGAACGTTTCGTGTTTCGCTCGAGGCCCGGTTCGTGGCCGGCTGCCTCGCCGGATGTCCGGCCGGACGGCCGGCCGCTTGCCGGCGCATCGACGCTAGTGCATACCCACCAACGAAAATATTTATTCGCAAACGCAGTAACCGACGCTTCACGATAAAATTATTGTACCGTCGCCGATTCGTTGCGTTTTTCTGTATAAGATATTATCATATCGATAATTATATGTTCAAAAATTGTATTATAATAAATATGTACCTATAGAGTAAAAAAATGAAAGTGAGAAAAATATTAAGAATAAAACTAGACATAGTTATGTTTTCGAATAGGTGATGAGTTCTAGAGCAGTCCCGAACGGTAATTAGAATAGGTGATGAGTTCTAGAGCAGTCCCGAACGGTAATTAGAATAGGTGATGAGTTCTAGAGCAGTCCCGAACGGTAATTAGAATCGTATCTCTACTCTCATTTTGTAAGCGGTTATGTTTGTTAAAATTATATATAAAGAGTCCTCTGATGAATAGTCTGATTAACGAATATTCGGCATGTAAAAGTCTTTATAAAACGCTTACTTAGCATATCATAGTATTATATTGTGTCATAGTCCAATGCCAAAAATATAACTATCTTTTTACAAAAATCCCTAAAACTTCGTTTTATTTACCTCCATGCGGCTCGTGTGCGGTCCTTGTGTACAGTGTACGGTAGTGTGTGTAGTCAGTGCTCGTGACCGGACGGAACCGGACGATACCGGATGCCCTGGATGCGGTGCGGACACGGCGCGGACCGGCGGAGCTCGTGCGCGGTGCACGCACGTGTAAGTAAGTACTCGCTCACCGACTGGAACCTCACTATCACTTAGTCTTGTCTCATGTCCTACTAAATACTCACTATGTTGACTATCAAACTGTCTCAATCTAAATGTGCTAACGGATACTGCTCAAACAACTCTGCCTCTACACTCTTGGCAAAATGATATTCTTTAGTAGGTTGTCTTGAAATACACACATCAAAAGTGTCTAGGGATCAACATATATTTTTGCAATAACTTTTCTCCTGATTGATATTAATTAAAATTTTCTTTAAGGATTCATCAAATAAAGTGTTTTCGTTTGTCACAGTAACGATAAACCAAGTCACCTTTGCATTAATAAAGAAATTTGCCATTTTCCTAATAAAGGGATTTTTGACATTTGAACCACTAACATTAAAGTTCGAAAAAAAGACTGAAATAACAGTTTTCTTTAAAATTTTATTGGGTAACTTAAACAATTAATAATCCGTGTTTCTACCGCGAACACTAACAACACAAGAACATCGGTTTGGCATACTCAAAATGAGTTCATCCAAATCACGCTGTGGAATGGCCGCCCATGTTCGTTGCAACAACAAAAAAAGGTCTTCTTGCGACTGGATACCCTCCATATTCGGCAGAGCTCTTCTCTGTAGCATATCCCATGCATGCTCAATCGGGTTCAAGTCTGGCGACTGAGCAGGCCAGGGCAGGACATTGATGTTAGCTGCGGCGAGAGTCTGTCTTACAACTCTTGCGGTGTGCGGTCGTGCATTATCATGCATTAACTGAAATAAGGGACCGATTTGCACTTGTAGAGGAACGATGACGTCTGATACAATCGTCTCAGCATAAATTTGAGCGTTGAGGTTGCCTCTGATCCAAATCAACTCAGTTCTTCCGCCGATCCAAATACCCGCCCATACCATGATGGTTCCACCACTATAAGGATGGACTTCCTGGCAGGATTTTAATCGCTGTTGGCGTCCAGGGGTTCTCCAGTGTCGTATACGTCTTGTATCCGGTCTCATACCAAAACGAGACTCATCAGAAAAGCACACGAAACGCCATTGTTCTTCTGCCCAATTTCTGTGTTCAAGAGCCCATTGATATCGAATCCTACGATTGTGCATTGCTATAGGTGGTACCCGTAGCGGTCTTCGGGAATGAAGGTTCACTTCATGCAAGCGGTTTCTGACTGTTTGGTCGCTAATTAAGTTCCCTGAAGAGTGATGAAGCCTCACGGCTAACATCATGGCGGTTATAGTTGGAGCTCTTCGAGTTAAGATTTGAATGTATCGGTCTTGTCTCCGTGTGGTGCAGCGATACCGTCCTCCATGGCGCTCAGCCACGGTACCAGTGCTTCGGTAACGTGTCCAAAGTCGACTGATAACACTCTGACTTGTATTCAGAGCTAAAGCCACAGTACGTTGCCGGGAACCAGCTTCTATCATTCCCACGGCTCTGAGCATTTCTTCCCTGCTTAAATGACGTCGCCGCTCCATAATAACGTTGGTTTTAATCAGTAGTAGGGAAACAGTAGCACTAATAATGTCTTCAATGCGTTGTATGTTTTTATAGGGAAAATATTGACAGCTGATTTTCATCTTTTACTCGAATTTGATTCACAGTTCCTGATTCAAATTATGAAATGCACCAAAAAGGATCCATATAAATTTATAAAATCATAAATTTATTACAAAGCCACATCTCAATCTCAAGAAATCCGCATAAAAATGCTTGATCCCTAGACACTTTTGATGTGTGTAGAAAGATTGTCATTTAGAGATTAAGATCTGAGACAAGTGTGTCTAATGAATGATTCAGTAATTTTATGGCACACTGATTGCCAAAGCTGAGTGCACACAGCCCACAGTAATAGCGAAATAAATTCA
The DNA here is from genome assembly GCA_946251885.1 of Cosmia pyralina. Taxonomy (NCBI): domain Eukaryota; kingdom Metazoa; phylum Arthropoda; class Insecta; order Lepidoptera; family Noctuidae; genus Cosmia; species Cosmia pyralina. The sequence goes on from OX276360.1 coordinate 25,636,315, forward strand.
ATTTTGTAAAGTGAAAACTAGACATTGCAATCTCCGACAGCCGGATTGAATAGGTAACGCGGCTAGTTACGCCCCGCGCCGCACTGTCATTTGTAATTTGTATTCAAAATGACGCTGCGCAAATAAACTAATAACCTTCGAAGCTAGAAGTGAGCAAGTCAAGAAACGGCTGCACAGCCGTAATATGTCTCGGATTGTTGGAAAAACGTATAAATATGGTGAGGAACTTGTTTGGAGTTGTCATAAATTGGTATTTACAGGAAGATTGCTTACATTTATATCGCCATAAACGTATTGGCGGAGTAATTTACAGCCTGATCTGTCGTTTGCGTCGAGCGCAGCGGCTTTAATGTCCAGCTGCATGCTGCTTATTGAACAAGTCATTAATCACGACACTCCAACGGGTGACACTTCAATAAGTGTGCTCCAATCATGCGCAACTCTTTATTGTTGCCCAATCAACATTATAGATTGGGAGGAGAGCCAAACGAACATGACAATTTTTGACTAAGCACTAAATTAGACATCTTGCATTGTATAAAACGAATTCTTTTGTTTGTAACGTGTCACAATGAACCTCCAATGCTCGCTATGTTTAGCATGTTCATGAGGATGGTGAAAGCATGTCTGTGACGTGACGACTAAAGCCATCGAGTGATGTTCTGTTGTAACCGAAAATTGTGTCAGAAGTGAATACACTCTACTAGACGTAGGATCCAACAGATTAGTAACTGAATGAGTTGATAACGCTAGCAGCAGATAGCACACTACTGTAACATTGTGTAGAGTACACGTTCGTTAAAGTATACAATTTGGAACAATTACACGTGGATGCGAACAAAGTAACCCTCTATTTTATTAATAAGAACTATCAGGGAAGGCAGTAAAAAATATTTTGTTGTTTTAATTACTTTGGAAAATAATTTTCGAAGCAAAAATGGCTTCGTATGCATTAACGATTGCATGCAACTGCCATTTTTGGCTTCCGATGCACAGAAAATACTAAACTACCGACGACATATGAAATACTACATCCTCGTAGCGTAGATGGATTTAAAGAGGTGAAGATTACAATACCAATAAACTGTACTATTTCGGCCTATGTTATGTTAGCTGGCTTGTTTACATTGGTCTGAAATCTAAATGGACTTCAAATTTGACTGATCAGCTATAAACTCAACCAAATCATTGGTAAAAAAGAGTTGAAAGAATTCAACAGGAGAGTTAAGATTTCTATGAAATCTGGCAAATCCTGGCTACCAGTGTTGAAGTTCTTCTCGTCGTATGAAGGCATTTTTTCGTGTCCATTACAGCTTGCTTCGTCTTTTTTGAAATTGATTAGAAGTTTATGCATTGCCTTGATATTGAGTTTGAATAACTCCCTCCACTACTTCGAGTCACCAACTCTTTTCGTGACGATACTACTGATGTGCTTCGGTGATCTCTTGTTTTTGCTGCTGCAATGATCTCCGCGGTCCGTATCCTCTGTCCAGGTGATGCTTCTTCTATTGAGCTGGTGAGATGCTGCTTCTGGTCTGCCAGCCCAATTGAATCGTCACCGCCTATAGAACGGGAACACTTATAAACTTGAGGCTCGTAGGACCAAAAAGATGTTTTCGCTGCCGAATGGGTCGCACACACCTTGGATGTTAGCTTGAATGAATAAGTCACGGATAGCCAAAGATGATGGTTAATTGAAAACTTTTATCTACCACGTAATGACGTAGGTAACTAATGCTATATGAATGCTGTTGCTATGTGAAATGAGTACAGTTGAACATGAACGCTGAATGAGTACTGTCGTGCTGCACTATAATTTGTGCAAGGCGACGGAAAGGTGCTGATTCAATATGCGCGTGACGTGTACGATACTTGACTCCTACATTTTCACTATGCGCGTGACATGTAAGTACGATACTCGACTCCTACATTTTCAATATGCACGTGACATGTACGATACTTAACTCCTACATTTTCAATATGCGCGTGACATGTACGATACTTGACTCCTACATTTTCAATATGCGCGTGACATGTAAGTACGATACTTGACTCCTACATTTTCAATATGCGCGTGACATGTACGATACTTGACTCCTACATTTTCAATATGCGCGTGACATGTAAGTACGATACTTGACTCCTACATTTTCAATATGCGCGTGACATGTACGATACTTGACACCTACATTTTCAATATGCGCGTGACATGTAAGTACGATACTTGACTCCTACATTTTCAATATGCGCGTGACATGTACGATACTTGACTCCTACATTTTAAATATGCGCGTGACATGTAAGTACGATACTTGACTCCTACATTTTCAATATGCGCGTGACATGTAAGTACGATACTTGACTCCTACATTTTCAATATGCGCGTGACATGTACGATACTTGACTCCTACATTTTCAATATGCGCGTGACATGTAAGTACGATACTTGACTCCTACATTTTCAATATGCGCGTGACATGTAAGTACGATACTTGACTCCTACATTTTCAATATGCGCGTGACATGTAGGTACGATACTTGACTCCTACATTTTCAATATGCGCGTGACATGTACGATACTTAACTCCTACATTTTCAATATGCGCGTGACATGTACGATACTTAACTCCAACATTTTCAATATGCGCGTGACATGTACGATACTTAACTCCAACATTTTCAATATGCGCGTGACATGTACGATACTTGACTCCTACATTTTCAATATGCGCGTGACATGTACGATACTTAACTCCTACATTTTCAATATGCGCGTGACATGTACGATACTTAACTCCTACATTTTCAATATGCGCGTGACATGTACGATACTTAACTCCAACATTTTCAATATGCGCGTGACATGTACGATACTTGACTCCTACATTTTCAATATGCGCGTGACATGTAAGTACGATACTTGACTCCTACATTTTCAATATGCGCGTGACATATACGATACTTAACTCCTACATTTTCAATATGCGCGTGACATGTACGATACTTAACTCCAACATTTTCAATATGCGCGTGACATGTACGATACTTGACTCCTACATTTTCAATATGCGCGTGACATGTACGATACTTGACTCCTACATTTTCAATATGCGCGTGACATGTAAGTACGATACTTGACTCCTACATTTTCAATATGCGCGTGACATATACGATACTTAACTCCTACATTTTCAATATGCGCGTGACATGTACGATACTTAACTCCAACATTTTCAATATGCGCGTGACATGTACGATACTTGACTCCTACATTTTCAATATGCGCGTGACATGTACGATACTTAACTCCAACATTTTCAATATGCGCGTGACATGTACGATACTTGACTCCTACATTTTTAATTAATATTATATATTGTAACTAACTAGTGGTCCAGAGGTCTTTCCAAGATTTTTGTGAGACTCATACAATTGCTATCCTCTAACATTTCTGTGGATTCTAACAAACAGTTAAAACTAATATCGTATTATTTTATACTCTGAATGTTAACGAGTAGAACAATAGGTTTGTAGATTTGACATTCATCATTCAATTACTTACAGTTCCAAACATAACAGTAAGCGACCATTTTTTTAAATACAGCATGATATCGACACAATTAACGAGGATGAGAGTACGAAGTTCCTAGGGATAACAATAGTCAAACACTGTAACTGGAGCATATTGACGAAGTCTGCACAACGGTACATTCGTATTCCTTCTGGCTAGTGTTGATGCGGCGCTATGTGCCTACCATGGCTATGTCTCATCGATCTTGCGATATGGCATTTTAGTATGAGGTAATTCAGTAGAACTGAACAGAGTGTTTCATGCATTCGCTCAATATGTGTAGCGCACCCACTGGACAGCTGTTCCATTATTCAAAAAATTAAAAACATGACCACTCCCAGCATCAGGTAATATTTTTAAAATTTGTATTTTTGTGCACCAAAATAAGCATGAATTTTAGCTGCATAACGATGTTTTAGCCCAGACCTAGATGCAAAGTTCAAATGCTTCGTGTGCCTAGACGAAATAAACTGTTTTTTATTATTGTACTAACTGACCCGACAGACGTCCTGTCTTAGCTATGAATATTCTAATGTAAACGCGCGAAGCTCCCGAAGGCGCAAGCTGAGAACATTTGAATTGTGTTGGAAAACTTAATTTATATTTTAAGAATTGAACTACGATTTTTTGCTTAAAAGTAAAATACCGAAATAAATTTGAAGTAAAAAAGTCAAAAATATGATAAAGATTAATTGGAGCCAATTAATTTGAAAAAAAATAATTGTTTTGAGTATGAATGTCGATGGCTATAAGAGTAGGGGAAGACCAAAGAAACGATGGATGGACGTGTGAAAGATGATATGGCTGGAAAGGGAGTGACTACCGAGATGACGACTAATAGAGAAGTATGGAAGAAAGAGATGTTGCGCTGTCCCGAATAAATTGGGATAATAGGTTGTTACTTGTATCAAATCTCTACATATTTAGTACAGTAGTGTTAGTAAATTGACTCTGTAACAATAAACCGTGTAGAAGTTTCTTTCATGCAAACCTTGTCCTAACAATTACAAATACAACAAAAAGGAATTAGCCAAATAGGTGCATCCGTTCTGAAGTGATGCTCGTAAGTACAGAGGCCAGCACATCAAGCTACCAAAATCTGTCAAATTTCTTTGATCGATTTTCAACTTTACAACAAAGGAATAAGGTTCATATTCAATTGGGAAAATTTGACAGATTGGGGTAGCTTGATGTGCTGACCTCTGTACATACATTCGGCAATTGATTTTTATTTTAGATTACTACGTGCTGACCGCCACACGTCCTGTCAACATTTCAATAAATCGAACGACAGGAAAACAAATGAACATCTGATTATAAAATTAATTTGAATTTAGAATTCTAAATAGTATGAAAGATTCCCGACACACCTTGGCCTGTCCTTTCATGTATGAGAAAATGAATTTTCTTCATATTTTTGTATTTTGTCTATTTTCCAATGTTTTTAATAGTTATTCTGCTATTCGGGACGGAGACAAATACAACAAATCAAAAACCATGCAAATCGGTCCAGCCGATCTCGAGTTACAAGTGTTCGAACAAACCCGACTTTGTTTTATATACTACTAGCTGAAACCCGCGGTGTTACCCGCGGTTTATGAGATACACTAAAACGTGTATTATTTAATCGGTGAGAAAAGTATTCACAAAAAAATTGCTCATTCCACGGGAACACTACATTTTTTCAGGATGTAAAGTAACCTATGTATGCTATTTGTATACAGGGTGTCTGCGACTTCCACACCAAATTTCATCAAAATCGATCGAGTCGTTTGAGTTTGAAAGAGTAGCAAATATATTTGAATTCCTTGCTCATCCCACAGGAACACTACATTTTTTCGGGATATAAAGTGGCTTATGTGTTAATCCAGGGTGTCAGCTACTTCCACATCAAATTTCGTCAAAATCGGTCGAGCCGTTTGAGTTTGAAAGAGTAGCAAATATATTTGAATTCCTTGCTCATCCCACGGGAGCATTACATCTTTTCGGGATAAAAAGTAGCCTATGTGTTAATCCAGGGTATAAGCTGTTTACATACCGAATTTCATCCAAATCTGTCTAGCCGTTTGAGCGTGAAGAAGTAACACACACGCACACAAACACACCCACACATAAACTTTCGCCTTTATAATAGTGTGATGAAGATTTTGTGTGACGACCAAAGTTTACAATAAACCACCAGATTGTTTTAAAACACTTAACTTTAGGACATTTAAATGTAAATTTTTCAATTAGATTTTATGAATGAAAGTTGTCTTAAATATTAGGAAATAAGTCGTTATATCCGTGTCTGATTATCTCTTTAACTTATTTTAATCTTTTTTACATTTCCATAACTCTGTAGCTTGGTGCTAAAAGGTTCAAAGTACGTTTTTGTGAGAAATGAGATTTTAGTGCCAAATTATTGAAAAAGTGATATATTTATGTGTACTAAAAGGGCGTAAGTGTAACGACAATGTCTCAAAAGATACTACGAGTATGTTGAAAAGGCCAACGTGGTGTGTGCTGTCATACTGTTACACAAACATTATTAGGTGCTAAAAGGGCTGCAGCTAGCAGCAGTGTACTTAAGCCACGGGAATTTAAAAATAAACACTACGCTAGTAAAACGACCAAAGTTAACTTCCGTTTTTGTGAAACAATCTTTGCTTTAGCTGCATAATTTAATATATAATATATATGCATACGCAAAATACGCGCATTGTTGTGGAGTTGCGGATACCAGCCCGTATTACCTATAGGTAATATTATATTATTTAATAAAGCAAAATAGACCAATATAATTGACCTAATGCAAAATAGACCATTGGCCCATTTTGCATTTGCAGTAAAGACAATTATATTTTTACTATCCTCTTCTATTATACTAAAAAAACCAAAGTTACCATTTGTCATTAACATAGGATTCCTGTTAGTGCTAAAAAGGCTTTTAGTAGCAAATATTTTCAAAAATACCAATTTTTTCTTTGAACTTAAATAGTGAATCAACCTACAATTATGTATCAAATAACAAAAAGAGATTTTGTCATTCTACAATATAACATGTAAATAATAACTATCAATTCTGGTTCATTCTTCGAATGCCTATTTCTGAAAGTAAGGATTATTGACAATGGCCCTGTTAGCAACAGGCCACAGAACTAATATTTGACTACTTAATCTGTCATTTGAATGTTATCATAATTTATTTATTTATTGGGAGTTATATTTTCGAGCCGTTTGGAGTTGAAGCATTAGTAGGGCTATGGGGTGCCCACTTGGTTTATCAAGACATCGCCAAGCGGTTGGTCGACTCTTCAGGTGACCAGAGGACTGGCCTACTTTTTGACCAAAGAATCAGCATCGTCATACAACGTGGCAATGCTGCCAGCCTTTTGGGTACTTTTTCTGTTGACAGCGATGCGGACGAATTTTTTAACCGACTTCAAAAAAGGAGGTTCTGTATTCGAGGAGGTGAGAGGGCGAGGGGGGGGGGAGGTGTTGTTTCGATTGTGGTTTTGGATTCGGTTGTGTTTGGATTGTTCTGTATGTATGTTTGTTTGTCCGCGATTTTCTCAAAAACTAATGAACCAATTTTGATGATTCTTTCACTACCGTAATTTGCACACTTTCAGGAAGGTTTTAGTATATGTATTATATAATACATTAGGTAATTATTCTTGTGTACGAAGTTATATGTATAAATGTACCTACTGTATCTCCGTCATTCCTAAGCGGATTTTGTGATGATTCTCCTTTTCGTTCGTCTCGAACTCATGTAGTTGTCCTAATTGTATATTCAACTAAAAATGGAAAAATAAATTTACTTACTATAAAAAAAGTAAAAACCGACTTCAAAACCTAACACAAATAAAATAACTTTTTAAAAATCTTAACAGCTTCCGAAGTCGGTATCTTCCATTCTTCAATGCACCTTAGCTTGACACCGACTTCAGAAACTGTTAAGTTTTTTAGAAAGTTATTTTATTCGTTTTAGGTTTTGAAGTCGGTTTTTACATTTTTTAAAGTAAATTTATTGATGCCCTACGATTGTTTCCCCACCTTTTCTATGTAAGTACCATGCAAGTAATGTAAACTAACAGATTTAAAATAATAATAAGTACCTACATATTATTATTTTAAATCTGTTAGTATAGATTACTTATTCAATTTTATAATTACTTACCAAAACCCTGAAATTGTATTTGTACGCCGGAAACGGCAGAATTTATTATGAACTGTTAAAACCATGTAACAATATTCTGACAATTAAATGGACTAAGTATTATTACCACAGATTAATACTATTATATACAAGTGTGGAGCGATAGAAGTCAACCGGACGCTGCCGTGCCGTGCGCTGCCGGCAGCCGGCAGGCGCGGCGCGGCGCGGCCCTCTCACGGCTACGTACGACTCATTCTCCCATTGTTTCGCTCTCAATGACAACACTTCCAAAATATCCGCTAAACAAAAGCCGAGCGCGCACCGCCGCGCGCCGCTATTCATTCCACATTTTATTTTCTGTTTGAAAGGCTTGTACACAATGAGTCGTGAATAATCTACAATAGCTGTTGGGAAAGAAATTATTCATATTGAATTGCCATTCAGGGAAATAAGACTTCAGACAAAACTATTATAATTAAACTTGATTATTATGATTCGTTACATTCATGCGGACATCTCGGCGAGGTGACTGGGTACCTACCCGAAGAGAGTGTCATTTTTAACCGACTTCAAAAAGGAGGAGGTTCTCAGTTCGTCGGAACCATTTTTTTTTTATGTATGTTCCCCGATTACTCGAAGATGGCTGGACCGATTTGGATTTTTTTTATTTTATTCGAGAGATTATACATCAAAGTTAGTCCCATATAAAATTGATTATCTTTGCTTGGGTAGTTTTTGAGTTAGTTTCAATAATACGTATTTTTTTCCCCTCTTTTATATGGATGATGTTCTAGTTTGTTTTGCAGGTAGTGGTATTAGAATTTGTGTAGGGTAGGTGCCACAACTAAAAAGTGAAAAATAAAAACTTTTTTACAAAATAATACAACCGACTTCCAAAAACAACACTACAAAGTGAAAAATAACTTTAATTTCGGAAAACGGTGGCAAAAATCGAAAATACATTTAACCAGACACCGACTTCCGAAATTAAAGTTATTTTTCACTTTGTAGTGTTGTCTTTGGAAGTCGGTTGTATTATTTTGTAAAAAAGTTTTTATAAGATGCAGTCAAACAAATTGAAAGTGCACGCAGTAGGTAGACAAGAGGCGTAGGCAGCGGGCAATAACCGGGCAGGCCCAGGCACCAGGCGTAGGCAGCGGGCAATAACCGGGCAGGCCCAGGCACCAGGCACGTCGGCCGCGCCGGGCGCGAGCGGCGACCACGAGACGTGGGCGGCGGGCAATAACCGGGCAGGCCCAGGCACCAGGCACGTCGGCCGCGCCGGGCGCGAGCGGCGACCACGAGACGTGGGCGGCGGGCAATAACCGGGCAGGCCCAGGCACCAGGCACGTCGGCCGCGCCGGGCGCGAGCGGCGACCACGAGACGTGGGCGGCGGGCAATAACCGGGCAGGCCCAGGCACCAGGCACGTCGGCCGCGCCGGGCGCGAGCGGCGGCCACGAGACGTGGGCGGCGGGCAATAACCGGGCAGGCCCAGGCACCAGGCACGTCGGCCGCGCCGGGCGCGAGCGGCGACCACGAGACGTGGGCGGCGGGCAATAACCGGGCAGGCCCAGGCACCAGGCACGTCGGCCGCGCCGGGCGCGAGCGGCGACCACGAGACGTGGGCGGCGGGCAATAACCGGGCAGGCCCAGGCACCAGGCACGTCGGCCGCGCCGGGCGCGAGCGGCGGCCACGAGACGTGGGCAGCGGGCAATAACCGGGCAGGCCCAGGCACCAGGCACGTCGGCCGCGCCGGGCGCGAGCGGCGGCCACGAGACGTGGGCGGCGGGCAATAACCGGGCAGGCCCAGGCACCAGGCACGTCGGCCGCGCCGGGCGCGAGCGGGTGCCACGAGACGTGGGCGGCGGGCAATAACCGGGCAGGCCCAGGCACCAGGCACGTCGGCGGCGCCGGGCGCGAGCGGGTGCCACGAGACGTGGGCGGCGGGCAATAACCGGGCAGGCCCAGGCACCAGGCACGTCGGCCGCGCCGGGCGCGAGCGGCGGCCACGAGACGTGGGCGGCGGGCAATAACCAGATAGGCCCAGGCACCAGGCACGTTGGCCGCGCCGGGCGCGAGCGGCGGCCACGAGACGTGGGCGGCGGGCAATAACCAGATAGGCCCAGGCACCAGGCACGTCGGCCGCGCCGGGCGTGAGCGGGTGCCACGAGACGTGGGCGGCGGGCAATAACCAGATAGGCCCAGGCACCAGGCACGTCGGCCGCGCCGGGCGTGAGCGGGTGCCACGAGACGTGGGCGGCGGGCAATAACCGGGCAGGCCCAGGCACCAGGCACGTCGGCCGCGCCGGGCGTGAGCGGGTGCCACGAGACGTGGGCGGCGGGCAATAACCAGATAGGCCCAGGCACCAGGCACGTCGGCCGCGCCGGGCGTGAGCGGGTGCCACGAGACGTGGGCGGCGGGCAATAACCAGATAGGCCCAGGCACCAGGCACGTCGGCCGCGCCGGGCGTGAGCGGGTGCCACGAGACGTGGGCGGCGGGCAATAACCGGGCAGGCCCAGGCACCAGGCACGTCGGCCGCGCCGGGCGTGAGCGGGTGCCACGAGACGTGGGCGGCGGGCAATAACCAGATAGGCCCAGGCACCAGGCACGTCGGCCGCGCCGGGCGTGAGCGGGTGCCACGAGACGTGGGCGGCGGGCAATAACCGGGCAGGCCCAGGCACCAGGCACGTCGGCCGCGCCGGGCGCGAGCGGCGGCCACGAGACGTGGGCGGCGGGCAATAACCGGGCAGGCCCAGGCACCAGGCACGTTGGCCGCGCCGGGCGCGAGCGGCGGCCACGAGACGTGGGCGGCGGGCAATAACCGGGCAGGCCCAGGCACCAGGCACGTCGGCCGCGCCGGGCGCGAGCGGCGACCATGACGCGGCACGCACGCGGCCCCGGATTCTTGCGAGACCGCGAACGTACCAACTCCATTATCCGACATCACAGCGAGCGACGGCGTTAAATTAGCATCCACGTAATAAACACGAAATAAACATCGAAACTAATGGATGATTGGGGCGGCACATGGGCGGCACGCTCGCCGCGCCGCGCCGTGCCGGGCCGCATGCCGCCGGCACGGCGCGGTGGCGAGCCGAAGTAAAGCTATACTTATTTATTTTATCTTCGCAGCGTCGATAAAAAGTTTACTGTTACTTTTATGATGGGTGTGACATTGTGTCCGCAGTCCGCTCCGCACAGACTCGTGCGTCGCCGTTATCTCGCGCAGGGTAACTACGGTCCAATTTAAATGGTACCTACCTAATATTTTACTTTGTGGCACATTCTTTTGTGGTTTTATAACGCCACGGCGCACACTGAGACCTACGGCTAAGGTACTCTATATTACCGATGAAGTTTATTTGCGTATACTGAGTATATATTAGCTCTAGACTGTTCAATTTATTGCCGTGCCGGTGCCATTAGGCGATTCAGACAACTATCTTATTGATAAGCATAAAAGCTTTCAAAGTAATACGTGCACATGGTAATTTCATTGAAATCGCTGGCAGTAAAACGGCAGTATCAATAATCGGAAAGATTCGCCGTGTAGCGAGACGTTTAAGATAAAGAGCACTTGTAATAACGATCACGAATATAACGAGCTCCTTCGTCACAGCCTGATAACTGCGGCTCGCGACCGAGCGCTCGGAGCGGGTCCGTGACGAGCGGCTTCCTCGAAGCGCACACAGTAGTTACAGTTAAACGTCGCCGACTGAACTCACTTCGGGTGAAATCGATTCCCGAAACGCGAGTATAATTTATCGTCGGTATTATCTCTCGTAAAACGAAAACCCAATTTATGTTCGTCCGCCACCCGCCGCCGTCATAAAACATAATATTATCGACATCGGCCCCCTCCCTAGGCGATCACGAAACTAAGCAAGCATCGGCCATTTTAAGTACCGAACTTGACAGGCGGGTGTCGTAGTGCGTCCCGCTCGTACTCCCGCGCCGGGTCTCGGGAGTGAGAGAGACAGTGCCGAGAGCAGAACTCTTTCATGTGCCGCGCTGGAACACGGAGCGTTCTGCACGATCTCACGCTATTTTCTTTTATAGATACCATCTCCATACATAACGCAACCGCACCTTTTGAAATTTATATTCGATAAGGCTACCCACAGACAGGCGCGACGCGACTCCGGTGGAACAATTTCCATGAAGTTTTCATAGAAATTGTTTCACCAGTCGCGTCGCGCGCGCGCCTGTCTATGGGAACGAAAATTCGTCTGAAAAGTTGAAAACTACTTTCAATAAAGATTGTACCTACCTGCCTGCCACCCAGCCAGGTAGTTATAAAAATCGGAATAAAGCATCATTGATAAAGTAATTTGTAAACATTGACTTTTGTAAAAACCAGTCATAATGTTGCTAGTACTTAGTCAATAGCGCGTTGCATGTTGCAAAGTAGCTATAGTTAGGTATGTAGCGAGGCCCGCGCGCGGCGTGTCCGCGTGGCGCCGCGACCTACTGCGATCAGCTGATTGGAGAGCGGCGCGGCGGGCGGGGCGGGGGCGAGTGCACACGCGCACACAACAGCTGACTGCGGCTGAGATAACCCGCGGCCGCACGGCTCGGCGCGTCGCGACGATGACGTCGACTCGACGACGCAAATCCAAGTTACTTTTGCTCACTCCGCTCCGTCTCTGTCGCCCCCGCACTCGTCTTTCGAATAGTTTCGAACATGCAGTCCACTGAAATTGTAATACAATTTCACGGATTATTAAACTACGGCCGCGGGCGGGACGAAATTGGCGTTCAGTGAGCTACGTTGTGGTTGCGTTCACAGTGAGTTACGACACCAATTTGTTCCGAACCTGCATAGGATACAGATTTAACGAACAGTACTTACTTAAGTAAGGAGCTACACCTGCGGAGGTGTAGGTACAGGCGCCAGCACATCAAGCTACTACAATCAAAAATAAAATAAATTAAATAAATTTAAATCTAGATTTCTTTAATAGATTTTCATCTTTATTGCTAAAGCATTAGGTTCATGGTTGATTGGGAAAATTTGATTGTTTTGGGTGGCTTGACCTGCTGGCGTCTGTACCTACCTAATTGTTGAATAAAAATAATTGCGAATGTTTACTAACGCGTCACCGTTGCGGAGATATCTCGAGTCACGATAATAGGTGCGTTCACTTAGCGCTCAGTGGTTGGTGATGTAGTTCGTTCGTGGCACGAAGCTCCGCTGCCACTGACCGCCGCCGCAAGTAATCGACGCTCACATAAACCACTGTTCGTCATCGACTATTAATTCGCGTGAAAAACCTGGACCTTAATAGCGTAACACACTATCAACGACAATCTGAATGATTTTGAAACAAATTGCTAATCCATTGCTTCATCTAGGTTCCAATAATTTGTCTGCTCAGCAACGTAAATAATAATAATAATAACCCCACCGCCGCCGCCGGCTCCGCATCTCTACGTTGACGTCGTGGTGGGGCTTGCGCGCTCCAAACTGTGGGTCTGAGCCGGTAGACCCTCATCGCCATAAACATCGCGGTAATTAATTTCGGTCAAGATTCGGTCACATTATCACGGTAAGTGGCGGCTACACGTACGGCTAACGCCATTCAACGCGCTAATCAACGGCATATCCGTTAATGTGGCCGCGACATGAGGGTGCCGATAGCTAGTTAAATAACGCAAGAATACGGCCACAAGCCACAAGGTCGATCGTTTTGATTTATAACTCGCTCGTTCTCGTCAATGCAAGTATCTTTAGATAAAACAAAGTCGTGTTAGTTACACCATTTATTACTCAAGAACGGCTGAACCGATTTTTATGTTTTTTATGTTTGTGGTACCTTCCAAATGATTTTGCATTTGTCTTCGTCTAGCATAGGATACTTAATAAGTATTAAAACATAGGAAAATTCACAAAAAAAAAAATTGAAGAAAATTCATTTTCTCATACATGAAATTTGGACAGGGCAACGTCTGTCGGGAATCTTTCATTCTATTTAGAATTCCAAATTCAAATTAATTTTATAATAATAATATAGCATGATATTTAAAAAAAAAAATTGGTTGTTCATTTGTTTTCTCGTCGTTCGATTTTTCTTTGACATCGATGTTTCTGTAACCATGGAAAAATCGAAATAGCCGTCGTGGCACCAACGCGTCCACGTGTATGGACAGGTTACTCGGTACGTTTTTGGTTTGATCACTTCCGTTCTGGAAATTTTGATCTCAACAATGAGCCCCGGGAAAAAATTTCAAATCCAATGAGGCGGCGGAAAACGCCTTGGAAGAATCATCTTTCACACAGTCCACGGATCCATCGTTTCTTTGTTCGCACGGACGTAAAAATATCGCGACGGGATTATATCGCGCACTGGATTATGAACTCTCGGTGTTGAGCCGAGCGTTCGGAATCCAACTTAACAACAACAGAGTCCATTCTAGCGCGTCGAAAAAAACATTGTCGGATTTTCAACTCTCGGTTCTAGGCAGAGCGTTGAAAATCCAGTGCGTGAAATAAAATCGCTACGATATTTTTACATCGTCGACTTATAGCCATCGACTTTCATACTCAAAACAATATTTTTTTTTTTTCAAATTAATTGACTTCAATTAATCTTTCTCATATTTTTGACTTTTTTTTTCTTTAAATTTATTTCGGTAAGTAAGTACTTATTTTACTTTTCAGCAAAAAATCGTATTTCAATTCTTTAAATAAGTACCTGTAAATTAAGTTTTCCTACACAATTCACAATGTTCTTAGCTTGCGCCTTCGGGAACTTCGCGTGTTTACATTACAATATTCATAGCTAAGACAGAACGTCTGTCGGGTCAGCTAGTAATGAATAGACATCAATTTATTTCCAACCGTGGTCGGTGACATATTAATAGGTTTATTGGAAAATAATTTACCCATATCTGAGTGTTGAACTCATACATAATATCGGTACTTAGGTATACCTTCTTCTTCTTCGTGTTGTTGGCACGACGGCTACGAGGATTCTAATGTTGGCCCAAACCTTCGCCACCTCCACGGCGCTATCGGTCAGCGCAGAGGTCACTTTGGCTGCACGTTTCGGGGCCCAGAGGGCAAGGAGGTGGAGCATAGTTTGTGCCACAGCTCCACATCCACACCCGGCTGTCGTTACCAATAGTGGCTAAAATAAATAAATATGTATTTTAAATAGCCGATTATTTTTTCTTTGTTTAACCAACAAACAATTAGTAACAGACTAAAGATAGCAATTATCTTTTAACTACTTAATTGCTATTCTGGATATGGTTTTCCTCACAGAACAGATAAGACCTCTTTTATCTGTTCTGTGGTTTTCCTGGTTAACTTGCTGTGTGTGCACCTTGACAAATGTTGTGATACCATACACCAGTGAGTTATCATTATCATAGTGGCTTATGTTTCTCTAAGTCCTAGAGATAGAAACTTATCTAATCAGTGGGGGGCCCAGGAACTCAACCTGACCCTGCGGGACACCAGAACGAACTTCATGATGTAATGACTTGTACCTGTGCTTGTACCTATTGAGTACCACGTACAATTCACGGTCCGATAAACATGACTGAAACTAGTCGTGAAGATGGCTGAGAACCCCAAAACATTAATGAAACTACTTCTGAAGATGGCTGGGAAACCCAAAACAGGTTCTAGCTTCTTCAGCAGCTACTTTGATGTACTACATCAAATGCCTTAGTGACTTGTAGTACCTACTTCGCGTTCTCTATAAGCCGACGTTCGCACGAACGTAATAATATCGCGGCGATTTTTTTTCGCGCACTGGATTTTCAACGCTCTGCTTAGCGCCGAGAGTTGAAAATCCAACAGTGTGTTTTTTCTACGCGGTGGGATTCACTCTGTTGTTGTTAGGTTAGATTCCTGAAGCTCGGCTCAACACCGAGAAGTGAAAATCCAGTGCCCGATAAAATCCCGCCGCGATATTTTTACGTCCGTGCGAACGTCGGCGTATGGGTCGGCACTCCGAAATCGTGTTATGGGTTTGGATAAGTTTATATAGTTTACGAGTGGGCTAGTCTAATTATAAAGTAATTAACTTTATTAAA
This sequence comes from Cosmia pyralina, assembly GCA_946251885.1. Taxonomy (NCBI): domain Eukaryota; kingdom Metazoa; phylum Arthropoda; class Insecta; order Lepidoptera; family Noctuidae; genus Cosmia; species Cosmia pyralina. The sequence goes on from OX276360.1 coordinate 25,652,081, forward strand.
CAAAAAAAGTATGTTTTTAGGGTTCCGTACATTAAAAGAAAAAAAACGGAATCCTTATAGGGTCACTCGTGTGTCTGTCTGTCCGTCTGTCACAGCCAATTTGCTCCGAATGTAATGGACCGACCGATTAAGTTGGAAATTTGGTACACATATGAACTTCTGTGGCCCAAACATAAAAAAAGGGTGTGGGGAAAGTAAATAAATAAATTTTGAATATGGGGTCACTTTTGGGGGGCAAATAAGAAAATAAAAAAAAAAGTTTGCAAACTATACCGTGTGATATATCAAATGAAAGGGCTTACTATGAGGGTCTCAAATATATTTGTTTTATAATTTTAAAATAAATTTTCTTAAATAACTTTAAAACCACTTATTTAGCTTATTTTTGCCTATTTAGGCGAAAATTGACCATTCCCACCCTTATCTCCGAAACTACTAAGCCTAAAATTATGAAAAAAATGCAGAAAATAGTTCTTTGCCTGTAAGATTACAGGAAAACCTATAAAAAGTCTGTGGTCTTAAAATAACATTGTAAATCTCTCAATATTGTGAGTACAAACTTACATTTACAGTTGGTATGAATGGGAGAACATGTTTTTCAACTACAACGTTAAGTTCGATCTTGGGATAAATTCATCCCAACTACGGAACCCTTCATTGTGCGTGGTCCAACATGCACTTGGCCGGTTTTTTGTACGAATTGTAGGTAGATGTGCAAGGTACGATTTTGAACTATAAACATAATTTTAGATAGGTCCAGTTTCTAAATAAATAAACTGAAGTAAAAATGTTCACTTCAGTTCATTTATTGAGAACCCGGAATTTGTAAAGAAATATTTGTAGTTCAGAATCGTACCTTGCACATAATATATCTACAATTCGTACAAAAAACATTTTAAGAATGCAAAGCATTTTATTTAATAAACCTACTTTTGTTTAAAAAAGTAATTATTTGACTACCCACTAGTAAATGCACCCTTAAAGTAGTAGCACAGGTAGTAGCCACGAAAACAAACGTCTGGCTAGCTCAAGAGTTAAACCAGTCAGTGAAAACAAACGTCTGGCTAGCTCAAGAGATAAACCAGTCAGTGAAAACAAACGTCTGGCTAGCTCAAGAGTTAAACCAGTCAGTGAAAACAAACGTCTGGCTAGCTCAAGAGTTAAACCAGTCAGTGAAAACAAACGTCTGGCTAGCTCAAGAGTTAAACCAGTCAGTGAAAACAAACGTCTGGCTAGCTCAAGAGTTAAACCAGTCAGTGAAAACAAACGTCTGGCTAGCTCAAGAGTTAAACCAGTCAGTGAAAACAAACGTCTGGCTAGCTCAAGAGTTAAACCAGTCAGTGAAAACAAACGTCTGGCTAGCTCAAGAGTGAAACCAGTCAGTGAAAACAAACGTCTGGCTAGCTCAAGAGTTAAACCAGTCAGTGAAAACAAACGTCTGGCTAGCTCAAGAGTGAAACCAGTCAGTGAAAACAAACGTCTGGCTAGCTCAAGAGTGAAACCAGTCAGTGAAAACAAACGTCTGGCTAGCTCAAGAGTAAAACCAGTCAGTGAAAACAAACGTCTGGCTAGCTCAAGAGTGAAACCAGTCAGTGAAAACAAACGTCTGGCTAGCTCAAGAGTGAAACCAGTCAGTGAAAACAAACGTCTGGCTAGCTCAAGAGTTAAACCAATCAGTGAAAACAAACGTCTGGCTAGCTCAAGAGTTAAACCAGTCAGTGAAAACAAACGTCTGGCTAGCTCAAGAGTGAAACCAGTCAGTGAAAACAAACGTCTGGCTAGCTCAAGAGTGAAACCAGTCAGTGAAAACAAACGTCTGGCTAGCTCAAGAGTGAAACCAGTCAGTGAAAACAAACGTCTGGCTAGCTCAAGAGTGAAACCAGTCAGTGAAAACAAACGTCTGGCTAGCTCAAGAGTTAAACCAGTCAGTGAAAACAAACGTCTGGCTAGCTCAAGAGATAAACCAGTCAGTGAAAACAAACGTCTGGCTAGCTCAAGAGTTAAACCAGTCAGTGAAAACAAACGTCTGGCTAGCTCAAGAGTTAAACCAGTCAGTGAAAACAAACGTCTGGCTAGCTCAAGAGTTAAACCAGTCAGTGAAAACAAACGTCTGGCTAGCTCAAGAGTTAAACCAGTCAGTGAAAACAAACGTCTGGCTAGCTCAAGAGTTAAACCAGTCAGTGAAAACAAACGTCTGGCTAGCTCAAGAGTTAAACCAGTCAGTGAAAACAAACGTCTGGCTAGCTCAAGAGTGAAACCAGTCAGTGAAAACAAACGTCTGGCTAGCTCAAGAGTTAAACCAGTCAGTGAAAACAAACGTCTGGCTAGCTCAAGAGTGAAACCAGTCAGTGAAAACAAACGTCTGGCTAGCTCAAGAGTGAAACCAGTCAGTGAAAACAAACGTCTGGCTAGCTCAAGAGTAAAACCAGTCAGTGAAAACAAACGTCTGGCTAGCTCAAGAGTGAAACCAGTCAGTGAAAACAAACGTCTGGCTAGCTCAAGAGTGAAACCAGTCAGTGAAAACAAACGTCTGGCTAGCTCAAGAGTTAAACCAATCAGTGAAAACAAACGTCTGGCTAGCTCAAGAGTTAAACCAGTCAGTGAAAACAAACGTCTGGCTAGCTCAAGAGTGAAACCAGTCAGTGAAAACAAACGTCTGGCTAGCTCAAGAGTGAAACCAGTCAGTGAAAACAAACGTCTGGCTAGCTCAAGAGTGAAACCAGTCAGTGAAAACAAACGTCTGGCTAGCTCAAGAGTGAAACCAGTCAGTGAAAAAATCACCACGCACTAACACCATCACACACACACACACATCCCCACACAAACATACATACATATACACGCAAGCACGTTCACATATACACACACCCACACATACACCCCCCCCCCACCCCCACACACACAAACACACCAACAGACTAATGTCAGTAAATATTAATAAACTTTAACTTTTTTTTTTAAATTTTGTTTTGTTATAGCATGTTACTTAGCGAGTTAAGAAAGAGCGGCGCCTCCTGGCACAGGCATCCATATGCTTAAAAGGAGACGTTTCCAACTGTTTTCTATGATGTAACGTGTAATAATGAAATAAAACTTTTTTTTTTTTGATTTTGAAAAAATCGAAATGAGGATAAACCGTGTAGATGATTGTTAAAAAAAATATTTGAATGAGTAGTACCTACTAAAAACATACAAAAAGCACTGACGTATTTTGTAAGCTTTGGCGTAAATAAGAAGTAGCGTAATGATTAAATAAAGACAACAAAAATAGAGATTTTTCTGTTTCCCATAACATTACTTCTGTTTTGCGTAAAAAGTTTGGAAAGTTTCTGAATTTTCGCCATGGTAGGTAATTTGAAAAAAGATTTTGGGCGTGCAGATTCAGATTTCCGAACTGTTTACGCAAAACAGAAGTAATGGCACCTACTTTTTCTAACCACCTATTTATCTGTTTCCCAGAAGTAGGTAGAAAAAAGTAGGTGGTGGTGAAAACAGGAAATGAATTAGGTGAATTCTTATTTACGCCAAAGTTGTCAAAATATTACGGCAGTGATTTTTGCAAGTTTTTAGTGATATTAAAAAAAATATATAGATATTAACAATCATCTACTACAAGGTATTACAATGTATTTACAAGGTTTATCCTCAATTCGATTTTTTCACCGACACTCTAGAGCTGGCCGGACGTTTGTGTTCGTGGTTACTATATAAACTTGTTTCCTAGTGCCGATCCCTAACAAATGATACTGGTGCAGGGACATCGTGTATCACAAGCAAAGGATGTTTCTCATTAACTGCTTACAATGCACCGTCTTAGCAAATTACTCGACTTGAGCATGTGACTTGTGTTATGGATTCTGATTTCCGACTTGTTACAAACATGGTGTCGTATCCGCAAAAAAAGTATCGCAAGTAACACGTAACGTTGATGCAAGTTTGTTTTGATCTGTGGAACTATGCGCGGCTGCGGCCGCGCGGGCAGGCGGCCCGCGCGTGCTTGTAAACGCGCGGCGTGCGGCGGAAGCGAACGATAACGAGAATTACCCAAACCCAAAGACTATTAAACCACTACTCTTTGCCCAAACCACACCGTTTTTTTTTTTTTTTTTTTTGACGCTGGGAAAAATGCATTACGCATACCCACCCATCGGTGGACGGGTGGGGTATATGGGACTTCCCGGTAAATCCGGTATACCCACTAAACGACCCAGCGGCGCTCCCGCATCGCCGTGACGGGAGGGTCATGGGAAACTGGCTCAGCCTTTACATCCACAACCCTCCCGGCGCATGCCCGCCTAGCTGGCGGGCCCCGCTTGCCCCCCAGCAGGTTGAGGGGCTACGGGAATGGCCGGGAGCACCTGGCCATTCCCGTCCGACACTGGTGGAGGTCCGTGCAATACAGGCAAGGGTGCCCCAGTACCCGTTGCCTGCTGGCCTCCACCTGGGAGGAGTCGTCTGCTCCGACCCCTCCTCCGCCTGCGGAGCGGCGCCGCGAGAGGATTGTACACCCGCGCGCGCTCCGCCGCCTCCTTCTGGGACATGACGTGTTCGCAGAAGGAGGCGACCGCTGCCCAGGACCTCTCATCCGCCAGCATGGCGTTAACGACGCCGGGGAGCGAGAGGACCGGTTCTATCACCGCGACCAGATCGCGGCGCGTCTCGGACCACGACGGGCACGACCCGAGGGTGTGCTGCGCCGTGTCCTCCGCCGCGCCGCAACCGTGGCACGACGGCGTCTCCTCCCGTCCGATTCGGTGCAGGTACGACCCGAAACAGCCGTGTCCGGACAGCACCTGCGTCAGACGGAAGGAGAGGAACCCGTGCGGCCGCTCGAGCCAGTCTCGCAGCACTGGCTCGAGCGCGTCGAGGGTCCGGCGGCCAAAGACTGCAGTGGCGAGGTCTCCCGTCCAGTGGACGACGATGGCGTCTCGCGACTCCCGTCGGAGGGCCTCGCGCTCTTCCGGGGCCGGGCGTTCTCCTCTCGCCCTCCGCCCCGCCGTCCACTCGTATACTCTGGCGAGCACCCACGCCTCGAGTTCCCAAGGGGGGGTGCCGGCCAGAGCACAGGCCGCCGCAAAACCCACCGTCCGGTAGGCCCGCGCGACCCAAACCACACCGTGCCCAAACCCAGCCAACTTACCTTTCCTTTAGAATGAAAGGCAAATCTTTTCATATCGCTCCACCGAGCTGCCTTTTTCATACGCATTGTGCTGTAGTGCGATAGCTTTGAAATACCTTCCATTGTATCGTAAACTCAAAGGTGTCCATTGTATCGAGATGGCTCGGAGTCGGGAACCTAAACAAAAAGGCACTCTTATAAGAATTTTCTTTTATGATTCTTTCAAGTTATTAGCGAACAGTATGGAACATGTACGTACTTATAGTTCTTTACAGTATTTGTGGCAAAACATGAAACAGTTTGCAACACGGTGTAGAGAAGTATCAAATTATAACTTTCTCGTGGAGGAAGACTACATTATACAAATGTTAATGATTAAGCGCTGCGTGTTTCTGCGTCATTGGGAACATGTTCCAATGACCATGATTACCGGAGTTACCACGGCTACATTGCAATATGCGTTTACCATACATTGGGAACATGTTCCAACGACCATGATTACCGGAGTTACCACGGCTACATTGCAATATGCGTTTACCATACATTGGGAACATGTTCCAACGACCATGATTACCGGAGTTACCACGGCTACATTGCAATATGCGTTTACCATACATTGGGAACATGTTCCAACGACCATGATTACCGGAGTTACCACGGCTACATTGCAATATGCGTTTACCATACATTGGGAACATGTTCCAACGACCATGATTACCGGAGTTACCACGGCTACATTGCAATATGCGTTTACCATACATTGGGAACATGTTCCAACGACCATGATTACCGGAGTTCCCACGGCTACATTGCAATATGCGTTTACCATACATTGGGAACATGTTCCAACGACCATGATTACCGGAGTTACCACGGCTACATTGCAATATGCGTTTACCATACATTGGGAACATGTTCCAACGACCATGATTACCGGAGTTACCAGGGCTACATTGCAATATGCGTTTACCATACATTAGGAAGATGTTCTAACGACGATCATTACCGGAGTTCCCACGGCTACATTGCAATATGCGTTTACCATACATTGGGAACATGTTCCAACGACCATGATTACCGGAGTTACCACGGCTACATTGCAATATGCGTTTACCATACATTGGGAACATGTTCCAACGACCATGATTACCGGAGTTACCACGGCTACATTGCAATATGCGTTTACCATACATTGGGAACATGTTCCAACGACCATGATTACCGGAGTTACCACGGCTACATTGCAATATGCGTTTACCATACATTGGGAACATGTTCCAACGACCATGATTACCGGAGTTACCACGGCTACATTGCAATATGCGTTTACCATACATTGGGAACATGTTCCAACGACCATGATTACCGGAGTTCCCACGGCTACATTGCAATATGCGTTTACCATACATTGGGAACATGTTCCAACGACCATGATTACCGGAGTTACCACGGCTACATTGCAATATGCGTTTACCATACATTGGGAACATGTTCCAACGACCATGGTTACCGGAGTTCCCACGGCTACATTGCAATATGCGTTTACCATACATTGGGAACATGTTCCAACGACCATGATTACCGGAGTTCCCACGGCTACATTGCAATATGCGTTTACCATACATTGGGAACATGTTCCAACGACCATTATTACCGGAGTTCCCACGGCTACATTGCAATATGCGTTTACCATACATTGGGAACATGTTCCAACGACCATGATTACCGGAGTTCCCACGGCTACATTGCAATATGCGTTTACCATACATTGGGAACATAAAAAAGAAAGAAAGAAAAAATTATTATTATTTAAAAGTAATACAGGTTTAATATAGAAAGTAGAAATCCTTAAATTAATTACCGCACGGTAAGTACCTAATAAGTGGATCAGTTTGGGCACATTATCTCTCCTTCACTGTCGCTACATTCTGTCAACGTTCAGCTCCGCATACATGTAGGATACAACCTGAGACTGGTTCCGCTCATTAGACCACCGGCGAGCAATTACCGTGAAATGCTTCAAGTAAGTTCTCTCGGGGCATGTATGCGCATGCGCATTACCATTGCGTAATGTAGGTATGAGCCAATTAAGTAAACATTTACTGTAATTTGAAAGTAATACGCTTTCGATATTTATGTAAAAGTCATGTAAAGATCAACGTTATTGAGTAGGTAAGTATTGTGAAACCAGACCGCGGCAGTATGTCCAACTGTTCATGAAACCATTCAAACAACATCATTATTCCCTAAGTGGCCTGATGGCGAACGTTCGAAAGTGTCACCGCTAGTTGTTTTTCGTAGTTTTATGCAAACTACGGAATAACTTTGCAACCAATCCAGTTATTTTTCTAATAAATACTGGTTGTTTATGCATTGTATTAAATTATCGAAAATAAACCAGTCTTTATGTTAATAAGAGTAATTAATAGGCTCGTGAATGTGAAAGTCATCTACATCTGTGTATTATATTACATTAATAGGATTGTCAATCCTACATGAAATATTATCAATCCTGCTACATTATATTACATTAATAGGGTTGTCAACCCTACATAAAATATTATCAATCCTGCTACATTATATTACATTAATAGGGTTGTCAACCCTACATAAAATATTATCAATCCTGCTACATTATATTACATTAATAGGGTTGTCAACCCTACATAAAATATTATCAATCCTGCTACTTTATATTACATTAATAGGGTTGTCAACCCTACATAAAATATTATCAATCCTGCTACATTATATTACATTAATAGGGTTATCAACCCTACATAAAATATTATCTATCCTGCTACATTAGAGGCCTAAATACATTATTTCAAAAAAATAAATAGTAAGTAGGTACACGAAACTACTAGGTACCTACAAGTATTTCCATTTCGATACTAAATGGGTAAGATGTGTAATAATTATTAGTTAAATAGTTATAAAAATTAAATATTTTTGAAACATAGGTAGGTACCTACTATATTTGTTTTTATTATTTCGCCGTCTATATTTTAACAAGTAATGGCTACGAAAAAAATTCGTGTGTGTTAATTACCTACTTTCTGAAGCGCACGCTGAGTTCACAAAAAGCTTCGCCAAGTTCTTGACCTTCATTTTGTAGTACAATTAACTACCTACCTAAGTATTTATTAAGCAACCAGAAGGCCAATTCTCGAACCTAAAAACGTTCAAATTCAAGTCGCAATCTCATGCCAGCGACAGTCAAATGTCAAAAATGTAAACGCTATACAATTTTTGACAGATTGTGACTGAGATGAGATTGCGAAACGGGAATTGCCCCATCTGATATTCTTCTTTGGTTTCTCTTTAACCTCACTGCCAATGTCAGCGATTATAATGAATTTTTGTACCACCACATTATTAACTTCGCCGCCAATGTCAGCGATTTTAATGAACTTCTGTCTGCCTGCCTAGCCTTGTCCCAACTGTGTTGGGGTCGGCTTCCAGTCTAATCGGATGCAGCTGAATACCAGTATTTTACATTGAGCGACTGCCTATCTGACCTCCACAACCAAGTAACTGGGTAATACGATATCTCTTGGTAAGAGTGGATGTCAGACTTTCGGGCTTCTGACGACCCGCAACGACTGTCAAAGATCCACGAATGACAGCCGGGATCAAAGGCTTAACGTGCTTTCCGAGGCACGGAGGAGTCTCGGTATGTAAAGATGGTCGCCCATCCACTGACCGACCCCGGCAAGCGTAGCCTAACCTGATGGATCGACCCGTGCGGCTGCTATTACTTACCCACGAGCTCCTCCTATATTGAACTTCTGTATCACCGCATTACTAACTTCGCCGCCAATGTCGGCGACTATAATGAACTTCTGTACCACCACATTATTAACTTCGCCGCCAATGTCAGCGACTATAATGAACTTCTGTACCACCACATTATTAACTTCGCCGCCAATGTCGGCGACTATAATGAACTTCTGTACCACCACATTATTAACTTCGCCGCCAATGTCGGCGACTATAATGAACTTCTGTACCACCACATTATTAACTTCGCCGCCAATGTCAGCGATTATAATGAACTTCTGTACCACCACATTATTAACTTCGCCGCCAATGTCGGCGACTATAATGAACTTCTGTACCACCACATTATTAACTTCGCCGCCAATGTCGGCGACTATAATGAACTTCTGTACCACCACATTATTAACTTCGCCGCCAATGTCAGCGACTATAATGAACTTCTGTACCACCACATTATTAACTTCGCCGCCAATGTCGGCGACTATAATGAACTTCTGTACCACCACATTATTAACTTCGCCGCCAATGTCGGCGACTATAATGAACTTCTGTACCACCACATTATTAACATCGCCGCCAATGTCAGCGACTATAATGAACTTCTATACCACCACATTATTAACTTCGCCGCCAATGTGGCGACTATAATGAACTTCTGTACCACCACATTATTAACTTCGCCGCCAATGTCAGCGACTATAATGAACTTCTGTACCACCACATTATTAACTTCGCCGCCAATGTCGGCGACTATAATGAACTTCTGAACCACCACATTATTAACTTCGCCGCCAATGTCGGCGACTATAATGAACTTCTGTACCACCACATTATTAACTTCGCCGCCAATGTCAGCGACTATAATGAACTTCTGTACCACCACATTATTAACTTCGCCGCCAATGTCGGCGACTATAATGAACTTCTGTACCACCACATTATTAACATCGCCGCCAATGTCAGCGACTATAATGAACTTCTGTACCACCACATTATTAACTTCGCCGCCAATGTCGGCGACTATAATGAACTTCTGTACCACCACATTATTAACTTCGCCGCCAATGTCAGCGACTATAATGAACTTCTGTACCACCACATTATTAACTTCGCCGCCAATGTCGGCGACTATAATGAACTTCTGTACCACCACATTATTAACTTCGCCGCCAATGTCGGCGACTATAATGAACTTCTGTACCACCACATTATTAACATCGCCGCCAATGTCAGCGACTATAATGAACTTCTATACCACCACATTATTAACTTCGCCGCCAATGTGGCGACTATAATGAACTTCTGTACCACCACATTATTAACTTCGCCGCCAATGTCAGCGACTATAATGAACTTCTGTACCACCACATTATTAACTTCGCCGCCAATGTCGGCGACTATAATGAACTTCTGTACCACCACATTATTAACTTCGCCGCCAATGTCGGCGACTATAATGAACTTCTGTACCACCACATTATTAACTTCGCCGCCAATGTCAGCGACTATAATGAACTTCTGTACCACCACATTATTAACTTCGCCGCCAATGTCGGCGACTATAATGAACTTCTGTACCACCACATTATTAACTTCGCCGCCAATGTCGGCGACTATAATGAACTTCTGTACCACCACATTATTAACTTCGCCGCCAATGTCAGCGACTATAATGAACTTCTGTACCACCACATTATTTTTTCCCAATCTGTTGTTCCAGTTCTGCACTCTAATATTGCACACTAATCAATCGAAATCAAAACATAACTAAATTATAAAAAAAAAATTAAACTATGAAGAAATATATAATAATAATAAAAAAAAAAAATATATATCACTGTACCAACTACATAGTTTATATATTAGTTTATGATTGGAGCCTCCTTGGAGGAAGAGCTCATGGGGCATCAAAAAATTCATCCGCATCGCTGTCAGTGGGAAAAGTGCCCAAAAGGCTGGCAGAATTGCCACGTTGGATGGCAATCAAAGCAACTTGCTAATCTATTGCTTCAATGTTCGAAAAATTTGTCTGCTCGACAACGTAAATAATACCATGAACGTTGTTGAACTGTCAAAATGAAACCGATTCCGATTGATAGTGTGTTACGCAATTGCTCCGCTGGTCTGCTTTAATATTTTGTAATAAAAGCGAGGTGTTCCTAGCCTCATCCTCTCTGCCCACCTCACTCCGCCTTCATCTGCACAAGTATATTCACGCCTCACTGGAACAGTGTGAACAGAATAATTTAAGCAACCGCTAGTCAGCTCTCGGCTCGTCTATATTTATTAATAAATACATTTCGAATGCATTGCTTCGCGGATGTTGTTCGTTTCAACACTTATGTGAAAAGTGCTAGCAACGCGCAGCGGCCGCTGATTGACACGAGTTGAGTCAATACACGAGCATGTTTGAAACTCGTTATTATTACTGTAGTTTGTCACAGAGGACTTGTGGAGGTTGTATTCTTCGTCAGTTCTAGTGGCGGGTGAGGGACTGGCGTGACTTGTGGAGGTTGCATTCTTCGTCAGTTCTAGTGGCGGGTGAGGGACTGGCGTGACTTGTGGAGGTTCCATTCTTCGTCAGTTCTAGTTGCGGGTGAGGGACTGGCGTGACTTGTGGAGGTTGCATTCTTCGTTAGTTCTAGTGGCGGGTGAGGGACTGGCGTGACTTGTGGAGGTTGCATTCTTCGTCAGTTCTAGTGGCGGGTGAGGGACTGGCGTGACTTGTGGAGGTTGCATTCTTCGTCAGTTCTAGTGGCGGGTGAGGGACTGGCGTGACTTGTGGAGGTTGCATTCTTCGTCAGTTCTAGTGGCGGGTGAAGGACTGGCGTGACTTGTGGAGGTTCCATTCTTCGTCAGTTCTAGTGGCGGGTGAGGGACTGGCGTGACTTGTGGAGGTTCCATTCTTCGTCAGTTCTAGTTGCGGGTGAGGGACTGGCGTGACTTGTGGAGGTTGCATTCTTCGTCAGTTCTAGTTGCGGGTGAGGGACTGGCGTGACTTGTGGAGGTTGCATTCTTCGTCAGTTCTAGTTGCGGGTGAGGGACTGGCGTGACTTGTGGAGGTTGCATTCTTCGTCAGTTCTAGTTGCGGGTGAGGGACTGGCGTGACTTGTGGAGGTTGCATTCTTCGTCAGTTCTAGTTGCGGGTGAGGGACTGGCGTGACTTGTGGAGGTTGCATTCTTCGTCAGTTCTAGTTGCGGGTGAGGGACTGGCGTGACTTGTGGAGGTTGCATTCTTCGTCAGTTCTAGTTGCGGGTGAGGGACTGGCGTGACTTGTGGAGGTTCCATTCTTCGTTAGTGCTAGTAGCGGGTGAGGGTCTGCGGCGTGACTTTATGTTTTACATGAACATGTGTTATGTCGTCGTTCGACGTCGATAATAAGCTATCTAGTTGTGCACGCTTGTGTTCATGTAGTGTAGGTAGTGTACTGGCGACGTGCTGCGCTGCAAGCTGGCTGCTCTTGTTCTGTGGATGACGGTGACGGCGATGTCGAGTCAGTCGTGTGACGGGATCGTGTGCCGCGCTCACGCCTCGCATAACATCGTTACAATTACATATTACTTATTATATTTTAATGAGATCTATATTATAGGTAATTAAAAAGAAAACAGGTGTGCGTGTGCTAGCTGTCTGCTGTTACCTGTTTTTAATTTAAAAGGTAATTTCATTAATGCGGCTAGGCAGGAGACCAGTCGGGCCTGACAATAATTAAATACAATACGCGCTACGGTTCTCGCCACTACGAACGAAAGTCTTAGCCGACGTTCGCACGGACGTAAAGATATTATCGCGCAACTCAACTCAACAACTATAACATATAAATGGATATTCAACTCTCGGTGTTGAGCCGAGCTTCGAGAATCCAACCTAACAACAACAGAGAGCATCCTAGCGTGTCGAAAAACACACTGTTGGATTTTCAACTTTCGGCGCTAAGCAGAGCGTTGAAAATCCAGGGCGCGAAAAAAACCGCCGCGATGTTTTTACGTCCGTGCGTACGTCGGCTTACTCATACGAGTATCATCCCGAGATGGGTGGACCTAGGTACTTGATATTCGGTAGATAATAAACGAATAACAATGTTACCTAGCTTGTACACCACCTAGCTACTAAGGTGATATTAAATTAATATATTGAAATAACTTCTATACCACGACCCAATTAAACCCGACCACTATGTAATAATTATAAAACAAACATTTACATTAGTAATTACCTACGATATGTTCCATACGCGGCGTATTATTTATACCGTTAATTAACACCACGATAATTGTAAATTCAGTGAAATAATAATAACACGTTGTTTTCGTCGTGTTTTGGCGCGTTACGTTTCGGTAAACAAACAGCGGCAACTACTCCTACATCGTGTATCTATGTATGTATGTATTCATGTGATTATAATATTGTATTTTCATAGAAACATCAATACCGTCGTTTGGTACGAGTAGAATGGTGATGCAAGGAGCGCGTGACGGCTTGCAGTGTATTGCATTCCTGCTTGTGACAATTCAATTTCAACGATATTTATTAGAAGATCGAGTTTTGCGATGCACTACTGTGCACCCGCTGACAAACAATCACAATTCAAATGCATAATTTGTTGTAGGTCTATTAAATATACCTACTACATTATTAACAAATTGAGAAGGGGTCTTCTAGCGAAGTACCTTTTTTCGAGGTAAACAGCTACTTGTTTCCTGACGTTTCGAGCGCCTTGCCTTGTTTTGTTTATAATGTGTAAGTCTAATTAAATATCCTAGTCAGGCTTTGCCCAGACACCATTCCCTCAATTACATTGAACGGCGCTAATATAAAGCAGGTGACCAAATTTAAATATCTGGGCCATATCTCATATCATTTTGACGACACGGTTGGCGCAGTGGTTGAGCGATTGACTGCTGCGCAGCATGTCGCGGGTTCGATTCCCGCACGGAACAAATATTTGTACGACCTACAAGTATTTGTTCCGAGTCTGGGTGTTTTTCTATCTATAATATGTATGTATTTACAAAAAAAAAAAAAAATGTATATAAGTAGTTTATCAGCCATCTCGTTACCATAACACAAGCATTAGGTTGCTTAGCTTGGGGCTAGATGGCGTTGTGTGATATGTCCAAACATATTTATATTTATATTTATATATACTTGTCGACGACCTTAAAGATGATGATGACGTGGAGAGGGAGCGCAGGGCGTTGGCGGTCCGCGGGAACATGTTGGCGCGCAGATTTTCTCGTTGTACTGATCAGGTCAAAATAACCTTGTTTAAACTTCTTCTTTAAAGCGTACTGTCAAGGCCTGTACACGGGAAGTCTGTGGTTCAGCTGTTCTCGTGGGACGCTAAGTGCACTGCGCGTCCAATATAATAATGTTTTCAGGATGATGTTGAAACTCCCTCGTTTCTGTAGTGCCTCGGGGATGTTCGCCCAATCGAGTACAGATGGTTTCCATGATCATCAGGAAAAAGGTAGCATCGCTTGTGGGGAGGATTCGAGGGAGTAGCTATAGCATCCTGAAAGTCGTGGCTGAGGACCCGAGAGCTCCTGTGCTGAGGCATCTCATGCGGATTCACTGTCCGCATGAAGTGCCTCCAAGGTACATGACTTATTAACTTGGTTTTTTATTTATAAGTTTGTTACTAATCCTAGTGTATAAGTTGTATATATGATGTTTACTAACAAAAATGGTTCCTATGTTGTCCCAAATAAAAGAATTTTGAATTTTGAATTTGAATTTGCCGTAGTCGGGCAAACATTATCAGCTAGTTTATGTACTGTCAATTAGTCAAACTATACATTGTAACATTTCATAAATAAATATTGATGTAATACTCGTAGTGTACGTAGATAGGTACCTTTTTCGTAATTCTGAAATTCATGAGCTATCGAACGGAAACAGAAAACCTTGACGCGTTTGAGAAAGTATAAAAGCCATAAATAGTTAAATAGTGTAGGGTCTGTAAGACTACTGCAAATTGAAGGATCTGTAAGACTACTGTAACTTGTAGGGTCTGTGAGACTACTGTAACTTGTAGGATCTGTGAGACTACTGTAACTTGTAGGATCTGTGAGACTATTGTAACTTGTAGGGTCTGTGAGACTATTGTAACTTGTAGGGTCTGTGAGACTACTGTAACTTGTAGGATCTGTGAGACTATTGTAACTTGTAGGGTCTGTGAGACTATTGTAACTTGTAGAGTCTGTGAGACTATTGTAACTTGTAGGGTCTGTGAGACTATTGTAACTTGTAGGGTCTGTGAGACTACTGTAACTTGTAGGATCTGTGAGACTATTGTAACTTGTAGGGTCTGTGAGACTATTGTAACTTGTAGGGTCTGTGAGACTACTGTAACTTGTAGGATCTGTGAGACTATTGTAACTTGTAGGGTCTGTGAGACTATTGTAACTTGTAGGGTCTGTGAGACTACTGTAACTTGTAGGATCTGTGAGACTATTGTAACTTGTAGGATCTGTGAGACTATTGTAACTTGTAGGGTCTGTGAGACTACTGTAACTTGTAGGATCTGTGAGACTATTGTAACTTGTAGGGTTTGTGAGACTATTGTAACTTGTAGGGTCTGTGAGACTATTGTAACTTGTAGGGTCTGTGAGACTATTGTAACTTGTAGGGTCTGTGAGACTACTGTAACTTGTAGGATCTGTGAGACTATTGTAACTTGTAGGGTCTGTGAGACTATTGTAACTTGTAGGGTCTGTGAGACTACTGTAACTTGTAGGATCTGTGAGACTATTGTAACTTGTAGGGTCTGTGAGACTATTGTAACTTGTAGGGTCTGTGAGACTATTGTAACTTGTAGGGTCTGTGAGACTACTGTAACTTGTAGGATCTGTGAGACTATTGTAACTTGTAGGATCTGTGAGACTATTGTAACTTGTAGGGTCTGTGAGACTACTGTAACTTGTAGGATCTGTGAGACTATTGTAACTTGTAGGGTCTGTGAGACTATTGTAACTTGTAGGGTCTGTGAGACTATTGTAACTTGTAGGGTCTGTGAGACTATTGTAACTTGTAGGGTCTGTGAGACTACTGTAACTTGTAGGATCTGTGAGACTATTGTAACTTGTAGGGTCTGTGAGACTATTGTAACTTGTAGGGTCTGTGAGACTACTGTAACTTGTAGGATCTGTGAGACTATTGTAACTTGTAGGGTCTGTGAGACTATTGTAACTTGTAGGGTCTGTGAGACTACTGTAACTTGTAGGATCTGTGAGACTATTGTAACTTGTAGGGTCTGTGAGACTATTGTAACTTGTAGGGTCTGTGAGACTATTGTAACTTGTAGGGTCTGTGAGACTATTGTAACTTGTAGGGTCTGTGAGACTATTGTAACTTGTAGGGTCTGTGAGACTACTGTAACTTGTAGGATCTGTGAGACTATTGTAACTTGTAGGGTCTGTGAGACTACTGCAAATTGAAGGATCTGTAAGACTACTGTAACTTGTAGGGTCTGTGAGACTACTGTAACTTGTAGGATCTGTGAGACTATTGTAACTTGTAGGGTCTGTGAGACTATTGTAACTTGTAGGGTCTGTGAGACTATTGTAACTTGTAGGGTCTGTGAGACTATTGTAACTTGTAGGGTCTGTGAGACTATTGTAACTTGTAGGGTCTGTGAGACTACTGTAACTTGTAGGATCTGTGAGACTATTGTAACTTGTAGGGTCTGTGAGACTACTGTAACTTGTAGGATCTGTGAGACTATTGTAACTTGTAGGGTCTGTGAGACTATTGTAACTTGTAGGGTCTGTGAGACTACTGTAACTTGTAGGATCTGTGAGACTATTGTAACTTGTAGGATCTGTGAGACTATTGTAACTTGTAGGGTCTGTGAGACTACTGTAACTTGTAGGATCTGTGAGACTATTGTAACTTGTAGGGTCTGTGAGACTATTGTAACTTGTAGGGTCCGTGAGACTATTGTAACTTGTAGGGTCTGTGAGACTATTGTAACTTGTAGGGTCTGTGAGACTACTGTAACTTGTAGGATCTGTGAGACTATTGTAACTTGTAGGGTCTGTGAGACTATTGTAACTTGTAGGGTCTGTGAGACTACTGTAACTTGTAGGATCTGTGAGACTATTGTAACTTGTAGGGTCTGTGAGACTATTGTAACTTGTAGGGTCTGTGAGACTATTGTAACTTGTAGGGTCTGTGAGACTACTGTAACTTGTAGGATCTGTGAGACTATTGTAACTTGTAGGATCTGTGAGACTATTGTAACTTGTAGGGTCTGTGAGACTACTGTAACTTGTAGGATCTGTGAGACTATTGTAACTTGTAGGGTCTGTGAGACTATTGTAACTTGTAGGGTCTGTGAGACTATTGTAACTTGTAGGGTCTGTGAGACTATTGTAACTTGTAGGGTCTGTGAGACTACTGTAACTTGTAGGATCTGTGAGACTATTGTAACTTGTAGGGTCTGTGAGACTATTGTAACTTGTAGGGTCTGTGAGACTACTGTAACTTGTAGGATCTGTGAGACTATTGTAACTTGTAGGGTCTGTGAGACTATTGTAACTTGTAGGGTCTGTGAGACTACTGTAACTTGTAGGATCTGTGAGACTATTGTAACTTGTAGGGTCTGTGAGACTATTGTAACTTGTAGGGTCTGTGAGACTATTGTAACTTGTAGGGTCTGTGAGACTATTGTAACTTGTAGGGTCTGTGAGACTACTGTAACTTGTAGGATCTGTGAGACTATTGTAACTTGTAGGGTCTGTGAGACTATTGTAACTTGTAGGGTCTGTGAGACTACTGTAACTTGTAGGATCTGTGAGACTATTGTAACTTGTAGGGTCTGTGAGACTATTGTAACTTGTAGGGTCTGTGAGACTACTGTAACTTGTAGGATCTGTGAGACTATTGTAACTTGTAGGGTCTGTGAGACTATTGTAACTTGTAGGGTCTGTGAGACTACTGTAACTCGTAGGATCTGTGAGACTATTGTAACTTGTAGGGTCTGTGAGACTACTGTAACTTGTAGGATCTGTGAGACTATTGTAACTTGTAGGGTCTGTGAGACTATTGTAACTTGTAGGGTCTGTGAGACTACTGTAACTCGTAGGATCTGTGAGACTATTGTAACTTGTAGGGTCTGTGAGACTACTGTAACTTGTAGGGTCTGTGAGACTACTGTAACATGTAGGATCTGTGAGACTATTGTAACTTGTAGGGTCTGTGAGACTACTGTAACTTGTAGGGTCTGTAAGACTACTGTAACTTGTAGGATCTGTGAGACTATTGTAACTTGTTGGGTCTGCGAGACTACTGTAACTTGTAGGGTCTGTAAGACTACTGTAACTTTTAGGGTCAGTTAAGCTGGGCACTCACAGTCAATCCATCGCGTTAAATGCCGTGATTACTTACCTACATCCAAAATTTTATCGTGAGTTTGTGAGTGTCGAGTCTTCAATCCATATTTTGGCGCGACGTCATTCCACGGATTTACCGTACGTACCGTAATCCATGGCCTCACGGCGTTTGCCGTCGCACCATATGTCCGTGAGTGCAAAAACGGTGGGCCGTGGCATCACGATTCACGATACGCGGCATACGATTATGGTCCTTATTTACAAGACAACACGAATCAAGTTCCTATGTAAGTATTTTAGTATTTTGCCGGCGCCCATCTATTTGATTGAATCCAAGTGGGCTGACCGCGAGTGCTGCTAGATAGCTTTTGCGTTTTTCTAATCCATCGTTCTTTTGACAAACATTTTTTCATTAAGTGTTTTTTTTGCAAAGTTTTTGCTTGACTGTTTTTCTTTATTCAATAGTTTCATGGATCATTTGTTATCTTTTTACTTTCAACACAAACGCCATAGATAATGTTTTTATTTTATTTACAACTGACAGCTCTCTACAAAACATAATCCCAGCAGTCTCGCAACGTAGTTCGATATAATGTGGCCCCATCCGGGCACACCAACGGGAAACGCCGTTGATTATCGCGATGATGGACGAAGGCCGTAGGTGAAGCCACAATTTATCGCGATAATTAGACAACGGCATTCACATTGCAGATTCACGTTCGCCAAATTGAATGAGCGGGTTATTGTACATTCGCCATAAAGTAAATTCGTCACATTTTGTACACTCCATACATTGAAAGTGTATTCGCCACTTGCAAAAATATGTGTAAATTCGTCACAAGTCTTCATTGGTACATAATTTTTGCATAAAATACTGGTAGCAAGCAAAGTTATTGGTTTTTAGCGCTCGAAATGAAAATGATTTCTAAAATTATGAGAGTACGATAACCTAGGAAACATAATGAGTAAGCATACTTATATCTTTATTTTCACTGGCCAAAAAAGCTCATGCCTTACAATTGAATGACATTGAAGAGAAGAGACACTTAGCCATGGTGCTGCATGGGCCCATATAAAGAACCAGGACATTGAAGACGCTTGGTTGCACATCATGCAAGATGCTCCACAGAACGACGCAGTCACAAAATTCAACGACTATTTTGTAGCCCAGTGGTTAGAAAACACTAGTACTTATAGAGTTTATTTGGAATATACATGGGGCTCGTCATAGGACAATAAATCTAGCAGAAGCTTGGCATAAACGTTTGAACAACAAGATGGGTAAAAGAATACCTAAAATGCTTCAGTTTCTTGATACTCTTAAAAAATCATATAAATTGGAAATTGAAGAATTTCAAATTTAGTATATCACTAAAGTTGAGATCACGTCGATCTGTTGCATATGACAAAGAATTGAAAACTATTTTGGACAATTGCGATAACATGTCCCTAGCTGAAGTTCTTAAATTTTCTTTTATGCAGCATTTTAAAGACTTGTAACATACGCGTTCTTAGTCTATGATTACATTTAAATCAGTGGTATGTTGAATCGTTTCAAAGAATTACTGGGATTATTAGACGTAGTTCCTAAAGTAGTTATTAACATATATATATATTTTTAAATTTTTAAATTAGATTATTACACATTTATCTTTCATTATATTGCAGGCAAGAGCCTATTGCAATAAATATATATTTAGTTGTATGTAAAACTGTGATTTTTATGTGATTTTCTGTGATTATGAAAAATAAATAATTACCGTTTTATTCTTCTCATTGTTTGATTTTCCTACTGTCTGTGCGGAAATAAACAATATGGCGAATTTACTTCATAAAAATAGAGCTGTGGTGAGTTTACACATACTTTGTTCGTGGTGAATTTACTTTGTGGCGAATATACAACAACTCGAATGAGCATTGACGTTGACTCAACTGTGGCCACTCAATTTATTGCGATAATTATCGAACCAATTACCGCGTTGTCTATGGCGATGGTGTGCATTGACGTTGACGTTGGTGTGGCCCCAGCTACCAGGTAGATAGGTAGATAGTCGTTCCTCAAAGTATAGGCGTTATCTTTTTGTTTGCACTGACTACATGTACGTATATGTGGGTTAATGCTCGTCTGATCGAATGCGGACATGACAGCCGGCGAGCGAGCAGCTGAGCGAGCGCGTCTTGTGGCGTGGCCGTGCCGGACGTCGCGCCACGTGGCGGCGGTGGGCGACGGGCGTCGCCATGCGCGGCCATGCGTGGGAACAATTTATTATGATATTTTTGTACAAACAGTTTTGTTATCTTGATGTTCGGCTGAAGTATGTGTTGTGTTGATAGATACACACGTCAACTGGCAGCGGAGACTATTTGATAAACATTTAGACCTCATTGTATGTTGTACATGTAGATTGTAGATACGTTAGCGTTGCTTTAACAATCCTATTGTTTTTGTTGTTGTTTTAGCTGTAGCTCTATTTCTGTTCCGATACACGCCTACGTCATGTGTTTGTACATTACGAACGTTTTGATACGCAACACCTAGTAGTGGTCATAATGCGCTCTCTACACTCGCGGCGCGAATGCCCGCGAAAGCCATGAAACGCGAGTGTAGATGGTTTCACGCATATTCGCGCCTTCGCGTTCGCGCTTCGCGCCGTTCCCCGATCGGTGTCGGTTTTTTGTCCCGCGACAAAGGTTTTTCGCGCTAGGTTCACGACGCCGCGCCACCGCCGCCGCCGCGCGCCGGCGCGTGAACGCGAGGAACGCATAGATCTATGCACTCGCAGTTCTTCGCAGGTAAATTATTACTCTAACTAGGTAAATTTTATTAATTTATGGCTTACCTGGTTCTATTGCGATGGATTTTCATCATACACCATCTTTTCGTCAATCTCATTTTTGTTTGTTTGTTATTTTCGATAAGTACAAATAACTGTAGTACTAGGTACCTACAGCACAGCGTCACAGCAGCAGCAACAGACAACAAATAACTGTAGTACTAGGTACCTGCAGCACAGCGTCACAGCAGCAGCAACAGACAACAAATAACTGTAGTACTAGGTACCTGCAGCACAGCGTCACAGCAGCAGCAACAGACAACAAATAACTGTAGTACTAGGTACCTGCAGCACAGCGTCACAGCAGCAGCAACAGACAACAAATAACTGTAGTACTAGGTACCTGCAGCACAGCGTCACAGCAGCAGCAACAGACAACAAATAACTGTAGTACTAGGTACCTGCAGCACAGCGTCACAGCAGCAGCAACAGACAACAAATAACTGTAGTACTAGGTACCTGCAGCACAGCGTCACAGCAGCAGCAACAGACAACAAATAACTGTAGTACTAGGTACCTACAGCACAGCGTCACAGCAGCAGCAACAGACAACAAATAACTGTAGTACTAGGTACCTACAGCACAGCGTCACAGCAGCAGCAACAGACAACAAATAACTGTAGTACTAGGTACCTACAGCACAGCGTCACAGCAGCAGCAACAGACAACAAATAACTGTAGTACTAGGTACCTACAGCACAGCGTCACAGCAGCAGCAACAGACAACAAATAACTGTAGTACTAGGTACCTGCAGCACAGCGTCACAGCAGCAGCAACAGACAACAAATAACTGTAGTACTAGGTACCTGCAGCACAGCGTCACAGCAGCAGCAACAGACAACAAATAACTGTAGTACTAGGTACCTACAGCACAGCGTCACAGCAGCAGCAACAGACAACAAATAACTGTAGTACTAGGTACCTACAGCACAGCGTCACAGCAGCAGCAACAGACATCAAATAACTGTAGTACTAGGTACCTACAGCACAGCGTCACAGCAGCAGCAACAGACAACAAATAACTGTAGTACTAGGTACCTACAGCACAGCGTCACAGCAGCAGCAACAGACAACAAATAACTGTAGTACTAGGTACCTGCAGCACAGCGTCACAGCAGCAGCAACAGACAACAAATAACTGTAGTACTAGGTACCTGCAGCACAGCGTCACAGCAGCAGCAACAGACAACAAATAACTGTAGTACTAGGTACCTGCAGCACAGCGTCACAGCAGCAGCAACAGACAACAAATAACTGTAGTACTAGGTACCTGCAGCACAGCGTCACAGCAGCAGCAACAGACAACAAATAACTGTAGTACTAGGTACCTGCAGCACAGCGTCACAGCAGCAGCAACAGACAACAAATAACTGTAGTACTAGGTACCTGCAGCACAGCGTCACAGCAGCAGCAACAGACAACAAATAACTGTAGTACTAGGTACCTGCAGCACAGCGTCACAGCAGCAGCAACAGACAACAAATAACTGTAGTACTAGGTACCTGCAGCACAGCGTCACAGCAGCAGCAACAGACAACAAATAACTGTAGTACTAGGTACCTACAGCACAGCGTCACAGCAGCAGCAACAGACAACAAATAACTGTAGTACTAGGTACCTACAGCACAGCGTCACAGCAGCAGCAACAGACAACAAATAACTGTAGTACTAGGTACCTGCAGCACAGCGTCACAGCAGCAGCAACAGACAACAAATAACTGTAGTACTAGGTACCTGCAGCACAGCGTCACAGCAACAGCAACAGACAACAAATAACTGTAGTACTAGGTACCTGCAGCACAGCGTCACAGCAGCAGCAACAGACAACAAATAACTGTAGTACTAGGTACCTGCAGCACAGCGTCACAGCAGCAGCAACAGACAACAAAGTGGACAACGATTGTCATCGTCCATTTTGTTTGAGATCGCGAACGAAACTGCGAAACTTTGCTAAATCGCGAGTGTGGAGTTGTGGAGGGACAAGTTGACACGTGGAGTTCACGGCGCGAACCGCGGCGTGAACTCACAGCAAGAATCGTGCGCGAGTGTAAATGGTGTCTTGATTTGCATACAATGTAGAACAACCAAATAAAGAACATGTAAACTGGATCGAACATTACATTAATGAGTGCTGAAGCCACACACATCGAACATTACATTAATGAGTGCTGAAGCCACACACATCGAACATTACATTAATGAGTGCTGAAGCCACACACATCGAACATTACATTAATGAGTGCTGAAGCCACACACATCGAACATTACATTTATGAGTGCTGAAGCCACACACATCGAACATTACATTAATGAGTGCTGAAGCCACACACATCGAACATTACATTAATGAGTGCTGAAGCCACACACATCGAACATTACATTAATGAGTGCTGAAGCCACACACATCGAACATTATATTAATGAGTGCTGAAGCCACACACATCGAACATTACATTAATGAGTGCTGAAGCCACACACATCGAACAACGTGTTAAATTCATCCAAACATAAATGAATGGCTATGGCTGCACAAAACACCCGTCGGGCGCGGCGCGGGCGCAGCGCGGTCCACTTAGTACTCATACAGAGCTGCCGTTCAAGTCTGTTCAGCTGACATAACGGACTCACCTTGTGGTGTGTGCAGGAAGAGGCGGAACCTTGTTCGGTAGCGATTATAGTACAGCCAGAGACACAAGTGGATCATTATCGTGCGGGGCGGGCGCGCGGGGGCGGGGCGGGGCTGTGACGGAGTGAGCGCTGCGCCCGCGCATCCGCTGCAGGCTATTGACAAAAACCGTGCAGCACTTCCTGCTCGCCCTTTGTGACACAACATATCAAAGTACCAGCATACGTAGACCTGCCTGTGTAGACGGGTAGACACATTCATGCGGATATTTTCAATAATTAAATATATTCAGCTGCTGTACTGTTCCCGCATTCAATATTATTAGTCTGTATTCCAAATATAGCTTATGCAAATTATAAAATCAATATGCAACTGTGTAAAATACTTGAGCGAACATTCATTTTCACGGAACGCCAAACTGGCAACATTTTATCATCGACAGGTACTTACTTTATTGTTATGTATGCAACGCCACAGCACACAGTACACAGCACACAGCACACAGCACACACTCAGAAATATTAACAGTTAGATCGTGTAACGTGAGGGGCTGCGCGCACAATACGTAATTAACACAAAGTCAGTAATTGCCGGCTTTTCTCAAAATCACCGTTTAAAGTCGCCGGTGGGGTAGCGGGAGCTCATGTGACGATCAGTAGGGGCCGTGGAGGTGTGAGGGGGGAGGGCGGAGGGGTAATGAAGGCGGCCGGACACGGGCCGAGGCCCTTACGTTTTATGTTACGACCGCTGATAGCTCAGCAAATCACTGTTATCTGTGGCAGTTACGTGCTCTCAAGGAGACGACCATTGCTATTATTCAGTACCGGCAAAAAGCGGGCCGTTCACTGCAAAGCGCCCAACACGAGCACACGACGAGCCGGAGCCTCGCTTGCTTGCTCGTGCGCGTGCGGCGTCCACGGAGACGCAACTGATGGCCGACAAGCCCGTGGAACCACTGCTATCCCACGAACCCGTCTTCGGTCAACGTAAACATACTGAGGTGATGATAGCTATTCATTTGAGGCCCAAAACTTTCAGCAATCAAATAAACGGGTATTAGTCAAGATAAAGCTTTCATGTTGCGACCAGCAACATTAAACAAGCACAATAGCCGTGCTGCAGCAGGAATTGAGGGAAATGAAACGATTTCTAAAACATGCTTCATCCGCGCCGAGACGATCAGCTGACTCTGAGGCGATAATTTACTGTCATGTCACAGCGTCACGCCACACAGAAGACTCACTTCGTACAACTTACAAGGCGCGATGTGAACGGCATTATTTAGCATTGGTTTGTTTTGAGGCACTAACACTAAGGTGACAGCAAGGTACCACACAACATAACACCACCACCACCTGTAATTTGAACGGTGTACATAATAAAGAGTAATCTATTCTATGCTACCGCACGTCCACACTCGTCTGAAGCCATCGGCATCGCAGTCGATTAAATAAACATTGATCATTTGAACACTTGATGTATTTAGTGTACTCGTAGGCACAATTTATTGAGAATACGACGCCGCTAAGACACAAAAGTACGGAAAAGCTACGACAATGCTACGACGACGTTACAGCAACACTACAACGCTGCTACGATAAAGCTACGACACAGCTAGAAAGATTCTACGACAAGGCTACGACACCGCTACGACAACTCTGTGTCAATGCTGCGACGACGTCACGAAAACACTACGAGACAGCTACAAAGAGTCAAAGACACTACAACACAGCTATGAAAACGCTACGAAAACGCTACGAGCCAGCTACGATAACGCTCGACACAGCTACGATGCCGCTACGGCAAAGCTACGACTGTGCCACGAAAATACTACGACACAGCTACGACGCCGCTACAACATCGCTACGTCCAAGCTACGACGGCGCTACGAAAACGCTACGACACAGCTACGACGAGGCCTACCTTAGTTTACAAACACTACAGCTATGTTCAACTATGCTATGTTCAGCTATGTACAGTTATGTTTAATTTTAATTTAGAATTATCTTTTACACGCTTATAATAATAATAACATCAGCCTATTACCGTCCCCCTGCAGGGCAAAGGTCTCTTCTCACACAGCACGAGCATTGATCACCACGCTTGCTCAAGACGGGCAGGAGATTTATTTATTTATTAAAGGCTTACCAACTAAACACATACACAGCGTTAACCCAGCGTCTTAGTCATAATATAGATCTCGCATGTATCTAAATTACAGGAAAGCACGACACTAATAATAATAATAAAATTGGTAATATTCAATAATAATTATAAAAGGAAGTCAGTATACATCTTTCTTCGCGTGTCGATGGCAAAAATAACTCGATAAAAACAATTTAAGTTAAACAATAAAAAAAAACCTATTTAAATTTGTTTGGCCCAAAATTCAGCAACATACATTCGATTAAAAGTGGTCGATCTCGATCATAGAATTATTATTGATATTCGATGATTTGGCAATCGGTATGGCATGAACACCCGGCCACTCCCGGCCACTCCCGGCCACTCCCGGCCACACCCGGCCACACCCGGCCACTCCCGGCCACACCCGGCCACAGAGACCGTCACTCAGGACTACCCACTAAGACATCACTCGCTGTGAGATTAAATCCGGAACTTCTTGATTTCGCTGTGAACTACTGGGAAGGAATAGGTACAATGGAACTTCTGCACCTACATTTGATGGCGTCGGCGTCGGGCTGGAGAGGACATACTAACACGTTCACACCATTAACATTAGTATTTGCTCAGTATTTTTGCAGTTCCATATCGGCTGTTCAAATAAAAGGGTCAGTGTTTAACATTCAGGCGGCCAACCGCCGAATGTTGGCAACGTGCGGAACGTGCAGGAAGTGCGTGTGCACACCGCACTACACAGCCGTGTCCGCGCCATCTGCCGCGCTGGCTGCGCTACTTGCGATACAGAAGTGCGTGTGCACACCGCACTACACAGCCGTGTCCGCGCCATCTGCCGCGCTGGCTGCGCTACTTGCGATACAGAAGTGCGTGTGCACACCGCACTACACAGCCGTGTCCGCGCCATCTGCCGCGCTGGCTGCGCTACTTGCGATACAGAAGTGCGTGTGCACACCGCACTACACAGCCGTGTCCGCGCCATCTGCCGCGCTGGCTGCGCTACTTGCGATACAGAAGTGCGTGTGCACACCGCACTACACAGCCGTGTCCGCGCCATCTGCCGCGCTGGCTGCGCTACTTGCGATACAGAAGTGCGTGTGCACACCGCACTACACAGCCGTGTCCGCGCCATCTGCCGCGCTGGCTGCGCTACTTGCGATACAGAAGTGCGTGTGCACACCGCACTCGCACTGTAATTTATGTGAAGCACCATCGCTCTGTCCTTGTTCAACTAATGCGGATAATCCCCGGGGGAGCGGGACAGCGCCCGAGGTAACCGAGTTATCGTGCGGCCGCCGGAACCGGCTTCCCAATAAAGTAAGATAAAGTCGGTTATAAAGCGGATGGTACGCGGAGCCTGTGGCGGAGCGGAGGAAAAACTTAAGTAATATTGCGTGTTCCCTAAGAGAGATTACACTAATAGCGCTTCACTAAACTTGGCTCGCTTTGCTTCGTGAATAAGGGGTCTGGCGCGAGTAATCGCATTGCTTGACTAGGTACAGCTTGAAACTATATTTTAAGGCTTCAAGTAAGACGTTTTTATATTCTAAGAACCTTAGAAATGTATTAAACATGTACCTAGCTGCTGATGCAACCATACTTATAAATATCAGATTAGGTATAGGTAGGTATGTAGGTACGGTTAACGGGAATATTAGTAACGTCAAATATTGTGTACTTATATTTTTTTTAGGAATGGGTTATCTACATCACCCGGGTGATAACAGTAATGTCCGAGCACCGTACGTGTCTATTGTAATCGTATATGCAACGTGTGTGATAGCGGTGTCACCATTGCGTGGATCGCCGGAGGACACGGTGGAGCATACAGTGGAGGTCTGCCCGGCTTGGGCGGAGCACCGCCGTGTTCTCACGCAGGCGATCGGCGGCGGCGATCTCTCGCGTCCAAACCTGGTCCAGGCCATGGTGCGGAGCGAGAGTGCATGGGAAGCCATCACCTCCTTCTGCGAAGCAGTAATGCTCGCGGAGGAGGAAGCGGAACGCGTGAGGGAGAGGCAACAGCCGCGCCCTCGCGCCCCTAGCCGCCGTAGGAGACGCCCTGGGCGGCGGGAATCGATTGCCGATTCCCGGCCACCGTAGGCCCGGGCTTGCGGACGACGAGTAATGGGCAGCTCGCCGTCCGGTAAGGACCAGGCCCGGGTCGACGGCGCGTTGTGTTCCACGCGCGCCTCAAAGAGATGTCAGCAGTGACGGGATCAATTGGGCCGATGCCGCCGGGGTCGCGGGTAGTTCGAAAGAGATACCGTGGCCCTGGCACGGGCAACTGAAGGATCATGGGTGGGTTTTAGTCTGTAAAAGTCTGACACGCCCTCCCTTTCTGCCCAGAGCGGGAGAAGTCATTTGATGATTTCCCATCCACAAAAAAAAAAAAAAAGTGTGTGATAGCGCCCCAACGCAGCTATCTCCGACACAACGTGTGTGATAGCACCCTAACGCAGCTATCTCCGACACAACGTGTGTGATAGCACCCTAACGCAGCTATCTCCGACACAACGTGTGTGATAGCACCCTAACGCAGCTATCTCCGACACAACGTGTGTGATAGCACCCTAACGCAGCTATCTCCGACACAACGTGTGTGATAGCACCCTAACGCAGCTATCTCCGACACAACGTGTGTAATAGCACCCTAACGCAGCTATCTCCGACACAACGTGTGTGATAGCACCCTAACGCAGCTATCTCCGACACAACGTGTGTAATAGCACCCTAACGCAGCTATCTCCGACACAACGTGTGTGATAGCACCCTAACGCAGCTATCTCCGACACAACGTGTGTGATAGCACCCTAACGCAGCTATCTCCGACACAACGTGTGTAATAGCACCCTAACGCAGCTATCTCCGACACAACGTGTGTGATAGCACCCTAACGCAGCTATCTCCGACACAACGTGTGTGATAGCACCCTAACGCAGCTATCTCCGACACAACGTGTGTAATAGCACCCTAACGCAGCTATCTCCGACACAACGTGTGTAATAGCACCCTAACGCAGCTATCTCCGACACAACGTGTGTAATAGCACCCTAACGCAGCTATCTCCGACACAACGTGTGTGATAGCACCCTAACGCAGCTATCTCCGACACAACGTGTGTAATAGCACCCTAACGCAGCTATCTCCGACACAACGTGTGTGATAGCACCCTAACGCAGCTATCTCCGACACAACGTGTGTAATAGCACCCTAACGCAGCTATCTCCGACACAACGTGTGTGATAGCACTCTTTTTTTTTTTTTGTGGATGGGAAATCATCAAATGACTTCTCCCGCTCTGGGCAGAGCGGGAGGGCGAGTCAGACTTTTACTGACTAAAACCCACCCATGCTCCTTCAACTGCCCGTGCCAGGGCCACGGTATCTCTTTCGAACTACCCGCGACCCCGGCGGCATCGGCCCAATTGACCCCGTCACTGCTGACATCTCTTTGAGGCGCGCGTGGAACACAACGCGCCGTCGACCCGGGCCTGTTCCTTACCGGACGGCGAGCTGCCCATTACTCGTCGTCCGCAAGCCCGCGCCTACGGTGGCCGGGAATCGGCAATCGATTCCCGCCGCCCAGGGCGTCTCCTACGGCGTGTGATAGCACTCTAACGCAGCTATCTCCGACACAACGTGTGATAGCGCTCTAACGCAGCTATCTCCGACACAACGTGCGTTGGATCATTTAGCTAATCCATGCGTCAGGTTCGTGAACAAGCGCTGTCAGTGAAGGCTGGTCATACCTTAGCGGCCACGGCTTATTTTAAATTAATTTAAATATTTGAATTGTTTTTTTTTTTAAGGACGCTTTTAACGTTCTGCATCGTTCTCACATGTAAAATTTCAACATGAATGATGTAACCATTATTTTGTAACCATATCTTGATTTAAAAGAGTGTCCGTGGAGTTTCTTGCCCGTTCTTCTCCATAGGTACCTACTATGCTTTGGAATGGGCGCCTAGCTTCATCTTTCTGACTGACCGACCCCTTGACAATTCAAAAGTGCCTGTAATTGGTATAATTGAAATAAATGCTTTGAGTTTGAGTTTGAGTTTGATAGCGCTCTAACGCAGCTATCTCCGACACAACGTGTGTGATAGCACCCTGACGCAGCTCTCTCCCACACAACGTGTGTGATAGCACTCTAACGTAGCTATCTCCGACACAACGTGTGATAGCGCCCTAACGCAGCTATCTCCCACACAACGTGTGTGATAGCACTCTAACGTAGCTATCTCCGACACAACGTGTGTGATAGCACCCTGACGCAGCTCTCTCCCACACAACGTGTGTGATAGCACTCTAACGTAGCTATCTCCGACACAACGTGTGTGATAGCACCCTGACGCAGCTCTCTCCCACACAACGTGTGTGATAGCACTCTAACGTAGCTATCTCCGACACAACGTGTGTGATAGCACCCTGACGCAGCTATCTCCGACACAACGTGTGTGATAGCACCCTGACGCAGCTCTCTCCCACACAACGTGTGTGATAGCACTCTAACGTAGCTATCTCCGACACAACGTGTGTGATAGCACCCTGACGCAGCTCTCTCCCACACAACGTGTGTGATAGCACTCTAACGTAGCTATCTCCGACACAACGTGTGTGATAGCACCCTGACGCAGCTCTCTCCCACACAACGTGTGTGATAGCACTCTAACGTAGCTATCTCCGACACAACGTGTGATAGCGCCCTAACGCAGCTATCTCCGACACAAGGCTCAACGTATGTGATACCGCCCTAACGCAGAAATCTCCAACAACGGCAACGTGATGTTAGTCTGGAGAGAGAAAAATAAAGTTAAATACATTGTCAGCGAACAGGATCCGCGGCGAGTGGCGAGCGCGACACAGAGCAACAAGGTGCAGTAGCGCAACTTGTCACTACACAACGCCGCAGCTCATCAGCTCTCACAAGCTGTGGCGTACCGTTCGGTAGTGGTGACGGTGACGGTGACGCTGTAGTCTGGAACTCGCAGCATGTGCTTTGTGTTTTAGTTGTTTTATTCTGCGCTTTATGTGTGTCGCGTCTGATATCCCGCATTGTGTCAGGGTCAACTGTGCTTTCTCATACTCAAAGCATTTATTTAAAATAAACCAATCACAGGCATTTTTGAGTTGTCTGACCGACCCCTTGGTCAGTCAGAAAGATGAAGCTAGTTACCCATTCTAAAGCGTAGTGGGTTCCTTGCTATGGAGAAGTTCTTCTCCATAGCAAGGAACCCACTACGCTGCCCGTTCGGGCAAGAAACTCCACGGACACTCTTTTAAATCAAAATATGGTTATAAAATATTGGTAACATCATTCATGTTGAAATTATACATGTGAGAACGATGCAGAACGTTCAAAGCGTCCGAAATAAAATTATTAAAAAACTTTTTTACAAAAAAATACAACCGAGTTCCAAAAATAACACTACAAAGTGAAAAATAACTTTAATTTCGGAAGTCGTTGTCTAGTTAAATGTATTTTCGTTTTTTGCCACCGACTTCCGAAATTAAAGTTATTTTTCACTTTGTAGTGTTGTTTTTGGAAGTCGGTTGTATTTTTTTGTAAAAAAGTTTTTATTTTTCACTTTTTTAACCGACTTCCGCAGGACGAGGAGGTTCTCAATTCGTCGGAACCTATTTTTTTTTTAATTTTTTTTTTTTTATGTATGTTCCCCGATTACTCGAAGGTGGCTGGACCGATTTGGATTTTTTTTGTTTTATTCGAGATACCCTCTCGAATAAAACAAAAAAAATACATCACAGTTGGTTCCATATAAAATTGATTAACTTTGCTTCAGTAGTTTTTGAGTTAGCTTCAATAATACGTATTTTTTCCCTAGTTTTATATGGATGATGTTCTAGTTTGTTTTGCAGATAGTGGTATTAGAATCTGTGTGGGGTAGGTACACAACTAAAAAGTGAAAAATAAAAACTTTTTTACAAAAAAATACAACCGACTTCCAAAAACAACACTACAAACAAAGTGAAAAATAACTTTAATTTCGGAAGTCGGTGGCAAAAAACGAAAATACATTTAACTAGACACCGACTTCCGAAATTAAAGTTATTTTTCACTTTGTAGTGTTGTTTTTGGAAGTCGGTTGTATTTTTTTGTAAAAAAGTTTTTATTTTTCACTTTATCATCCATATAAAAGTGGGGAAAAAATACGTATTATTGAAGCTAACTCAAAAACTACCGAAGCAAAGTTAATCAATTTTATATGGGACAAACTGTGATGTATCTCGAATAAAACAAAAAAAATCCAAATCGGTCCAGCCATCTTCGAGTAATCGCGGAACATACATAAAAAAAAAAAAAGGTTGCGACTAATTGAGAACCTCCTCCTTTTTGAAGTCGGTTAATAACAATAAGCCGTGGCTGCTAAGATATGAGCAGCCCCTCTGACAGCGCCCGCTCACGATCCTGACGCATGGATCAGCAACATTCTGAAGGGAGCTACATGATCCGCCACGCGTTTCATTTCTGCATGTACTGTGTCGTGTCGCGCCGCTAACCGCACCGGATTCCGTCACGTCACCAGAGTTATGCTCGTTCGGACGTAAAAAATGTATTACAATGCAAGCACTTTTTTACTGTCAGCCATCTAGAAATATTGCAATCATGTGTCTACTTTTGTATTTTCCACGCAATGCAGATGCGCACTCGACGCACAAGCGCATAATAATCATGTTACAAAAACGTGCATTACCGACGCTCGCTGATGACTCGCGCGACAAATGGAGTTTTAACCGACTGCAGCTGGCGAGTTGATGTGTTGCTCGCATCGCGTCCAAACGAGCGAGATATCAACATGGCAGGTATGGACGCTGTGAGAGCCGCGGTGGAGCTCGCACGTCGTTTGCAACATGGTTTTGTGACGAGCTACAGTGATTGTTATAGAATGACAACCAGTCGCCGCAACATTCTGTGATATTTCTTTTTATAGCGGCCCGCATGGCGACTGACGAGCACTTGTGCAGTCAATGGTAATATGGGTCGCGAGCGGCGAGCGCCGAGCGCTGACCTGCAGGCAGCGTGCGGCCCACATCATGCTAAGTGCCACAGATCAAGTGCCCACCGCTGCATAACTTGCAACTGGTTCGCCAACCGCGGCCGCCACACTCACCTGCGGCATTGTTACAGAACCGTGTACTTTGTATAACTATTGCGGCCATTCGTAGGTACCTGCGGACCCCTATGCGTGCTTCTATAATGTTTGAGGTATTTCTAGACATGTTTCTACGTAATTACCTCTTCTCTATATACGGGCACAAATGCACAATAATGGAATAATAACCATTATAACATTTGTGATTAGCGTGCCAGTAATAGACACGTTTGATTGTTAAATCAGCGGCATTCAACAATCTATTCACCATTTAGCCGGACAGTGGACACTGCGCAGGCATGCCGCGTGTTGTTTTAGATTGAACGATACGAATGGTGAGTGATCGTTACTAACGGTTTATTATTTAAATTCCACTTCAACAACAATACTTAATATATTTTGTGGACGAAGTGTGCGAGTGTAACACGATAACACATGACTGTCTGCGGGAACACACCTAGCAACACAACGGCTCATTGCAAGTCAGTGTCGAGGAGACGGCTCTCAGGAACTCGTGACCTGCTTCTGGCGCGCACCTACAGGCTGGGCTCTCGTCTCGTGTCAGCTGCTGACAGAGGCGCGCCCTGCTTCCTGCCGTTCTGCTCTCCCGGCACTAACAGCCGAGTGCCGGATGCTGCTCAGCACTGCCGCTCCTCTGCGCGTGCGCACTCTTTGCTGCTAATGTACCTGTGAAATTATTCTGTGAAAATATCACCTTGAAGATTTAGCTGAAGTGAGCTGTCATTCCTTTCACTTTATTTTTATTATAATTTCGTTTATTAATTTTTCTTCTTATCAAATACATTTTTAAATATTTCTTAAAAATTATATAAAAAACATTTAAAAATATAAAAAATAGTAGCCCACCGGTATCAGGAACAGGGTCCAAGCTACCGGCGGTCAGGGCTCCAGAGAGAGGAACCTCCTAACAATGCGGGCCGTGTCCAGAAGTACTGCTTTCTGAATCAGGCCCTTGATCCAGCCACCTAACGAGAGCCTCCTTAGGTGTTGGTTGAGGCTCTTGGCAATTAAACCATTGGCTGATACAACTATCGGCACAATGATTGCTGAGTCCACATCCCACATGTCGACAACCTCGCGAGCCAAGTCAAGATACTTGATTTGTTTATCTTTCTCAGCTTTCACGAGGTTCCCGTCATGTGGGACTGTTACGTCAATAATCATTGCGCGCCGCTCTATTCGATCCACCACCACTATATCAGGCTTATTGGCAACAATAGTCCTGTCAGTGATGATGGATCGATCCCAGTACAATGTGATATTTTCATTTTCGAGAACTGGGTCGGGCACATACCTGTAGTACGGCACTTCCGATTCCGCAAGGTTGTATTTCAGTGCAAGTTGCTGATGGATAATCCTGGCTACAAGGTTGTGTCTATGCAAGTACTCTTCGTTAGCAAGACGAGAACACCCGGAGATAATGTGTCGGATTGATTCTCCCGGACGGTGGCATGCCCGACAGATGTCAACCGTACCGTCCTTCACAATATATTTCCGGTAGTTGTTCGTCATCATAACTTCGTCCATAATTGCACAGACAAAACCTTCGGTTTCCCCAAAGAGGTCACCGGAACGCAGCCAGGCTACGGACGCTAACAAATCTACATCGGGTTCATATAGGGCCCGGAAAAAGCGTCCGTGAAGCTCTTTACTCTGCCATACCTCCCTGCGATCGTTAATGTCAAGCACTACAGGTTTGCGCCAGTTCTCTTTAGCCAAGGAGAGCGGAGTGAGGCCCTTGTCCACCGCGACCACATCGCGATGCATCCCCACGTCGGCTTCTAGGAAATATTCCCTGAGACTGCATATCTCGCGGTTGTGGAGAGTCTTAGCGTTTAAAAAGCCTCGGCCTCCACACTTGCGCGGGATATACAGTCTCATTACCGATGACCGTGGGTGATGCATTCGATATGCAGTCAACAGCGTACGGACCCGCCGATCCAGGGCGTCGAGTTCCGTCTGAGTCCATTTGAGTACGCCGAAAGAGTACATCAAAACCGGCATGACCCAACCTTTGAAGGCGCGCACCTTGTTTCCGCCTGATAGAAGACTATTAAATACTTTCTTCAGGCGGCCAAAGAAGCGCTCCTTCAACGATTGCTTCATGTCAGTAACATTGATGCCCAACGCTTCCGACATACCCAAATACTTATAGGTTTCGGGTGCGGAGAGGGCTCTAAGGTTTATGGAATCCGAGAGTTGGGTTCCCACGGATTCCACAATCTCTCCTCGCTTTACATGCATGACCGCACATTTGTCCACACCAAATTCCATCCTGATGGCGCTACTGAAAGTTTCAGTTACTTTCAGTAGCTTCATCAGTTGCAAATTGTTGGGGGCAAAGAGTTTTAGGTCATCCATGTAGAGGAGGTGGGATATAACCTGACCACCTCTCCGCAGCCGATAGCCTAGACCTGAATCCTCCAGCAGTGTGCTTAGAGGATTCAAGGCTAAGCAGAACCAAAGCGGACTCAAACTATCGCCCTGAAATATGCCTCGCTCGATCCTTATCGGTTCGCTATTCCTCTGGATATTTCGACATCCTGGATAGCGAAGGACCGTCCTCCATTGCCCCATACATGACATCAGGAAGGTGCGCAGAGTTGCATCTACTTTATACAACTCCAACACCCTCATGAGCCATGTATGTGGCACCGAGTCATAGGCCTTCTTGTAGTCTATCCAACATGTCGACAGATCCTTTCGGGAACGACGAACCTGTTGGCTAATGGCCATATCAATGAGGAGTAGCTCCTTAGTACCACGGGACCCATTCCTACATCCATTTTGAGAGGCAGACATGATGGAGTTGCTGTCTATATGTTCGTTAATTTTAGCTCTCAAAATGGATGTAAGAACTTTATAGACCGTCGGTAAACACGTGATCGGTCTATAATTTTTGGGTTCCGCGGTGCTACCTGATTTATGGAGCAGGTGGGTAACTCCTGTCGTTAGGAACTGGGGTAGCGAACCAGATTCTAATGCAGACTGGTACTGAGCCGCCAAACGAGCGTGCGACCGAAGAAACCATTTGATCCAGAAGTTGTGCAGTCCGTCCGGCCCTGGAGACTTCCAATTAGGTAACGGACGGACTGCACGAGCTACATCTTGGGGACAGATGGTAATAGCCCCCATTTCTGGTATTGGATCGCAGGCTCGCTCGACTTCCCGAGCCCAATCACCTTCGGTGTGACTGACAGGCGCCGACCAGATACTGCGCCAGAAAGAACACATGGCATCATCATCCGGCAGGCGCGTGTCAGTCACACCTTGGTCCGGTCGCTCCCAACCCCTATAAACCCACCTTTCATCGCTCTGGAAGGTGCGATTCTGAGTGTATCGGTCTACTCGCCGCTTATACCTACGAATACGGTTTGCCCATGCATAGACTTTCTGCTTCAGGAAGTCGATGCGCTCTGTGACACGGGACATATAGTCCTGAGGGCTGACATCAGTCCCTGAGAACGCCCGCCTCACAAAGCGCATCACTTTAGGGCGAGTATTGCCCTCCCTGAAGCAGGTTAGTTTGCCGATGAGCGCTCTGGCCCCACCAATACGGCGCTCAATTCTGCACTGCCAAGCTGGTACGGCTGGTTTCGGTCGCGTAGCTCTAGAGTCATTAGCAAATTTGACGTGAGCTACACGACATGCCGCTACAGCCGCGCAGTACAGAATCGAATGAGTATCGGTGAGGTCTTCGCAGTCATCAAAATAGTTTGACAACTGCGAATCCAGAGCCGCCATAAGCGCCCTATTTTTGTTATGCATGGGCAAACGAGGTAAGCGTGGTCTAAGTTTGGGAGACATGAATCGATATTCCCGAATCGC
Organism: Cosmia pyralina; assembly: GCA_946251885.1. Lineage (NCBI taxonomy): Eukaryota > Metazoa > Arthropoda > Insecta > Lepidoptera > Noctuidae > Cosmia > Cosmia pyralina. The sequence continues at coordinate 25,688,879 of OX276360.1, forward strand.
ACCTTCCAAAGCACTCCTCAATTCTTCATTGCACTGGGTACTTACGTTTGTAGCCCTGTCATCACTTCCCTCGTCAACTCGGTTTGTGTCAGACTGTGGTGGTATTATATAAGTCTGCGACGGCGGGGGGGCAATGACATGGCTACTCTGCATTTCAATTCGCAGGCGATCAAGTACAGTGTCATCCAACATATGATTACGCTGGATGACCCGCACCTGATCCGACAGTCGTTGTGCCGAAACGTTGACAGCTGGTTCAAGCACCTGAAAAAGAGAGAGCATCCGAACACGGTACGCGGTCAGATTGTTTCCTCCCTCTGTAGCCCCATAGTATGAGCGCATGACGTTCTCATTAATGGATGGCGTCCATCTCATGCGCTGCACACTTCCGCCGGGAGCTGGGACCCTTTCAGAGGCCGGTGGGCCTCGAGATCCTAAGCCATCCGGCGGCCGGCGTCCTCCCCGTCGGCGAGCAGGTGGTGGCGTCGTGGGCGGGGAGAAGTATTCGTCGCTCGAGCTCGACGCAGCTACCGCGGCCGGTGTCGTCACAGCGCTTACAATGGGGCTGGGTACCGGCGGCGGCGAGGCGGAGCTGAGCGACGAGGCCGGAGGTGGTAGGCGTGCTCTTCGTGTAGCTGATCTTGTCAACATTTATACTTTATTTTCATCCTGTTTTCTTTATTTCATTTTGTTTTGTTGTTTGGTGACATCTGTCATGTCACCTCCGATTCGGCATTATTTGATGATTACATTATATAGTAGGTTGATTTCAATATTTTTAGGTTGTATATTGATTTATGGACTTCTACATTTAATTGGGGTTTCTGATAAAATGAAAAACTGCGTCTAAAATAAATAAAACTAAGATAATTATGAAAACAAATTATGTGACTTGTTGACGTCAGTGTTGCCAGCTTATTTTAATATTATAATTATTATTACTAACACTAGTTTTGTAAGCTCGCAATTGTACTAACAAATATGGATGTAATCTACGGATGAATCTGAAATAAATAAATAAAATAAATATAAATATGTTTGGACATATCACACAACGCCATCTAGCCCCAAGCTAAGCAACCTAATGCTTGTGTTATGGTAACGAGATGGCTGATAAACTACTTATATAAATTTTTTTTTTTTTTTGTAAATACATACATATTATAGATAGAAAAACACCCAGACTCGGAACAAATACTTGTAGGTCGTACAAATATTTGTTCCGTGCGGGAATCGAACCCGCGACATGCTGCGCAGCAGTCAATCGCTCAACCACTGCGCCAACCGTGTCGTCAAATGATTTATTATTATTATTTTTTTTGAGTGTTTTTTCTTCTCAGCTCTCTGGCTGGTTTTTGCAACATTTACGGACCGAAGCCAAGTAAATGCAGCGTGTTTATTATATTATTATTCCACCTGTTACTAGGGATTGACATTATTGACAGCTCACTTCACGTAAGTTTTCACGGTAAGATTTTTACAAAATAGATCTGCAGAATTACTTAGCTTGCAAAAGCGTGTACCGAGGAGTTTCAGTACCTAATGGGAGGAAGTCGCTCCCTCGCCGCTATCGGGTCAGTGACCTCGCCCGACGTAGCAGTGGGGCAATGCACATTGCTCGGTTAGAACGTTGTATTGTGTCAAGTACAGACGTGGAGGAGCAATGTAAGGGGAGCGGCGCTGTTTGATAGTAGTTGTAGGAGTGTGGTGGTGAGGGCGAGCCCCCCACGGAGGACTTGACTCTCGCACTAATGGAAGTTCGATGTGCCGCCGCTTGTGCCCAATGTGGCCATGCGGGCCATGCAGCCGAGCGGAGCTGCGTGCGAGTGGAGCGGAGCTGCGTGCGAGTGGAGCGGAGCGGTTTGCTCGCTCACTACAAAGTCGAGTGAAGAGCCACTTAACTTGAGTTCCCAGGCCGCGGCCGTGCTGCACGTGTTTCAGATTTAGTCGCGCTCCCACGCAATACAGGAAAGTTTATCTGTTTCTTATATAATATCTATGGTTTCAGTTCTGCAGCAACATGTCCTTTTCATTCATCCTACCTACCGAATAGTCGAAAAACTAAATGACTGTTTCAAGCGACAAGCAAGGGTGTAGCCAATTAGCGATAGACCCAGTGATGGGGTTTGTGTGACACTGTCGCGACACGGCGAGGCGCGAGGCAAGGTCGGCTGTAGCGACACGGCGAGGCGCGAGGCGAGGTCGGCTGTAGCGACACGGCGAGGCGCGAGGCGAGGTCGGCAATAGCGACACGGCGAGGCGCGAAGCGAGGTCGACTGTAGCGACACGGTGAGGCGCGAGGCGAGGTCGGCTATAGCGACACGGCGAGGCGCGAGACGAGGTCGACTGTAGCGACACGGCGAGGCGCGAGGCGAGGTCGGCTTTAGCGACACGGCGAGGCGCGAGGCGAGGTCGACTGTAGCGACACGGCGAGGCGAGAGGCGAGGTCGGCCACTGAACCTGATACATTATACATGCATAATACGAACATTAGGAGCCGCGCCGCCATTTATCAACTAAATAGGACACAATGGGCCCCTACACTATTAATTTTAATCTGACGACCGACACGTTCGCGTAAAGAAGTCGGGAGCCGCTCACACCAACGAGACTATTGTTGAGTTCTAAACTTGTAATCCATAGCACGCGGCGTACGATACGCCATCACCATCGCCGTACGGTACAGTGTCCGATGTCAGACTAGTGGCACACAGATGTCACTAATATGTAGTTCTGGGACATGCATTAGTCCTCGCGAGCACAAACTTTTGTGCAACAATTAATATACTTACCACTTAAGTTATTTAAAACGGGATATTTACCTTTTTTTTTCAATTTTGATGAGACTAACTTGAAGTTAAGTAGGTACATACTACCTTTCAATTAAAAAAAGAACCATCGAAATCGGATCTCATAAGGCGGAGATATCCAGTAGCCCCCTTTTTGGAAGAAGTACTTACCTCTCTAATCAAAAATCCCCGACGACAAAAAAAATCTATAAAGGCGTAAAACTTGTATACCAAGTTTCGTCCAGATCGGTTGTAAAATGCAACGACTAGCAACAAACTGACAGACGAAAGCAACGCCAGACATGAAGCAGAGACGCTTCGCTCGATCTGTCAACTATTACATATTAATTCTAATGTAGCTATCATTAAATATGAGATCATTCTCGCACGAGAGGTCCTTCTGTAATTATCTGCTCTGTGACAAGCTCGCCGTAAATAAAGCTTTTGCTCAACAAATCGTATTTTCCTTCGTAAGTACGTATACCTATCTATGAATTAATTTGTTCTTTCAGTGCGGAACTTACGAAGTTACGACACACATTCATCAAGTTTTGCACGTGTGTAGTCGCATGTTAAGCGGGGCTTCCCTCCCTCGGCGACGCGGGCGCCGCCGGGCGGCGACGACGAGGCTGCTCGGCTATTTGTTCCGTGACTGAGCGATGGTGCCGATTCTCTTGTCACAAATGCCACTAAACTAGACTAAAAATCACTAAAATTTAGTTTATTCCTGTCAAACGACGATTTCCCATTCTGAAATTGACTAAAGTGACACAACTTAACTATATTTTAGTTTGACAGGACTAAGATTGTACGGAGTTATTAGTTTAATGAAAATGGCAATTTTGCTATTCTGAATTTGACTATTTTCACATGGTTTTCACCTAAAATTTTAATTGTCAAACTAAATCAGTCTATGTTTAATCGCGATTAAAAAGGTGTGGAATAAAATTAGTTGATATGAACTAAAATTCACACCGAGACCTTGACTTCGGATGCAAAAACAGTATTTTTTTCTTTTCTTTTGCATATATCTCGAAAACGGTGAGTCCTATCGCAAAAATAATGAAAATTTGGCCCCCCTTTATGAAGCCCATGAACTCCTATGACTCAACATGTAGGCACCAAAAAAAAAAGTACCAAAAAAAGGGTACCAAAAAAAGGTACAAAAAAAAAGGTACCTACATTCCATATTTTTTTTTTTTTTTTTTTTTCACTTGCATGGTATTTTTATTTTATTTTTTTTAGGCTTTCAAATCAAAAATTTTTTTTGTTTATTTTGTACCTAGAATGCTCCTTTTCTAAAACTACAAGTGTAATATTAAGCTTTATGGCTCTAATGTTATTTAATATTATGTGAATGCAAATGAGGATGGGCGCTGATACCTATAACACAAGATATTAAGTTATCTTAGCTTAGGTATTAGTAGCAACTCCAATATGTAATCATTTTAGCTACCTTTTGGCCTATTTTGTGTAAACCTGTTTCTTTATGTTAATTTTGAAGGTGCAAATAAACATTTTTATATTTTTTTTTATTTTTTATATAAAACACGTTGAAGCTGCCCCCTCCCTGCGCCCCTCCAGCTCTAAAAGATATTTGACCCGGTAACGACAGCGATGTCGGTGAACAAAATATGACAAGCCTGTCACTTCATAGTGATTTCGTTAGTTCCAACTAAAGCCACCGGGTCAAATATACTACAGGCACTATACCGCGCGGAGTCACGATTGTCAAACTCGATTTTAGTTGTGTCAAAATTGTTATTAAATTTAGAGGTTTTTTTTTGTCAGAATAGCTCTAAGATTCTCATAGCAAAAAGTAAGGAATTTTAGTGATAGTTTAGTTAGTTTAGTTCGGTGTACAACAGAATGCGCACCATCAATGCGGAACTGGACTGATAGGACCAAATATGCTGCTACGTCCAGCGATACCTACGACGTTGCTGTATGTGTCCCGACTGCATCACTCCACGAAGGTTGAGGAGATCGTGGAGTACATGAAGGTGAAGACCAACTGGACCTTGAGGGTCGAGAAGTTGGAGCCCCGTCACAACACCAACTTCAAGTCGTTTGTGGTGCGGGTTCCGACACAGCATCTCGACACGTTCCTAAAGGAAGAGTTTTGGCCGAAGGGTGTAGTCTACAGACGTTTTCGCGGCAGGCTATGCGACACTGCGCAGCGTAACACGACGCCGTCACCTCGTGTGTCTTAGTTTATTTTATAAGTTGTAATATTTTTTGTTTGTATTTGTGTATTGTATTTTGTATGGGCCACAGCTGCCTGAAATAAAGGAAATTAAATTAAATTAAATTGTCAGGCTAGGCTAGGTGGACAACAACGTCCGTGCCATTACCGACTATTCTCAAACGGCGTTCTTTGTTTAACAAACACATAGTTTGTGTTTCTTGTCAAATTACACCGAAATACTTTTCAAGTTGAACATTTAAGGTAGGATACACGGCTACATATCAAGCTATAAATTTCCAGTATAAGCTGATCTCGATTTGTATAGGAATTCCGTACAATGAGAGGTCAGTAGACGTGTACCTACTACTTACATAAACTCCATTTTAGCACTTAAACCAAAGAGTTCCTAAAAGTTTGTCAAAGTTTACAGTCTGTCCTGTGAAGCTTTGTGTCACTGTACCGTCGCGTCGGCGTCGGGGACAATGTTGTCGGCAACAGCAAGCCTACAGATGAACACACAATTTCTCCGTTAGCGGTTAGCGGTTAGCGGTTAGCGGTTAGCGGTTAGCGGTTAGCGGCTAGCGGTTAGCGCTCGCTGCTTGTCCGCATTTTCGCGGAGACAATCACTACATGTATGTACTCGTACAGCAATAAAGTGATTGTCTCCGCGACAATGGCGCCGATCACTGCTTCACAGCCGATCACAGATAAACTCCTTTGTTGTATTCAGTTGTATTTGATACACAAACGCACAGGAAGCACCCTGTGTGAGGCGCAGGGGCTCGCACCACAGACAAAAGAAAATCAGAAACCTTTCTAACTACGCGGGGAAAGAAAATCATACAATTAGTGCCCTAACAGAAGGAATTAAAGTTGAGTAGCCGCCATTGATATACGCAGTAATATATAAGTCAACGGTAGCCGCACATGACACGCGAAAAACATATATTGCTCCCTTTTTTACACAAAATTTTAATCTATCAAATCAAATCAAATCAAATCAAATATATTTATTTCGGATTCTGTTATATCCATAGGTGTTAGTAACAATAAACTTATCCTAATCTATACTCGTACCACACTTCTTTACTTATAGTTTTTTAAAGTATGGATTCGAATTTAATGGAGACGGGTATCTCTGGGCCAGATTGTAATAGGTTGAGGTATAGTTTAAAAAAAGGGTTATATTTTTCTATTTCCAAATGCGAAAAATCAACCTAATTTACCATCTGGAAAATGAGAAATCCAAAAATTTGGTTACGATAAAATGGAATATCGATTAAATTATAATCGACTAGCTTTTGCCAGCGGCTTCGCCCGCATGGATTTCGAAAAATATCCTACGGGAACATACTAGCGGGAATTCCTTCCTTATTCTTTGTCTACATTATAAAGGTAACCTCTGTGAAAAATTTCAGCTATCTAGGTCCAAGGGTTTGGGCTGGACGGTGATGAGTCAGTCAATCAGTCAGTCAGTCAGGACTCTTCTCTTTTTATTTATTTATATTAACGTGGAGTTCAAATTCAAACTATTTAAAAAAATGCTTTTATCAGATGAATAAATCAATAACAATAATTAAAACTATTAAAATTACGTGTTAACAGTTTAAAAACTTAAAATGTCTACTAATAAAGATAAATCTTAAAGTCAATTCACGTTTACTAATCGATACTTGTATATTTTTTAGTCTGTGCCATGGAATAATAAAATTGTTTTAAAAACCATGATCTGAGCGGAAAAGACATGACCCTGACAGTGACAGCTCTCGACCTTCACTCTATTAGCTAAAGGTGTGTCCAAACAGAGCGCGGAAGGTGCGCGGCAGCAACACGCGGCATTCGCAGGACACAATTTCTCCCGCGCAAACCGCGCGCGCGTCCACGCATAATGCTGTGCGGCAAAACCGGGACATGCCGCGCATTGACTGTCTCATCCCAGAGCAGAGACCTTCTCTTTTATGTTTGTTCAACATCAACATCGGGAACCGATCACTTTTTCGAAATTTTTTTGTTAGAATTTCATTTTACCGAAAACTATTGACCGACTCTTTTTTGCTATAATGCATTATTTGACATATTTTTAAATCATCGAAGTATCATGCATGTGTCATAGGTATTATTTTACGGAACTATATTTCGCCGATTTACAAAATAACTTTTTGCTATTGGCCGAAGCCTCTTTTGAACTTTTTTAATTTGCCAAATGATTTATTTGCCATATTTTCACCACACCGAAACAACATTTGACGGAATATTATTTGGTCATAAAATATAGTCGGTTACTTGGTAGCATTTTCAATATTAAATTAAAATGTTTCATAAAAAGTCCATGTGTTGTAGAAAATTTTGTGACAGAAAAGAATCGCTGCAAAACCGACTTCACGCAGTCTTGTCTGCCCTACCCTAGAGGCGCGGAGGGGTGGGGTGGCCCGCGAGCTCAGGAGCAGGTGGTTTGAAGGCCCGCCGCCGCGGCTGAGGCTGGCCACCAAGCCGAAGCTGCGGTGGTGAGCGTTAAAACCATCTGCGACGATAAGCTCGCGTGGGGCCGCCCAAACGCCGCAGCGCCGGAGCCATGACATAAACAATGCTTGCTGCATGTTGCATGCCTGCTTGCACACTGCATGCCTGCTTGCATGCTGTATGTCTGCTTGCACGCTGCATGCCTGCTTGCATGTTACATGCTTGCTTGCATGTTGCATAGCATACATAGCATCAAGTGAATAGTAGGTAACTAGTAAGTATAACAGTTATACGTAGGTGCTGCCGTTCTGCAGCTGCGGGTTGTTGATGAAGTGGTCCGCAGTGTCCGCAGAACCAGTCTGGTTCTCTGAACGGAGCAAAGGAACAGTCGGAAGCTCAGCTAGCACGAACTGTTGCGCAGAATATCTCGCAGCGGCAGACGGAGTCGCGGCTGATGTACTGTGTGGCGTTATCTCGCCGTCACACCACATCTACGTGACAGTCACTGTGTGTGTTTGTGTATTCTGCCGCCCTCGTACAGAAAGCTTACATAAATCTTTGTGTAGTAAGGAGGTTGTGCACTGAAACAGTACATCAGCAAAACTAATTGAAACTGTCCAACATTAAAAGGTGAAATTATACAGGGTGTCATTCTAATCATCGTTAACATCTTAAGGGGTCATTTATTTATTTATATTTAATTATATATACTTTATTGTACGCCACAAAAATACATAACAAAAAAAAAAGACATAAACACTACAAATTATACAATGGGCGGCCTTATCGCTTTCTGCGATCTCTTCCAGGCAACCATAGAATGGACAGTGATTTGCATAGAAATATAAAAAACAACACTTCTTTCATATATCTATGGTGATTTGCCTGGATATGAAATGGGGCTGTCTTTGGTGCAAATAATAAGTGCCTACATAAACAATATTGTACTAAAATAGATACATACATAACCTAAATAATATATAATTATTATTTAGTATGTATATACTAAATATACATATAAGCAACGAAAATAAATGAAGACTAAAGATATTTACAGTCACGTGAACAAGATCACAACGACAAATAATCATTGTACTCATCATTATGAAAAACTTTTACTATGGGACCAAACATGAAATCGCGAAAAAAATTTGCGGTTCCGTATATTTTGACAAGTTAAGACTTATGCGAACATAAATGTAGGGAACAGCCGGTCGATTCTGTAAAAATCTCACCGTGAAAACTAAGGTGAAGTGAGTTTGTTTTTGCTAGGAATTGACACTATTGACAGCTCACTCCACGCTCACTTCACCTAAGTATTCACGGTGAGATGGTTACACAGAATCGCACTGCTGACACATGATTTTTTTTTCGCGATTTCAGGTTTAGTCCCTTAGTAAAAGTTGTTCATAAAGATGAGTACAATGACCCCTTAAGAGGTTAACTGTGATTAAAATGAGAATAACAAGGATGCCTGCTTGTTACATAAGTACAATCTTTCTTATATTGCTTATTTCAAAAGTCCAATATTTCATTCACTTGAGATGCTGACGGTGCTTCGTATATTGTGTTGAGTTATCTGAGGGCTGGCATCGCTCAGATAATCCTATCTGTCCGGTGCGGGGCCGCCGGGGGGGGCGGAGCCGGACGCTCCCCGGACGGACGGCGTCCTACGGCAATGAATCAAACGCAACGGTGACCATTCCTCGCACGAACTCACACACTCACACGCACACATCTTACACGATAAAACTCACATCTACAATCACAGCTGTGCGAATATAAAACTGCGCCCGCAAAGCCTAGCACCCAGTGCTAGCGACCAATCGCCCACAGAAATATAATATCTATGCCAGCGCCCCCACGTCAGGTCATTGTTGGACACTAGAGCTGATACTCTTGTTCACCGAACTAACTAAACTATCTAAAATTTCTTACTTTTGGCTATGAGAATCTTAGAGCAATATGCTGCAAAAAAATCTCTTACCCTGTATTCTGCATACAAATTTTGGGAGAGATTAACGAAATACTATTATTATTTTGTTTTTTATATTTATTTTCTCAGGTTGATAGAACCTGGTATTTTTAAAATCTCACGGGTGTTAACCAAGGTGAGATTTTAAGTTTGAGTAGATGGATTAGGTACTTTATACTGCATTGAAATTATTGTCTAAATCTAACTGTAGGAATTTCCGGACTATACGACATGTGTTTAATATAGCTGCTTTCTGAATCTATTATTATCTATTATTATTATTATTATATCTTAGTTCCTTACCACAAATACTTGTTTAGCTATGTAATAAAGATCGTAATGATTATTTTCCAAAACTATGGAAAGGGGTGAAGTTCGTAGGGGATTTACTGAGTGAAATGACCCTGTTGAAGTTCGTAGAGGATTTACTGAGTGAAATGACTCTGTTGAAGTTCCAAGAGGATTTACTGAGTGTAATGACCCTGTTGAAGTTTTTAGAGGATTTACTGAGTGAAATGGCCCTGTTGAAGTTCCAAGAGGATTTACTGAGTGTAATGACCCTATTGAAGTTCGTAGAGGATCTACTGAGTGAAATGACCCTGTTGAAGTCCCAAGAGGATTTACTGAGTGAAATGACCCTGTTGAAGTTCGTAGAGGATTTACTGAGTGAAATGACCCTGTTGAAGTTCCAAGAGGATTTACTGAGTGTAATGACCCTGTTGAAGTCCCAAGAGGATTTACTGAGTGAAATGACCCTGTTGAAGTTCGTAGAGGATTTACTGAGTGAAATGACCCTGTTGAAGTTCGTAGAGGATTTACTGAGTGAAATGACCCTGTTGAAGTTCCAAGAGGATTAACTGACTGAAATGACCCTGTTGAAGTTCGTAGACGATTTACTGAGTGAAATGACCCTGCTCGAAATTCGTCATTTGACTATCGTCAAGATGATTTTGACGCCCCTTGGTAAAAGTGCCCGGGGCGCTCGCCCGCCACCTCCCCCTTCACTCGGATCTGTCTACAATTAGAGGCACGTCCTGTGTGCAATTAGTGTCCACTCTGTGCGGCTGAAGGCTGTAAGGTTTGGAGTAGCTGGGACAGATTATAAAGAAAGTAAGTATGCACACACTAAATCTTCATACAATATTTCAGCACCATGCAGAAATCAGAAGCGAGCTACTTTAGTAAGTAGGCATTTCTATACTTCTCAGTCATCGAGTAGTCGTCACAGCGGAGGTATGTATCGCATGGTTTGCGGCTGTTTTTCTCTTCAAAACTTGTAGGTACACTACCTCATTGCCACATTACTCGTACGATTATTGCTGCGACTGATGCGTCGCAAATCCACGTTACACTGAGTGTGACAAAGACTCGCGCCGCAGCAACTCATCTGCCAGTACTTACTTCTGTTACAGACTCCGGAGCGTAATGTTTCATGCGTGCGCTTGTCAAAAGCAATATATCGTGAAGCTCGCACGTTCACCTTAATAACCCGCGTGTGCCGAGGATTCGCGACGTAAGAAGTGCGGACGACGATACGGGGCGTAGCTCGTATGTGCCTCGGAGCGTGGGTGATAAATTGCGTCACATGTCGCATGTCGGCGTAATGCTGATAGCGCTGATGGGAGGCGACGCCGCGGAGTGTGCCGCATCGACATGTGTTGCGAAATTGTTGCAAAGCTGCGAGCACGTCATATCATAACCTCCAGTCTTCTAGGAGTCAGTATACCGGGGCCACAGTGATGCTGCGTTCGTTATCTATCTGAAACAAATGTTTACTGAGAGGAGGTGTCAGTTTGTTCGAGGTAAACTAAACCTAATAGGTATTTCAGGAACTGTGCTCAACTGCTACAGATTACATTCTGCGGATCTTAACGTGGTAACGGTTCAGAATAGCTGTATCTTAGCCATTTAGTTCGAACAAGAAAATATTTAGTTCACAGTTTCTTCAGTAGTTAAAATCTCTGGTGAGTGTACAGATACTTGAAGGAAGTATGTGAATAAGAAGAAGAAAAGTGATAGAGGGTGAGTGATAGTGTGTGTGAAGTGTGTGTGTGTGTGTGTGTGTGTGTGTGTGTGTGTGTGTGGATGTGAATATAAGACGCGATAAGATTACCATAAGATATCGGAGGAGATGGATACCAGCAGATATGCTAATACGTGCCTATAAATACGAGGAGATCATTCATTCGATACGCGCGCAACGCTCCGCGCGCCGCTCGCCGATTGTAAGTAACGTCAACCGAGACCGCGGCGGCCGGCAGTGTGAAGCAACACATACGAGTATGTTGTGTCCCCTGCGGTACTGTTACTTTGTAGAGTGTGCAGCTCGCGATGCGGCGCTGTAGTCACTCTGTAGACCGCGGCGACAGTGTGAGTGTGAAGCGACACATATGTTGTGTCCCCTGCGATACTGTTACTGTGTAGAGTGTGCAGCTCGCGCTGCGGCGCTGTAGTCACTCTGTAGACCGCGGCGACAGTGTGAGTGTGAAGCGACACATATGTTGTGTCCCCTGCGATACTGTTACTGTGTAGAGTGTGCAGCTCGCGCTGCGGCGCTGTAGTCACTCTGTAGACCGCGGCGACAGTGTGAGTGTGAAGCGACACATATGTTGTGTCCCCTGCGATACTGTTACTGTGTAGAGTGTGCAGCTCGCGCTGCGGCGCTGTAGTCACTCTGTAGACCGCGGCGGCACACTGTGGATCGAAAAAAGGCTCTAGAAGACTTAGGAACTCAAACTTTAAAGTGTCGGTATTTTTGCTTGAAATGGATTCTAATAGCCAATAATATGCTTATATATATCATAGGATACAACTTGGTAGGCGAATTGGCAACTTATATTTTTTTGCAAAAAAAAAATGTATGGAGCTGGTATAAAAAATACTTGTACAAATGATTCTCACAAGTGGGGTGTGTACCTAGCAATGTATGCGTGTATCTACCTAGCTATAGCTAACTACATATTAATACAGTCCACATATTCGTAGGAATTGATTTTTTAGTGTCAATATACAGAGCATAAGAAAAGGACGTTGTTTCTGTTAACTACCAATCCTTCAAACGAAAAACAACCTAAACTGCCTAAATAATACTTATATCTCCGGAACCGCAAGAATAACGAAAATATCCTTGCAGACGGTTTTATAACTATTTATTTATATCTTCTAATAGCCAGTGTCATACTTATCAAAATCAAATCAAAATTTTATTAAATCGGACAACAAACGATCCATAGTGTTAGTAATATCTTATAGTTCCTAAGTCTTCTAGAGCCTTTTTCGATCCACAGTGCGGCAGTGTGAAGCGACACATATTTTGCGTCCCCTGCGGTACTGTTACTGTGTAGTGTAGAGTGTGTAGCCTGCGCTGCGGCGCTGTAGTCACTCTGTAGACCGCGGCGGCGGCAGTGTGAAGCGACACATATGTTATGTCCCCTGCGGTACTGTAAACCCCGTTCGCACGGGCGTAATAAAATCGCGGCGGGATTTTATAGCGCACTGGATTTTCAACGCTCTGCTTAGCGCCGAGAGTGCAAAATCCAACAGTGTGTTTTTTCGACGCGCTATAATGTACTCTGTTATTGTTAAGTTGGATTCTCAACGCTCGGCTCAACAACGAGAGTTGAAAATCCATGCAGTGCGCTATAAAATCCCGCCGCGATTTTATTACGCCCGTGCGAACGGGGGATTACTGAGTAGAGTGTGCAGCCCGCGCTGCGGTGCTCTAGTCACTCTGTAGACAATTGTAGTCGTTATACGACACACACACACACACCCAACCCAACCACCACCACCATGACCGAACGACTGTTCAGACGACTGACATCAGCGTGTTTTGTTTCTTTATTGTCGGAGAGTATGTACTCTCCGACAATAAATAAACAAAAGGCAAGAGGCAGCGAGCAGATACCGACACAAGGGGAACCAATACATAAAATTGCCACCGCAGCAGTCGCAGCTCTCTTCTCAGCTTGAATGCACAAGCTTGCGGTTCATATTACCTCGTACTAGTCGGAGCTCTTAACTGTGTGAAGTGACGACACGAGCCGCACACGAGTGAGGCCGCGGGTACACGCTCGTGATAATCGGTCTCCGTAAGTTCCGTGTTGAACGATTGGTTCGATTATTTGAGATCGTTTACTGCAGATGTTTGTTGTTTCCTCAAGTTTTGCGTCGCTCGAGTGAAGCAACATGAATAAACCGTACTTACTTCAAAACAACCGTGTCAGACCGTGTGGTGTATAAACCGTACTTACTTCAAAACAACCGTGTCAGACCGTGTGGTGTATAAACCGTACTTACTTCAAAACAACCGTGTCAGACCGTGTGGTGTATAAACCGTACTTACTTCAAAACAACCGTGTCAGACCGTGTGGTGTATAAACCGTACTTACTTCAAAACAACCGTGTCAGACCGTGTGGTGTATAAACCGTACTTACTTCAAAACAACCGTGTCAGACCGTGTGGTGTATAAACCGTACTTACTTCAAAACAACCGTGTCAGACCGTGTGGTGTATAAACCGTACTTACTTCAAAACAACCGTGTCAGACCGTGTGGTGTATAAACCGTACTTACTTCAAAACAACCGTGTCAGACCGTGTGGTGTATAAAAATATTGAACACTTGCGAAAATATTTATGAGTTTAGAGCGCGGCATTCGAAAACATTGCGTTACCGACGACTAACGAGTACACCGACGTACCCCACACCACGCTGGGATGTAGTCACCGCTGCGCCCCGCGCCGCGTGTCTCCGCGTGTGTGAAAGGAGCCACATGTGGCGGGTATAATTCATTGTCCTTATTCTGCTGAGCGCTACCTTACCGAGAATGTGAGCGTGACGAACGGGATCCCCTATGTTATGAGATCAAACGAACACTTTTGAACGCGAATGTACCGTGTCGTGTCTTGCTTGGTAAAGCCTCTGGATTATAAAATGTAGACGAGCCACGACACTATGTGTACGCCTCATCATAATTTTAAACTTCTCTGTAATTTGGCTTCGAGTCGCGGCATAGACAGCTAATTTGTGAGAGATTTAGCCGACGTTCGCACGGACGTAAAAATATCGCGGCGATTTTTTTTCGCGCAATGTATTTTCAACGCTCTGCTTAGCGCCGAGAGGTGAAAACCCAACAGTGTGTTTTTTCGACGCGCTGGGATGTCTCTATTGTTGTTTGGTTGGATTCTCGAAGCTCGGCTCAACACCGAGATTTGTGCACGATAAAATCCCGCCGCGTTATTTTTACGTCCGTGCGAACGTCGGCTTAGCATTCGCTTCGTATAACACCGCATGTTTTAGTCTACAAAGACAGGAATATCTGAACAGGGAATCTAATAAGCCCCGCGCGCTCGGCTCGGCCCACCGCTCAGTCCCGCTGGCCCGCATCTGAAGTGACCCGCAGCGCCAAGCCAGGGCCTCTAGCAACCAACACTCATAACGCAACTATTAGTAGGTACCTACAGTGATTGTCAAGTACCTACCTAATGCATCAGGTAGGTACCTAGTTAAGTTAGCTGTACATACTTTCTTTTGTACGAGCGGCCGTAATGAAGTAACGATAACTCGCACTCATCAATTATGTCAACAGCAGCCAGGGGTAGGGGCGGGGGCGCGGGGGGGAGCCGCCCCGGTAAACCGCCGCGTCATCACGCGATAGTATTATATAGGGCGACTGGTAATTAGTGACCGATACCTAAACACATGATTGTGCATATGATAACAAACAACTTTTACTATGGGACCAGACCTGAAATCGAAAAAACCAAAAAAAAAAACAGCTGCTCTCTACATTCATGTTCGCATAACTCGCCAAAATGTATGGAGCAGCTGATTTTTTTTTTGGTTTTTTCGATTTCAGGTTTGGTCCCATAGTAAAAGTTGTTTGTTATCATGAGCACAATCATGTGTTTAGGCATCGGTCACTAATTACCAGTCGCCCTATATAGTATAGTTGATTGAGCGCCGCCGATTGCGCGCGGAACAACGAGCGAGCACTGTGCGCGACTGTGCCATACATACACTCAGGCGAGATCGTGTTTAGATACGTTTGATAAATAAGTTGGTAAGTATAGCGCATTCGACTCGCCTCTCGCCCGCGCCTGTGATCTGTGACCAGGATCACACTCGCCGATGTCTGATTGCGCCGATAGCTCACATTCTATTTCTCTACAATCTTCTGCGTTGCTTTGATGCCTTGTGTGTTGTGAAGATAGAACGGTACCTGGTACCTACCTACCGCTGACCGTCAGCTCGGGGTCGAGGCTTTCCAATAAAAAGTATGTATCAGTTCCAATGTATGTACCTATCAGTTTACTTACACAAAAAAAAATCTATACCTAGTACTTAGTTATGTTTAGTGTTCCTTAAGGCTCCCGCAGACAGGCGCGACGCGATTCTGGTAGAACAATTTCCATGAAGTTTTCATAGAAATTGTTCTACTAGAGTCGCGTCGCGCCTGTCTGCAGGAACAACGCGCCAGGTGTGCCCCTGTGCGAACTGTGCGGTGTGATGCCGCTAATTATATAGAAACAACTTCACTAGCACACCCTACGCTCGTCCCTTACTGAACGACAGACGCAGACGAGCTGGCAACACCGCGCACCGATTTACGAATAGCAACATTTTATTGGTCCGGTTATTAGATGAAAGTTGAATTAGCATAAGATTGGAGAGCACCATTAATAGCCGATAAATTACAGTAATATTACAGATAAGCGAGATATTATTAGTGTGTGTGTGTGTGCACACTGCACAGCCCACATCACGACGCGACGTCATGCGGACAGCGACTGCGGCGCGCCTGCCGCCCGGCGGCCGCAGTGCCCACTATACGAGGTATTCTTCAAAGCGCAACCATCAGTTGGGTTGAACTGTACGTAAGCCTCGGGACCGGGGGATGTAGAGATAAAGATTATTTAAACTTTTTATACTTTCGCGATTTGCACACATTATAAACAAAACTAAGAAGTCTTCTAGCGATATTCCTTTTTACGAGGTAAACAGGTACCTACTTGTTTCCCGAGGTTTCGACCGACAGTGACAATAATAAAAATTGTGAAGACCAAGTGAGGGTAGATGCCAATACCCGCACTTTACGAAGACGTCGCTGAGCTGTCATCAGTCCTCCCGTGACCACGATCGCTGCAAGGCGGTCGAAACGTCGGGAAACAAGCAGGTACCTGTTTACTTCGTAAAAAGGAATATCGCGAGAAGACCCGTTCTTAGTTTTGTTTATAAAGATTATTTAAAGTATTTGTCCAAAACATGAGTATACACACATGGCATGCAAGATGTTAAATAAATCTCAGTCATGTTTTGCCTCATCGGCGTACAATTGTGGATGTGTGTGTGATGTGGGAGTAACCTATTACTTTGCCAATGCCCTTGGGCATTTGCATTGTCCTTGACATCAGGGTCATTGCCCTTAAGGTCAAGGTTAAAATTCCGAAAGTTAAGATCCGTGATTCTCCTAAGGTCACTGACCTTGACTTCAGGGTCATTGACCTTGAGGTCAAGGTCAAAATTCGCAGGACTCCGTCGACATATGATACAAGAGAAACATTGTCCATTTTGGATCAACCGCGAATTAGACTTTCGGAATTTGACCTTGACCTCAAGGTCAGTGACCTTAGGAGAATCATGGATCTTGACTTTCGGAATTTTAACCTAGACCTTAAGGTCAATGACCCTCAGGTCAAGGTCAATGCACTTGAGGTGCCCCATGGTGTTCCCCCACCCTATTACTCCCACATCCCACCGGGTCCCGAAAGCTTACGTACAGTCTAACCCAACTGATGGTTGCGTTTAAAAATTGTTGCGCTTTGAGGAATGCCCCAATTTTTTATAGCGCTATTCGTTTCCCAGTGCATTTAATTTTATTTCTCTTATTTATACACTGCCAAATAATTGTAGTTTTGTTTTCGCGGAGCTTGAGGTATTGGTGCCCGGCATGTAATAAAATTCTTCCACCACGTCTACTATCAATTATTTTAAAATTTTGAACCAAACCACGTGAACAACTTGCATCCGACATTGTCACAGAAGAACTAACCGAGAACTAACCTAATTACCCTTATCAGTAAGTTGCAGCTGCAAAATAATATTGTCTACCAGAAAAGGACCAGGACTCATTGTTTTGGTTACCCTGAAAAAACCAGTTCGACACATGCTTCTCATAACAAGCGCAAAGCTTGACCTGTTTTAATACATTTAATGATGATTAAGAATAGGATAACATATTTAGGTACGTAGGTACGTAGGTACTAGGTTTTCTTAATTTACTTTTTAAATGGTTAAATAATATTACGCTGTAACAGTTTTCTTCATCACTGTCCGCGAATGTGATTTCGTGCATAACGAAACTTTTTAGTAGGTATTTTACGTGTCGAGCATAGTGGGACTAGAACATAGGGGGACTAACCGAATTTACACGACTAGAAAATCGAATATTGTGAAACCATATGTCACTACCCATAACAATGTGTACCTATATTCTGACAAATAAAGCATTAATTAATTCATTCATTCATATAAGTATATTATCCCTATACTATTTCTCGTAATCGGCTCGAACGATTTCGATGAAAGTTGCAATAGAGGGGTCTACGGGGGCCAAAAATCGATCTAGCTAGGTCTCATATCTGGGAAATTTCGTTGCCTCCGTAGTTTTACGCAAAAAGATTCGGTACGCCGCGCCGCCGCCGCTGCCGCCGCCGCCGCCAATCTTGACATTTAATTTTTTTTCGATGTTTTGTTTGTGGTCGGCTAATAGTGTTCAATACATCCACAGATGCGAAATTTAATGCAGAAAGAAAGAAAGAAAGAAAAGAAAGAAAGAAAAATATTTTATTTGGGACACGCACAGGAAATACAGTTAAAAAGGAGCATATAAAAGTAACAAAATGAACATTAAAAAAGAAAAAAAAAAAGAAATTAAATTAAATAAAAATTCAGACTAAAAAAAGAGACCTGTGCGAGGCCAAAAAGGCTCCCATCTCAGCATAAAGCTGCGATATTTAAAAAATAAATACCGCAACGCTGGTATTCTGATAGGGCCTGTGTGATGCCACGGACATACCCACGTATATCAATTAAAAATCGCAAGGGGAATAAAATGAAATAAAATAAAATACAAACTAGAATACCTTGAAAAGAAAAAACAAAAACCGTCAATAAGGTGTAAAGTTCGACTCACGCTTGACGCCCGACGGTCCAACCTCACTTGTCTATGCTATAGACTATTGGCAGCGCGATCTCATATATTTTTTAGAAGCTTTAATAGAGTTACCCAGTACAAAACTTTTTTAAAGGGCCAGCCAGTCGGCGCATCTAACCTGTATCCTAATTGCGTAACAAACTATCAATCGGAATCGGTTTCATTTTGACAGTTCAACAACATTCATTGCGTTATTTACGTTGTCGAGCAGACAAATTTTTCGTACAAATGAAGCGATGGACTAGCAATTTGTTTTAAAATTATTAAAATTTCGATTGATAGTGTGTATTTCGATAGTGTGTACTAACGCAATTAGGGTGCTGGTAGCTGTAACGTTCAACCGGATTTTGTTTAGCAACCATATTAGCTAAAAATTATGCATATTAGCCACTGCAACGTATGGTAGCTGTAACAATCAGTGTAACATTCAGTGGCTATGCTGTGTAAAAACGTTAGTCTATTGTTTATTTTTTTCAATTTTAGAATAAATTATAACCTAATCAGCCGGTCTATTCTGTAAAAATTTCACCGTGAATACTTAGGTGAAGTGACCTTAAAGTGAGCTGTCAATAGTGTCAACCCCTAGCATCAGGTGGGATGACGGCTCACTTCACGCTCACTGCACCTAAGTTATCATGGTGAGATGTTTACAGAATAGCACTACAGTACTTCTTTCTCACGCCTTCTTCCCGTGTGGAGGCAGGCAGAAACTACAGAACGCCAACTGCTACGATCGACAGTAATGCCGCCAGTCTCTTGGGTACTTTATATGGTACTTTACCACTCGACAACGATGTGGAGGAATTTTTCGATGCCATATTTTAGTTTTTTAATAGTTTTAGTTATGTTAGGATATAATTTTGTTATATTTAGGTTATGTTTATATTACATTTAAATAAATAAAAAAATCAGTACTTTTTTTATAACTTTTAATTTTCATTATTTTAGAAAAAGCTCGATAATTGTGTAGGTATAGATGTTTTATAAACTTAACAAAAGACCAAAAAGTTTTTAATCTCGATCTGGATTAGTTTTTCCAGACGCCATCTATTGATGTGAATACTAAATAAAAGCCTCATTTCTGTCTCTCAGTAGATTATTCATTTATAAAAGTTATAAGTAAACACATAGGTAGGTACTGGTATTTAAAAGGTAGGTAAGCGGTACCTACCTACTGATTCATGAGTTTTTGTACATTTGGTGGTTCTAAGAGAAATTAGAACTGATAACAAACTTACATGGATTTACAAATCCGACAAGGCTGTTTGGGCATCGTTCTTTTGCCTCTCCACTGACATGAGAAAAAAAGCGGCCAAGTGCGAGTCGGACTCGCCCATGAAGGGTTCCGTAGCAGCAAGTAACATAATAATAGGTTGGGGAAAAGTTTCTTCGCATTTTTTAAGAAAATTCAAAACATTTTTTAATATACATTATTTACATTTATCTAAAGTATGTAGGTACCATTTTGTTCGATAACTTTTTGCCATCTTGTAGGTAGGGACATGATCCCATTGCTATAGAAATTTTGGGACTTCTGATCAAAATACCGCGACAAGTGGTTTTGGCAGACCTCTCGCGATGTTAACCTGACACTGCCTAAACAATTCTGAAGAGACCGAAACAGGTGGAAATCTGAAGGTGCAAGGTCAGGACTATACGGCGGATGCATTAACACCTCCCAGCCAAACTCTCTTAATTTTTTCTGAGTGGCTAAAGATGTGTGAGGTCTAGCCCCAACTAGCAAAAACGTCGTATAATTCCAGTCTTATATGACTTCATGTTATAAAACGGTTATATATCGGTATTTAGTTAACTATTACGTTAAATAGACGTTCATCTTAAACTTAACGTTGGCTAAAGATGTGTGAGGTCTAGCGTTATCATGATGAAAAACAACACCCCTTCTGTTGATTAATTCCGACCGCTTTCTCTCAACTTCTTGCTTTAATCTCATCAGTTGTTCGCAGTAGAGTTCAGAATCGATGGTCCTGCCTGGTGGTAACAGCTCATAATGAATAATGCCCTTCCAATCCCACCACACACACAGCATCACCGTGCTGCGAGTTAACCCGAGTTTCGCCACAGTCTGTGAAGCCTGACCGGCCTTTGACCACAACCTTTTTCGCACCTTCTTGTAGTACGTGATCCACTTTTCATCACCAGTTATCAGCTTCTTCAAAAATGTTTCGGTTTCATTACGTCGTAATAAAGAATCACAAATGAGTACACGGTTCATTAGGTATCTTTCAGTGAGCTCTTGAGGTATCCAAATATCGAGCTTTTTTGTGTACCCAGTTTTTTTCAAATGCGGCAAAATTGTTTTGTGGTCAATTCCCAGTTCTTCAGGTACGTCGTAACTACTGATATGCCAATCTTGCTCCACTTTTTCAAAAATGGCATCCATTTTATCCGTAATAGGGCGACCAGAGCGACGTGCATCTTTGACATCAAAATTTCCGGATTGAAAACGCTTAAACCAAATTTGTGCTACTCTCACAGACACTGCACTGGGTCCATAAACATTGCAAATTTTTTTCGCGGCTTGCGTTGCATTTTTACCTTTTTTGTAGTAAAATTTTAAAATGTATCGAATTTCTTCATTAGATTCACTCATCTTGACAGTACGAAAAACAAATGAAAATCACACATTTTGCTAATTTGAATTTGGAATTATGTTCTTTAAAATTTAAACTTGCAATGATACCAAAACCAGCCAGATACAAATAGTATAGCCAAAGAGATTTTATTTTAAGTTCATACATACTATAATGCGAAAAGACTTTTTCCCCAACCTAATATAAAAGTTCTTGTAGTTCGTTGTAACTTTGATCGATGATTTAATAATAGTGTATTTTTTTTTAATTGAGTTATTGATAAGTAAACATTATAATTAAGTATAAGGTAAATTGTGGTTTACGATTTAGAACGTATTAAAAAAAAAACTACTTTCGAGATTGTACATCATATATTTTTTTTAGTTTTATCATTCTCTTATTTTAGAAGTTACAGGGGGCTTACACATTTTACCACTTTGAAAGTGTCTCTCGCGCAAACTATTCAGTTTAGAAAAAAATGATATAAAATGATATAGAAACCACAATATCATTTTTGAAGACATATCCATAGATTTCTAAGTATGGGGAACCCCCAAAATTTATTGTTTTTTTTTTCTATTTTTGTTTGAAAATCTTAATGCGGTTCACAGAATATAATAGGTCAATCAATGCATCTTTGCCAACGCAGTGGCAGTTTATTGATGCCCTTCTTAAAGAAATCAGCTGGACGGGAGGCAACAAATTCTTCAAAGGCATTCTGTACTGCTTCTCGGGTATTGAATTTTTTTCCCTCCAAGAAGTTATCCAAATTCTGGAAAAAGTAGTAGTCTGTAAGCGCAAGGTCTGGTGAGTAGGGCGGATGACGGAGAGCTTCTAACCCCAGTTCTTGCAACTTGGAGACCGTCTGCTGTGCAGTATGAGGTCGCGCACTGTCGTGCAGGAGCAGCGGAGACGAGCGATTGATCAATGCTGGTTGGAGATGTGCCAGCTTCTCCATCATTGTGTTCAGTTTTTCACAGTACACATCTGAAGTAATGCTCACCCCGTTTGGTAAGAAGCTGTGATGAATCACACCGGCGCTAGATCACCAAACAGTGACCATCACTTTTCTAGGGGTAAGTTTTCGTTTAGGGCATTGTTTAGGTGCTGAACCAGGGTCCAACCAACTTGCTGAGCGCTTGCGGTTATTAAACAGAATCCATTTTTCATCGCAGGTAACAATGTGGTTCAAAATTCCTTCATTTGTGTGTCTGTTGAACAGTGCAGGGCACGTCTCGACGACGCGTACTTCGCGCTGGCGATCATTGAGTTCGTGGGGCACGCATTTGTCAAGCTTTTTTACCTTGCCAATTTGGCGCAAATGGACCAATATTGTTTTGACGCTAACGTCGAAAGCTGCTGCTAATTCAGCCGTAGATTGTGTATCATCAGCTTCCACAATCGCCTTTAATTCGTCATTGTCGACCAAAGTCTTCGGACGACCGCGAGGTTCATTTTTCAGGTCGAAATTTCCAGAACGGAAGCGAGCAAACCAATAACAAGTGGTGCGTTAGTTTGTAGTGTTAGCTCCGTAAACGTCGTTGATGTTGCGTGCCGCTTATGCCGCGTTATTGCCACGACGGTACTCATATTCCATAATTACTCGAATTTTTAACGTATCCATGATGACGAAAAAGATTGAAATGCGATGAAAATGTAACACTAATCAATAAACAAATGACTACTTTTGGAAAAAAAAATCCATGTTTTTAAAATAAAATTAATTTGAAATTAGAATTCTTAGCCAAACAAAAATTATTTTGATTTGAAATGGCCAGTACTGCAGAACGGCAATTTCATAGGTAAAGACCTAATATCTACCAAGTTACCAAGTTTATCAAGTTACGCTAGTTAAGCTTACCAAGTTTCAACAGTATAGTTCTTATAGTTTCGGAAATAAGTGGCTGTGACATACGGACGGACAGATAGACAGACATGACGAATCTATAATATATGTTCCGTTTTCTGCCATTTGACTACGGAACCCTAAAAACCAACGTTTTTGGCGCCAACGAAAACGTTAACGTATTGACAACTAATAACAGATAATATTCGCTTTTTGTTCGTAAGTTAATAATTAGCCAAATGATGTTCAAACAAAATGTATAGTCATTGAAATGTGCTCTGTAGAAAAGACTATACAGCCTCGCGGACGTCCGAGAGAACAACAAAAAGTTTCAATTTCCAAAATTCACAATGTACAAATTCTTTTTCTTTAGAGTGGGAGGTACTTTAAACAAAATAGATCTACATAAGTCTAACAACTGGGAAAATTCGTTTTCTCTATTTTCACCCTCGCAGAGCTCGGTCGACCAGGTACAAATTATTATTTATTTATTATGTATCATACTAACATAATTCGTAATAGTTTATATTAGAAAGTCTTTTTTATGTACTCCGATGCCATGTGGGTTGTGAGAATGTGGATTTTAAACATAGACACGCAGAATCGATTAGTTTGAACGATCATAATCGATTTATATAAGAATCCGAGTTTTAATTGATTTAGTATATAAAATAATAGAAGTTTTTCTTCATAACGATTCGACATGACGATAACATTTAATTTTAATTAACGCAATTTAGCAGAAGTTTTAATTAACGAACAGAATATGTTAACAAATAACGCAGCGCGACTTTACCTGTTATTGGACCGATTTAAATAATTTAATAATATACCTACTTAGATAAATATTAACTAATAAAGCAGACTCGTTCTTATATAATTAGTCAAGGAACGCGATTATTGTACATATTGTACCTAATGTAGATAGACAGCAACCCTATATTCTAATTAGGTACCTACTTACTGTACTTCAATTAATAATAACAATATTGTTGTCACTCTCTCCGCCATTAAAGTACGAACATCGACATTTAAATGGCAAATAATAAATTGATGAATCAATTCAAGACATAATGGCCGCGCTTCACCGGGTTCACACGCGCCGAGCGGAGTTGATTGAGCACAATAAACACAATTTAAAGGAGTGCGAGAGGTATTTGTGCGGCGGGCAAGCGTCTGCCCTGAATAGTAAGCGGCCCTCGTTGGACGTGTGTGGTGCCACTGTGGAGCCACGTAGCCCGATGTGAAGCTGTGCCCTAAACGAAGGCAGGTACGAGGATACAAGTGCACACCACAGCGCACACAGCACACTGCCACTAATCGGTCAGTCCTTCAGCGGGACGCGCAGATATGTGTAGCGGAGCTGCGTCGTGCGCGTTCGAGTGCATTATACTCCATTTATTATAACATTAGAAAAAAGAAGCTCGCAGAAGCAGGAGTACGAAACCTTTTATTTTCAAGTTAAGTTCAAATATTTTCTATAAATAATGTATGTGCTTTTTTGTAAGTAACAATGTATGGCATACAAAAAGCATATTCTATCTATCTACTCGTCACGATGCTTGGATAGGTACATAAAATTAAACAATGTTTAGTAACAATCAGTTTATTAAAAACAACTTTATCATAATGGCATGTCCATAATATGTTTTCAACAAACCAAATAAATACGACACAAAACACCACTTAACAATTTAGTCACTGCTACCATCAGTCATCACAAATGATAATAATTAATTGACATTGGTGGTAACAAAAGTCATAATTTTAACTACCTATAATAATTTAGAATGCCAGAGGATTAGCAAAAATACACGTTCGCAAGCTAAATACCAACTATAAAAACATTTTCCAGAGACAGAAATGTGAGATGAGATTTATTGCTATTAAAGAAGAGAAAAGGTTTTGCCACCTTAATGATATAATGGAGATGATAGATGTTTCAATCATAATTATTCATCATCCTCTGATGATGAGTAATTAACTTCTACAACTTTATCCATTATACAATCAAGTTGGCAAAACCTTTTCTCTTCTTTAATTGTATGAGCAATGCAAGATTGTCATTTCTCTGCAGTTATGCTTATGAGTGCTGAAGGGAGAAATCGTTTCACTTCTTCTAATTTAAAACTTTTATTGTTTTGGGCTACATATCCCTTCATTTGAGCCCATACCAATTCTATTGGGTTGAGCTCGCAGTGGTAAGGTGGGAGGCACAATACTAATATATATTTTTCTTTAGCCGTCTCATCAAAAAAGCTTTTGGTACAAATGTTTTACTTTTTCTAATAAAGTGTAAGATCATTTTCCTCAAAAGGAATATTTTTGTTTTTTAGTCACTCCTGAATCTGCCTTTCGTGTGGCTGTAGTTGGCAGCTTCTCCACTTTCCTCGAATGATACGGCGCATTATCCATAACAATAACAGCACCACTCTCAATTTTTGACAATATTAACTTGAACCACTTCAAAATTGTGTGCATCCATTTCAGAATGGTAGTCTTCGTCACCCTTTTTGGCTTCAAATATTAATTCACCAACCATTAAAAACCCTTCTGTTGATCATGTGAAATTAAATAAAAGGCAAATCAATAATTGTGTTACCGGTGGCATAGATTAGGTACTTGACCGCTGGAAATACATCTTAACCTTTAAATACACGACGACGTAGACAACTTGGTTGCAAGGACTCGGAAACTTATTTATATTTTTAAGAAACTACGCTACTCAGCTGATACAAATAGTCTCAGGTTGGTCTACTTGACACTTTGTCAATCACTTCTTGCATACTGCCTGCCAGCATGGGGTGGAGCCTGTAAGACCTACTTCCTTAAATTGGAGAGTGCACAAAGGGCAGTTCTGAAAGTAATGTTTTGCAGGCCCTACAGATACTCCACAGAGCAGATTTACAGGGACAGCGAAGTGCTTTCAGAGAGGAAACTGTTTGTTCTTCAGTGTATATTAAGAAAACATCGCGTGCCAATAAAAATTACCAATAACCGTCGAGCTGATATTGTTTTTCCACCTGTAAGACCTTCGGCCAGGACTCCTTAACATCTTTATAAATATTTATCACTGTTCTTTTTTCTGTAGAACGAAGCTGTGTTTGCTTTATTCTATTTTTCTTGGGAGACAATATTTTAACCTCGTGATCAACGTTGGGGCCACGTTTTTTTCGCTGTTGACGCTGATCAGCGTTACCAGCTGTTTCAGAGCGTACATGTTGCGCTTGCAAGCCACTCGGGCCTGCACCGGGATCGTCCCTGTCCATAGTTCAAAAAACGTACCGTTTTGTACAAACAAAACAAAACCAACACAAATAACGATAAAAAACAATAACAACAGAAAAACAGTAACAAATAACAACTAAACCACGAAAATTCAACAATAACAACGAGAAAAGGCGTAGCATTCAAAAGTATCCACAAGTGAATGACAATTGAAAACTGCAGATTATTTACGCAATTTGACGGATGGATGACATCATAAACCGACAAAATAAAATAACACGTGCTGCCACAACTGAAGGGAAAAGGTAACATTTTAGATTTGGTAGAGTTATAGTAACATGAAAAACGTTCCCGGTACTGACCGCCCCTGCTTCTTTTAGATTTTAAACATTGACACGACAATATTTTATGTAAAAAATAAATAATAGTAAATGAAAACCTTGTAATTTCAGAAGGTAGATAGGTTAGATAAGTACAATTAAGTGTGAGAGCTGTTATTTAAATTGATTATATTTAACTCCACGTCAATCTTTACTGTAATAATGTTTGTTGTACTTTTATTACAAAGTGTGCCCCTAAAATAGCCTTTTTTAACTTCTGTCTAATGCTATAGTAAATGGAGTATAGGTTCGATCCATTTTTGGCCGGAGTGCGGAGTGCGGAGTGCGGAGTGCACAGTGCACAGTGCGGAGTGCGGAGTGCGGACCCCATTACCGGGCAGTCGTAACGTCGTCGTGTCTGGCGGTGCCGCCATGCCGCCATGCCGGTGACATCGTTACATTCGCCTTCCATACGACGCACTATGGATCGAAACTGCTGGGATTTTTTCTATAAATTCCATCTTTTTTAAATACCTACTATTGAAGGATCTGTCATTTTGATGAATAATTGTTAGGAAACTTTTTTCTCTAAAACTGATAGTTTGCCTGGACAAAAATATTTAAAATTTTTGTTGTATGGAATGAAACAGAAACTGCTAAAATTTGACCAAGTCTCGACAGTTCTTGCTTTAAAACTACTTTATTCTTGTTCTTTGGCTTTTTGGCTATAATTCTACGCTATCAGCGCGCGCCCATAGTTGCCCGTTCAAGTAATGAGGTTCAGTAAAATGAAAAAAAAGTGAGTAAAAGGTACTTTTTATAATGATAGCATAGGTAAAATAATTGTGTTACATTAACATACTTATAATTAAGGAATATTAATCGTTTGAAAACATATATTTATCGACAAAAGTACAAAAAAATATATTTTCAAAATTAAAACAAATAATAAATTTAAAAAAAAATTAAAACATTAATGAGGTGGAGATGTACACATTTGTTTTTTAATTTTGTTTAAATTTATTATTTGCTTTAATTTTCTTCTTCTATCCTTCGATAAATATTTTTTTTAAATGGAATTTGTAAAAAAAATCCCAATGCCCCTCATATAGCAGTTTCGATCCACCGTGCGACGATCCGGTTATCGTCCTACACAAGCTCACCCACCGCTGGGCTCTCTCTGAGCTGTGCCACAGCACAGTACACGCTAGTGTTCGATAAAATGCCGTGTGTGTACCTGCATACCTACCGGCTTTGCAGGAACACGGTTTTGCAATAACGTGATTTTGCTCCCCTTAATGCTCGGGTGAATGCCGTACCTGGCGAGACCGCACCCGGCGTTGAGCGGCGCGGCGGCGGCGGCGGGCGGCGGCGGCACGCGGCTCGGCCTGAACGTACTTATTTGGGAGGAGGCTCGCACGAACTATGAATACGGCACAAGGAAACATAAACGTCGCGTCGTCAGTTCGTGGAATAAAGATGCATTTCACGACAGCAGTGCAGCGGTGTTTGTAAACGATGAAGTAAGATTTATTACATTTCATGTGCACCATGAAATGTTTAAAAGCAAAACATTTTTGTTCCAGGCAGCATGGCATGCCGCGAGCGATACTGTACAGAACATGCCGCGAGCAATACTGTACAGAACATGCCGCGAGCGATACTGTACAGAACATACCGCTAGCGATAATGTATAGAACATGCCGCGAGCGATACTGTACAGAACATGTCGCGAGCGATACTGTACAGAACATACCGCTAGCGATAATGTATAGAACATGCCGCGAGCGATACTGTACAGAACATACCGCTAGCGATAATGTATAGAACATGCCGCGAGCGATAGTGTACAGAACATACCGCTAGCGATAATGTATAGAACATGCCGCGAGCGATAGTGTACAGAACATACCGCTAGCGATAATGTATAGAACATGCCGCGAGCGATACTGTACAGAACATACCGCTAGCGATAATGTATAGAACATGCCGCGAGCGATAGTGTACAGAACATACCGCTAGCGATAATGTATAGAATACGCCGCGAGCGATACTGTACACACTTGTACAGAAAACATCAAGTTGTATGGTTGTTCCCACAGTTGTTCCATAGATATAATATTTGTATGGGTTGTTCGCTGCAAACGGTTGTACTCGTCGATGTCTGAACACGCAGACCATCGTGTGGTTGTGTGGCTTGCACTGTACCTTCAGTCATACTCCACAGAAATGTACGGAAATGCAACTGTGACCGCAATTCTAACTCCCTAAAAAAAATAAGGCTTTTTCATACATTTTGGTGACACAGCTCACCCAGCATCGCCAGTATAGCTGCTGCCAGGCAGCGCCACCGTTGTAACCACAGGTTGTAACATTTAACAAGTCTGGGGATATGGAACATTTTTGTGACACAGCTCACCCAGCATCGCCAGTATAGCTGCTGCCAGGCAGCGCCACCGTTGTAATCACGGGTTGTATCATTTAACAAGTCTGGGGATATGGAACATTTTTGTGACACAGCTCACCCAGCATCGCCAGTATAGCTGCTGCCAGGCAGCGCCACCGTTGTAACCACAGGTTGTAACATTTAACAAGTCTGGAGATATGGAACATTTTGGTGACACAGCTCACCCAGCATCGCCAGTATAGCTGCTGCCAGGCAGCGCCACCGTTGTAACCACAGGTTGTAACATTTAACAAGTCTGGGGATATGGAACATTTTTGTGACACAGCTCACCCAGCATCGCCAGTATAGCTGCTGCCAGGCAGCGCCACCGTTGTAATCACGGGTTGTAACATTTAACAAGTCTGGGGATATGGAACATTTTTGTGACACAGCTCACCCAGCATCGCCAGTATAGCTGCTGCCAGGCAGCGCCACCGTTGTAACCACAGGTTGTAACATTTAACAAGTCTGGGGATATGGAACATTTTTGTGACACAGCTCACCCAGCATCGCCAGTATAGCTGCTGCCAGGCAGCGCCACCGTTGTAATCACGGGTTGTAACATTTAACAAGTCTGGGGATATGGAACATTTTTGTGACACAGCTCACCCAGCATCGCCAGTATAGCTGCTGCCAGGCAGCGCCACCGTTGTAACCACAGGTTGTAACATTTAACAAGTCTGGAGATATGGAACATTTTGGTGACACAGCTCACCCAGCATCGCCAGTATAGCTGCTGCCAGGCAGCGCCACCGTTGTAACCACAGGTTGTAACATTTAACAAGTCTGGGGATATGGAACATTTTTGTGACACAGCTCACCCAGCATCGCCAGTATAGCTGCTGCCAGGCAGCGCCACCGTTGTAATCACGGGTTGTAACATTTAACAAGTCTGGGGATATGGAACATTTTTGTGACACAGCTCACCCAGCATCGCCAGTATAGCTGCTGCCAGGCAGCGCCACCGTTGTAACCACAGGTTGTAACATTTAACAAGTCTGGGGATATGGAACATTTTTGTGACACAGCTCACCCAGCATCGCCAGTATAGCTGCTGCCAGGCAGCGCCACCGTTGTAATCACGGGTTGTAACATTTAACAAGTCTGGGGATATGGAACATTTTTGTGACACAGCTCACCCAGCATCGCCAGTATAGCTGCTGCCAGGCAGCGCCACCGTTGTAACCACAGGTTGTAACATTTAACAAGTCTGGAGATATGGAACATTTTGGTGACACAGCTCACCCAGCATCGCCAGTATAGCTGCTGCCAGGCAGCGCCACCGTTGTAACCACAGGTTGTAACATTTAACAAGTCTGGGGATATGGAACATTTTTGTGACACAGCTCACCCAGCATCGCCAGTATAGCTGCTGCCAGGCAGCGCCACCGTTGTAATCACGGGTTGTAACATTTAACAAGTCTGGGGATATGGAACATTTTTGTGACACAGCTCACCCAGCATCGCCAGTATAGCTGCTGCCAGGCAGCGCCACCGTTGTAACCACAGGTTGTAACATTTAACAAGTCTGGAGATATGGAACATTTTGGTGACACAGCTCACCCAGCATCGCCAGTATAGCTGCTGCCAGGCAGCGCCACCGTTGTAACCACAGGTTGTAACATTTAACAAGTCTGGGGATATGGAACATTTTTGTGACACAGCTCACCCAGCATCGCCAGTATAGCTGCTGCCAGGCAGCGCCACCGTTGTAATCACGGGTTGTAACATTTAACAAGTCTGGGGATATGGAACATTTTTGTGACACAGCTCACCCAGCATCGCCAGTATAGCTGCTGCCAGGCAGCGCCACCGTTGTAACCACAGGTTGTAACATTTAACAAGTCTGGGGATATGGAACATTTTTGTGACACAGCTCACCCAGCATCGCCAGTATAGCTGCTGCCAGGCAGCGCCACCGTTGTAACCACAGGTTGTAACATTTAACAAGTCTGGGGATATGGAACATTTTTGTGACACAGCTCACCCAGCATCGCCAGTATAGCTGCTGCCAGGCAGCGCCACCGTTGTAATCACGGGTTGTAACATTTAACAAGTCTGGGGATATGGAACATTTTTGTGACACAGCTCACCCAGCATCGCCAGTATAGCTGCTGCCAGGCAGCGCCACCGTTGTAACCACAGGTTGTAACATTTAACAAGTCTGGGGATATGGAACATTTTTGTGACACAGCTCACCCAGCATCGCCAGTATAGCTGCTGCCAGGCAGCGCCACCGTTGTAACCACAGGTTGTAACATTTAACAAGTCTGGGGATATGGAACATTTTTGTGACACAGCTCACCCAGCATCGCCAGTATAGCTGCTGCCAGGCAGCGCCACCGTTGTAACCACAGGTTGTAACATTTAACAAGTCTGGGGATATGGAACATTTTTGTGACACAGCTCACCCAGCATCGCCAGTATAGCTGCTGCCAGGCAGCGCCACCGTTGTAACCACAGGTTGTAACATTTAACAAGTCTGGGGATATGGAACATTTTTGTGACACAGCTCACCCAGCATCGCCAGTATAGCTGCTGCCAGGCAGCGCCACCGTTGTAACCACAGGTTGTAACATTTAACAAGTCTGGGGATATGGAACATTTTTGTGACACAGCTCACCCAGCATCGCCAGTATAGCTGCTGCCAGGCAGCGCCACCGTTGTAACCACAGGTTGTAACATTTAACAAGTCTGGGGATATGGAACATTTTTGTGACACAGCTCACCCAGCATCGCCAGTATAGCTGCTGCCAGGCAGCGCCACCGTTGTAACCACAGGTTGTAACATTTAACAAGTCTGGGGATATGGAACATTTTTGTGACACAGCTCACCCAGCATCGCCAGTATAGCTGCTGCCAGGCAGCGCCACCGTTGTAACCACAGGTTGTAACATTTAACAAGTCTGGGGATATGGAACATTTTTGTGACACAGCTCACCCAGCATCGCCAGTATAGCTGCTGCCAGGCAGCGCCACCGTTGTAACCACAGGTTGTAACATTTAACAAGTCTGGGGATATTTTTATTTTTTTATTTTTTATTTTATTTAAAAGGAACAACTAACAGCTACAATATATAACATATAAAAAGAAATACACAAAACATATAGACAATATTGCAGCCCACAACGCTGTTCACAGATTAACTACAGGATACAAACAATGATAAAAAAAACTTATTTGTAACCCTAGGGTTACAAATAAGTTTTTTTTTTTTTTTTTTTTTTCTAAAGTACATTGCGTATTGTGTTTAAAATAATAATAATAATAAAGTGTACATGTGTAGTGTGTGTGGGGGTGTGTTTATGTGTGTGTAATGGGTGTGTAACAATAATGTAATGACACTCAAAAAATGGCACGAAAAAAAAAAAAAAAAATTATAAAATAACAATTCAAGAAAGCTCCTTGAGTATAAGACTTTTGAACTTATAGGGAGGACATGCAAAAATGTCTATATGTTCAAAAGTCATATTATAGGAATCGACCATTCTGCGAACAGGCGAACGCAAACCAGAGTTGGACTTGCAAGTGCCCACTGAAAATAATCTGCCAGCGCGCACCTTTCGCTTATGGACTGTCCTAGGAACCGCATAACACAACATGTTGGACAGTTCAATGCAGTCAAATTTATTTTTAACAATATTATATAAATTCATGGCTTCTAAATACTTACGTCTATTTTCAAGTGTTGCGAGCTTATACTTTGCAAGTAAATCTTTATAAGACAAATAATATCCATAGCATCTATAATGCATGGTACGCAGGAATTTGTACTGAACACGCTCAATCATTTCAACGTACTTTTTGTAATATGGACTCCAGACGGACACGGCATACTCTAATTGAGAGCGTACAAGAGACTTATACAAGTAAATATAGGAAGAAGGCTTTTTAAAATCAACTATTGATCGTAATACAAATCCGTATAGTTGATACGCTTTATTAACAATCTTTCCTATCTGTAGATCCAAACAAAGCTTAGAATCAATGATAACACCGAGATCACGAATAAAGTCCACTTTCAGTAGAGGGGCATTGCACAACATGTATGTATAGTTTATTTTAGTCTTCTTTTTTGTAAAGCTTAAGAAGTTACATTTAGGTAAGCTTAGTTGCAACTTATTTTTCTGGCAATAACAGGATAGACGGTCCAAATCTTGCTGCAGCAGAAGGCAATCATTTGTTTGTCGTATGGCTCTATATACCTTGAGGTCGTCGGCATATAGTAGAAACTTGGTATTGCGAAAGCATTGGCTGATGTCATTTATATATAAAATAAACAAAAGAGGACCAAGTATAGAGCCTTGAGGCACACCAGAGGTTACTTGTGCGATGTTAGATTGGTGACCATTGATTACAACCCTCTGACTGCGATTGGTTATATAAGAAGTAAACCATCTCAGAAGATTACCACGGATTCCGTTGAACGCTATTTTATTAAGTAGTATTTCATGGTCTACCTTATCGAAAGCCTTACAAAAGTCCGTATACACTGCATCCACTTGTACACGGTAATCAACACAATCAAACAAAAAACTAGAAAATAATAGTAAATTAGTATTTGTCGACCGCCGTTTTACGAAACCGTGTTGTTGTTGAATTATGATGTTGTGGAGTGCAGGATAAATTTCATTATGGACTAACCTTTCAAAGAGTTTCGACAAGGCAGACAGGATGGAAATGGGACGATAGTGTTCTACGCTACGTCTGGAACCAGATTTGTGAACGGGCACAACATACGCATGCTTCCACAGTTTAGGTACAACTCCCTCGGATATACATTTATTATAAATAATAAATAGAGGCTTGCAGATGGAAGTCGCAGTGTTCCTAAGGAAATAAGGTGAAAGTCCGTCAGGTCCAGGGCCTTTAGCAGGATCCAGGGACTTAAGCTCCTTCAATATGTTCTCTTCACTAAAATAAAGATCGCAAATAGAGACATCGTGTAGTGCGTTGTTGTCCTGCGGAGGCTTCCATTGTGGCAACGAAGAAGATGGCGGTTCATATACCGAGTAAAAAAAGTCGGAAAACATATTACATACAATACCTGGATCAGTTGTTTCAGCATTTTTGTAATGAAGCTTAGATGGGATTCCAGGTTTATCTTTTCGAATAGAAACATAGGTCCAGAAGTGTTTTATGTTTTTACTTAGATTATCCTCTACAGAACTGATGTACGAACTGAAACACCCAAGACATGTATCCTTAAATTGTTTTCTATAGTTCGAAAATGATTCATAGTCAGAAATGTTATTGTATTTCTTCCACTTAATCCATGCCTTCTGTTTCTTTTTAGAAATATTTACGAGAGTACGAGAAAACCATATGGGATAGCTAGTTGATCTAAGGCGGGCCAGAGGAGTGTCTTGTTTAATAATATTATCTATCTCAGTGTAGAAACTAGCCAGAGCCTCTTCTGATTTCATGGGACATAACAGTTCAGACCAGTTCAGTTGCTGTATGTTACGATTAATATTGTCAAAGTTAGCCTTATGAAACGAATATTTGTGAAGAGGAGTTTTAGTCATGGGGGTGATTTTGACGTTTAGACTGGTCTCACACGTCAGGACAGGATGGTAAGTGTCAACCGGAAGTAATGCAGTTGAGACATGACAAACATCACAGAGGTTATTGGAAATGACTAGGTCAAGAATTTTACCATTGATATTTACAATCTTGTTAAATTGAGAAGCACCCAGTACTGAAATTAATATATTCAAATTTGCGCAGGCTGAGGGTCCTCCAGAATAATGTGATGTAGCAATGTTCGAGATGTCCGTTGTAGAGGATACTAGCCAATTAGCCTCAGGGAGATTATAGTCTCCTAAAACAAAGAAATTATCAACACTAGGATGGCCTAACACTTCTTGTAGCAATACAAAGTGCTTATCATACACTAAAGCAGAAGTCTTAGGTGGTATGTAGGCAGCACTAACAATGTGTCTTTTATTGTTGACAGTGCTAGGCAACTCAACCATAATGTGTTCAATGTGCATATGTGAGAGATCACTATACTGTGTTAATGAGATACCTAATTCAGAAGGTATTAAAGTACGTAAAACTGCAATCAGTACACCTCCACCGTCTTGTTTATTAGTAGCAGTGCGATCACGATCACATCGGTATACACTATAACGCTGGTCTATGAACTCACTGTCATAAATTTCAGGTGTTAGCCAGGTTTCAGTTAAGATAATGATATCATATGTATTCATAATAATATTAGTGAGTAACTGGTGTAACTTTGTGCGAATACCCCTGCAATTTTGATAATAAATGGTGATATTTTTATTTGACATTGTTAATGTTAAAATATAAATACGTTTTAACGATAAGAGCGTGCCCAAGCAGCAAGTATGTATAAGTTCCTAAGTACAAAATGACAGAAATTAACGTAATGGGAAATGAAACTGATTGAAACAAGAGGCTGTATAGATCACAACACTTTACAAAAACTTCAGCACCAAACTTATTAGTAATAGTACGCATAATATTGAATGTTTTATAAAAATAGGTTGAATTTATTAGGTATGAGATTAGAGTTGATATATAAATTATAATAAGGTAAAAAACGGCAAACAATTTACGAACACAATAAAAAGTGCACAATACAGATAATAATTTAAACAGCAGATTAAGGACAGTAAACAAACTCCAGTAGTGATTACAATTATCAAGTGAACAAAAACAAGTGCAACGATCACTGAATATTGGTCTCATTAACAACAATATTACCATCACTTTTACCATAACTCTTGATTTTAGCGATATCTGATTCTGATCTAATGGCAAAAGCAGCTTCGCCGTCTTTCTTACGGACAAGAATAGTACAATTTTTAATCCAGACGTAATTAAACTGGTGAAGTTTTGCCGCTTCCTTACACTTACGAAATAATATCTTATTTTTTAAAGTTAAATGTTCGTTAATATAAATGTTTGTCGAAGACCCAATCATACCTATTTGATCCGTTTTCAGTGACTTAGCCTGTCGGAATGCGCTATGAACATTATCGCGCAATATGCGCGTGGAGAATTTTACAATTATATTCTTTGGCCTGTTTGTATGTTGGTGGGCGTGTGGTACTCTGTGGACGGCTATAATGTCCTTTTGAGGTATGGGAAAGCCAATGGCATCTCCAATCGCCCCCAAAATCTGCAAAAGGTTTTCACCACGCTTGTCTGGTACGTTGCAGATTTCCAGGTTGCATTGCCTAGCTTGCTGTTCAAGCGCTTCAATTTTGGCCTCCAAATAGGTTGTGGAAGTAGCAGACTGTTCAGCCTGCAGACATGCAATGTCTTCAACTCTCTTTTTGAGGTCAATCTGTTCGCTTGTGTGGAACTGGAGCGAATTTTTGAGACTATTAGACATATCATCATTAATTTCCTTCACATCTTTTTTGAGTTCAGCTTGGGCAGCGCAAACAGAGCCCAGCTCCTGTTTCATATTGGCCAAACTGTTTTTAACACTTTCGTGATAACTGAGTATGCTACCCTCCATCTCATCTCGCCAATCCTTCAAAGTGTTTTTAATATCATCCTTAAACAATGTCATAGTACGATCTATGTCAGATCTCCATCCCTGTAATGTTTTCTTCAATTCTAGGGTAAAAGACTGGATCTGGTTGTCTACAAGCAACGATGTGGAGTTATTGTCAACTCTTGTAGACAGTGACGTGTACACACATGGCGGAGTGCGAGGCGACGGTGGTCGCTTTTCCATGTTGTCGCATGACATATTCATGCTATTGTTTTCATATGCTGGAACCTGCGTGTTGGAACGTACGGGTGTATTCAAATTAGGACGGGTGCGACGGGTGATGTTACAGCACGGGGGACATTTCCAGCCAGTCTTGAACTCAAGCGTTAGTGCCTTAAATTGTTGCGGGGAAATGTTTATGCACTCATGATGATAGTGACCCTTGCACAAATTACACATCAGGTAACCAGCATCAGATGCCAGAACATTGTTGCATCCGTTATGGAACATTTTTGTGACACAGCTCACCCAGCATCGCCAGTATAGCTGCTGCCAGGCAGCGCCACCGTTGTAACCACAGGTTGTAACATTTAACAAGTCTGGAGATATGGAACATTTTTGTGACACAGCTCACCCAGCATCACCAGTGTAGCTGCTGCCAGGCAGCGCCACCGTTGTAACCACAGGTTGTAACATTTAACAAGTCTGGAGATATGGAACATTTTGGTACACAGCTCACCCAG
This sequence comes from Cosmia pyralina, assembly GCA_946251885.1. Taxonomy (NCBI): domain Eukaryota; kingdom Metazoa; phylum Arthropoda; class Insecta; order Lepidoptera; family Noctuidae; genus Cosmia; species Cosmia pyralina. Next base: position 25,726,163 of record OX276360.1, read on the forward strand.
CATCGCCAGTATAGCTGCTGCCAGGCAGCGCCACCGTTGTAACCACAGGTTGTAACATTTAACAAGTCTGGAGATATGGAACATTTTGGTGACACAGCTCACCCAGCATCGCCAGTATAGCTGCTGCCAGGCAGCGCCACCGTTGTAACCACAGGTTGTAACATTTAACAAGTCTGGGGATATGGAACATTTTTGTGACACAGCTCACCCAGCATCGCCAGTATAGCTGCTGCCAGGCAGCGCCACCGTTGTAACCACAGGTTGTAACATTTAACAAGTCTGGAGATATGGAACATTTTGGTGACACAGCTCACCCAGCATCGCCAGTATAGCTGCTGCCAGGCAGCGCCACCGTTGTAACCACAGGTTGTAACATTTAACAAGTCTGGAGATATGGAACATTTTGGTGACACAGCTCACCCAGCATCGCCAGTATAGCTGCTGCCAGGCAGCGCCACCGTTGTAACCACAGGTTGTAACATTTAACAAGTCTGGAGATATGGAACATTTTGGTGACACAGCTCACCCAGCATCGCCAGTATAGCTGCTGCCAGGCAGCGCCACCGTTGTAACCACAGGTTGTAACATTTAACAAGTCTGGGGATATGGAACATTTTTGTGACACAGCTCACCCAGCATCGCCAGTATAGCTGCTGCCAGGCAGCGCCACCGTTGTAACCACAGGTTGTAACATTTAACAAGTCTGGAGATATGGAACATTTTGGTGACACAGCTCACCCAGCATCGCCAGTATAGCTGCTGCCAGGCAGCGCCACCGTTGTAACCACAGGTTGTAACATTTAACAAGTCTGGGGATATGGAACATTTTTGTGACACAGCTCACCCAGCATCGCCAGTATAGCTGCTGCCAGGCAGCGCCACCGTTGTAATCACGGGTTGTAACATTTAACAAGTCTGGGGATATGGAACATTTTTGTGACACAGCTCACCCAGCATCGCCAGTATAGCTGCTGCCAGGCAGCGCCACCGTTGTAACCACAGGTTGTAACATTTAACAAGTCTGGGGATATGGAACATTTTTGTGACACAGCTCACCCAGCATCGCCAGTATAGCTGCTGCCAGGCAGCGCCACCGTTGTAATCACGGGTTGTAACATTAAACAAGTCTGGGGATATGGAACATTTTTGTGACACAGCTCACCCAGCATCGCCAGTATAGCTGCTGCCAGGCAGCGCCACCGTTGTAACCACAGGTTGTAACATGTAACAAGACTGGAGATATGGAACATTTTGGTGACACAGCTCACCCAGCATCGCCAGTATAGCTGCTGCCAGGCAGCGCCACCGTTGTAACCACAGGTTGTAACATTTAACAAGTCTGGGGATATGGAACATTTTTGTGACACAGCTCACCCAGCATCGCCAGTATAGCTGCTGCCAGGCAGCGCCACCGTTGTAACCACAGGTTGTAACATTTAACAAGTCTGGGGATATGGAACATTTTTGTGACACAGCTCACCCAGCATCGCCAGTATAGCTGCTGCCAGGCAGCGCCACCGTTGTAACCACAGGTTGTAACATTTAACAAGTCTGGGGATATGGAACATTTTTGTGACACAGCTCACCCAGCATCGCCAGTATAGCTGCTGCCAGGCAGCGCCACCGTTGTAACCACAGGTTGTAACATTTAACAAGTCTGGGGATATGGAACATTTTTGTGACACAGCTCACCCAGCATCGCCAGTATAGCTGCTGCCAGGCAGCGCCACCGTTGTAACCACAGGTTGTAACATTTAACAAGTCTGGGGATATGGAACATTTTTGTGACACAGCTCACCCAGCATCGCCAGTATAGCTGCTGCCAGGCAGCGCCACCGTTGTAACCACAGGTTGTAACATTTAACAAGTCTGGGGATATGGAACATTTTTGTGACACAGCTCACCCAGCATCGCCAGTATAGCTGCTGCCAGGCAGCGCCACCGTTGTAACCACAGGTTGTAACATTTAACAAGTCTGGGGATATGGAACATTTTTGTGACACAGCTCACCCAGCATCGCCAGTATAGCTGCTGCCAGGCAGCGCCACCGTTGTAACCACAGGTTGTAACATTTAACAAGTCTGGGGATATGGAACATTTTTGTGACACAGCTCACCCAGCATCGCCAGTATAGCTGCTGCCAGGCAGCGCCACCGTTGTAACCACAGGTTGTAACATTTAACAAGTCTGGGGATATGGAACATTTTTGTGACTCAGCTCACCCAGCATCGCCAGTATAGCTGCTGCCAGGCAGCGCCACCGTTGTAACCACAGGTTGTAACATTTAACAAGTCTGGGGATATGGAACATTTTTGTGACACAGCTCACCCAGCATCGCCAGTATAGCTGCTGCCAGGCAGCGCCACCGTTGTAATCACGGGTTGTAACATTTAACAAGTCTGGGGATATGGAACATTTTTGTGACACAGCTCACCCAGCATCGCCAGTATAGCTGCTGCCAGGCAGCGCCACCGTTGTAACCACAGGTTGTAACATTTAACAAGTCTGGGGATATGGAACATTTTTGTGACACAGCTCACCCAGCATCGCCAGTATAGCTGCTGCCAGGCAGCGCCACCGTTGTAACCACAGGTTGTAACATTTAACAAGTCTGGGGATATGGAACATTTTTGTGACACAGCTCACCCAGCATCGCCAGTATAGCTGCTGCCAGGCAGCGCCACCGTTGTAACCACAGGTTGTAACATTTAACAAGTCTGGGGATATGGAACATTTTTGTGACACAGCTCACCCAGCATCGCCAGTATAGCTGCTGCCAGGCAGCGCCACCGTTGTAACCACAGGTTGTAACATTTAACAAGTCTGGAGATATGGAACATTTTGGTGACACAGCTCACCCAGCATCGCCAGTATAGCTGCTGCCAGGCAGCGCCACCGTTGTAACCACAGGTTGTAACATTTAACAAGTCTGGAGATATGGAACATTTTGGTGACACAGCTCACCCAGCATCGCCAGTATAGCTGCTGCCAGGCAGCGCCACCGTTGTAACCACAGGTTGTAACATTTAACAAGTCTGAAGATATGGAACATTTTGGTGACACAGCTCACCCAGCATCGCCAGTATAGCTGCTGCCAGGCAGCGCCACCGTTGTAACCACAGGTTGTAACATTTAACAAGTCTGGGGATATGGAACATTTTTGTGACACAGCTCACCCAGCATCGCCAGTATAGCTGCTGCCAGGCAGCGCCACCGTTGTAACCACAGGTTGTAACATTTAACAAGTCTGGGGATATGGAACATTTTTGTGACACAGCTCACCCAGCATCGCCAGTATAGCTGCTGCCAGGCAGCGCCACCGTTGTAACCACAGGTTGTAACATTTAACAAGTCTGGGGATATGGAACATTTTTGTGACACAGCTCACCCAGCATCGCCAGTATAGCTGCTGCCAGGCAGCGCCACCGTTGTAACCACAGGTTGTAACATTTAACAAGTCTGGGGATATGGAACATTTTTGTGACACAGCTCACCCAGCATCGCCAGTATAGCTGCTGCCAGGCAGCGCCACCGTTGTAACCACAGGTTGTAACATTTAACAAGTCTGGGGATATGGAACATTTTTGTGACACAGCTCACCCAGCATCGCCAGTATAGCTGCTGCCAGGCAGCGCCACCGTTGTAACCACAGGTTGTAACATTTAACAAGTCTGGAGATATGGAACATTTTGGTACACAGCTCACCCAGCATCGCCAGTATAGCTGCTGCCAGGCAGCGCCACCGTTGTAACCACAGGTTGTAACATTTAACAAGTCTGGAGATATGGAACATTTTGGTGACACAGCTCACCCAGCATCGCCAGTATAGCTGCTGCCAGGCAGCGCCACCGTTGTAACCACAGGTTGTAACATTTAACAAGTCTGGGGATATGGAACATTTTTGTGACACAGCTCACCCAGCATCGCCAGTATAGCTGCTGCCAGGCAGCGCCACCGTTGTAACCACAGGTTGTAACATTTAACAAGTCTGGAGATATGGAACATTTTGGTGACACAGCTCACCCAGCATCGCCAGTATAGCTGCTGCCAGGCAGCGCCACCGTTGTAACCACAGGTTGTAACATTTACCAAGTCTGGAGATATGGAACATTTTGGTGACACAGCTCACCCAGCATCGCCAGTATAGCTGCTGCCAGGCAGCGCCACCGTTGTAACCACAGGTTGTAACATTTAACAAGTCTGGAGATATGGAACATTTTGGTGACACAGCTCACCCAGCATCGCCAGTATAGCTGCTGCCAGGCAGCGCCACCGTTGTAACCACAGGTTGTAACATTTAACAAGTCTGGGGATATGGAACATTTTTGTGACACAGCTCACCCAGCATCGCCAGTATAGCTGCTGCCAGGCAGCGCCACCGTTGTAACCACAGGTTGTAACATTTAACAAGTCTGGGGATATGGAACATTTTTGTGACACAGCTCACCCAGCATCGCCAGTATAGCTGCTGCCAGGCAGCGCCACCGTTGTAACCACAGGTTGTAACATTTAACAAGTCTGGGGATATGGAACATTTTTGTGACACAGCTCACCCAGCATCGCCAGTATAGCTGCTGCCAGGCAGCGCCACCGTTGTAACCACAGGTTGTAACATTTAACAAGTCTGGGGATATGGAACATTTTTGTGACACAGCTCACCCAGCATCGCCAGTATAGCTGCTGCCAGGCAGCGCCACCGTTGTAACCACAGGTTGTAACATTTAACAAGTCTGGGGATATGGAACATTTTTGTGACACAGCTCACCCAGCATCGCCAGTATAGCTGCTGCCAGGCAGCGCCACCGTTGCAACCACAGGTTGTAACATTTAACAAGTCTGGGGATATGGAACATTTTTGTGACACAGCTCACCCAGCATCGCCAGTATAGCTGCTGCCAGGCAGCGCCACCGTTGTAACCACAGGTTGTAACATTTAACAAGTCTGGGGATATGGAACATTTTTGTGACACAGCTCACCCAGCATCGCCAGTATAGCTGCTGCCAGGCAGCGCCACCGTTGTAACCACAGGTTGTAACATTTAACAAGTCTGGGGATATGGAACATTTTTGTGACACAGCTTACCCAGCATCGCCAGTATAGCTGCTGCCAGGCAGCGCCACCGTTGTAACCACAGGTTGTAACATTTAACAAGTCTGGGGATATGGAACATTTTTGTGACACAGCTCACCCAGCATCGCCAGTATAGCTGCTGCCAGGCAGCGCCACCGTTGTAACCACAGGTTGTAACATTTAACAAGTCTGGGGATATGGAACATTTTTGTGACACAGCTCACCCAGCATCGCCAGTATAGCTGCTGCCAGGCAGCGCCACCGTTGTAACCACAGGTTGTAACATTTAACAAGTCTGGGGATATGGAACATTTTTGTGACACAGCTCACCCAGCATCGCCAGTATAGCTGCTGCCAGGCAGCGCCACCGTTGTAACCACAGGTTGTAACATTTAACAAGTCTGGGGATATGGAACATTTTTGTGACACAGCTCACCCAGCATCGCCAGTATAGCTGCTGCCAGGCAGCGCCACCGTTGTAACCACAGGTGGTAACATTTAACAAGTCTGGAGATATGGAACATTTTGGTGGCACAGCTCACCCAGCATCGCCAGTATAGCTGCTGCCAGGCAGCGCCACCGTTGTAACCACAGGTTGTAACATTTAACAAGTCTGGAGATATGGAACATTTTGGTGACACAGCTCACCCAGCATCGCCAGTATAGCTGCTGCCAGGCAGCGCCACCGTTGTAACCACAGGTTGTAACATTTAACAAGTCTGGAGATATGGAACATTTTTGTGACACAGCTCACCCAGCATCACCAGTGTAGCTGCTGCCAGGCAGCGCCACCGTTGTAACCACAGGTTGTAACATTTAACAATTCTGGGGATATGGAACATTTTGGAATTTCCAATGCCAGATTTTTTGTGAGTTGAGGTAGACTTTTTAGTATAAAAAAATTAACACTAAAACTCCTAGGTTTGAAGTTATAGCAGTTAGCGCCAAAAACGGCCGACCACATAATAAATAATAGGTACTAACGTAATCTGATTAAAAATGTGTGGCTTAGATTTCAAAAGGTTCCATATCTCCCGAGTCCTGACCTATGATATTATATTATATAATATCATTGCTCCTGACATCATATTTTGTTTCTCAATGGTGGCGCTGTTAGCAGCTGTATCACTAAATTGCATTTTGACTATGGTTTTGACAGATTAGTTCTAAGGAAGCGCGCGGCGATAAAGATAAAGATATTTATTTGTCCAAAACATGAGTATGCACACATGGCATGCAAGATGTTAAGTAAATGTTCTCAGTCATGTTTCGCCTCATCGGCGAACAAATATATATATAATAATATAATATATAGTTATCTCGGTTATTTATAAATAACAGTCCAAATTATAATTTAAAAATGAAAATGTCCTACAAAACAGTGTCATCAACTCATAATAGAATATAATCAAATTAGTCAGTTCAATGTCAAAGTAATTATTAGATACACAAATTAGATTAATTTACCATTCACAAATTCGTCGATGCTTGATAAGCTTTTTCTAAAAGAAGGCTTTGTTTCCGTTGTAAATTCCCTCCAATATTTTGGCAACGTATTACAAAGGATGGGCGCCATACATAATACACTTTTCCGCATTAGAGCTGTCATATAGATATTAACCATATAATGCCAAGTTTATCGTTTTACCATTTCTGAACCTTCTTTCTGAAATTTCTTTTCTTTTGCGAGTTTCTTCTTCGATATAAGTATACAACTTTTTATATAAATACTTTTCAAATATTTTTGACATTACACTAATAAGGGATATGGGCCTATAGAATTGTATTAACTCTTTAATTTCCTTTTTAAATTGTGGTTTAACAGTACATATTTTGAGTGCATCAGGAAAAATACCAGTCTCTATGCAAAGGTTGATTATATGGCTTAGATGCATTGCATAGAAATATGATGCATTGATATTTCTCCTGCTACTGATTTTATAACTTTTGTTGATAGACCATCGTATCCTATACTATTTGTATTTTTTAATGTTTTTAGAATTTTAAACACGTCAATTGCCAGACGTGGAAGCAGGAAAAAGTATCTTTTCTTTTTTGTATCAATGACGTAGCTTTATTTTCAGATCCTGCTATAGGATTAATTTTGGAGGATTAAAATTGGCGACGCGACGCATCGCATTATGTAGCAATTTAGCAATTGTAATTACGTTTATTTCGAGGAGCTCGTGGCTAAGTAATAACAGCCGCACGGATCGATCCATCAGGTTAAGCTACGCTTGCCGGGGTTGGTCCGTGGATGGGTGACCATCTTTACATACCGGGTCTCCTCCGTGCCTCGGAAAGCACGTTAAGGCTAGGCGTATGCTGGGACGCAGGCGACGCAGATCCACGCAGCGCAGGGCAGAACAGATTTTGTAATGCATGAACGTACCGAGTGCTCTGTACGTTGCGGCGCAGGCACGTGCGACGCAGATATGTGTCTGCCCTGCTCTGCGCCTCGTAGTGCCGGCACAGATTCCTGCGCGACGCGTGCTAGTCGCGACGTGTTTTTTACGTTAAAATACATAATTTTGTTGCAATGACAGAACATTTAATAGAATTACTTCGTTGTGAACCTTGTTTGTGTGATACTAATCATCCAGACTATTCGAAAAAGACATTTAAAGACGTATTATGGATAAGAATTGCCAAGGAATTAAACTACAAGGACGGTAAGAACTTTAATTTTATTATTTTTAATTTAAATTTTAGTTTGACAGTTGGAATTTTGTTATAATTAATTGGGCGCTCTTTATCATATTGCTATGTCCGAAAAGGGCTACTAAGGGCTCTGAGTGCTTATTATAATATTATATTTTAACATGTACAACGAGTGATATCTTGAGTGTGATAGTACTATTTAAAGGTCTTGGCTGGAGAACCTCCTTCGTTTTTCCGTCGGTTAAAAAGGCCTAAAAGCGACCTCTTGCAACAGCCTCAGCTTGCCAAGGAACTGCCCCTTGTGTATTAAAATATGTTTTAAACTTGTCTCGTACTGTGAAAGCATGTCTCGCTGACCTCATCCTATTTATAGGTAAACTTATAAGTTGTTCTGTAGGAGAAGTTTCAGTAATCAGTTCATCTACTTCTTGTCTTCTAAGTTCTTGCCTCAAATAATTGTGAAGAACACAGCATGTCGCCTTTACAACCTTATCGACGGTATTTACTTTTATTTCGAATGGCTTCCTATAAATGAAAAGGCCTTGGGCCCAGATGATATACCAGTAGAAGTAAGGAAGTGCTTAAAAGAAGATGGATGTATGTGGCTAACTTTATTCTTTAATAAGTTGTTGCATGAAGGAGGGATCCCACAAGAATGGTGCAATAGTTCGCTAGTGCCCATCTTCAAGAATAAAGGTGATGTACAGGACTGCAACAACTATCGAGGAATAAAGCTCATGTCACATAGTATGAAGGTATGGGAGAAAGTAATAGAGAAAAGACTGCGAGAGGAGAGTGAAATTACCCCGAACCAGTTTGGGTTTATGCCAGGTCGAGGAACAATGGACGCCACTTTTGCACTCCGCCAATTGTGCGAGAAGTACAGACGTGCACACAAGAACTTGCACATGGTGTTCATTGATCTGGAGAAAGCGTATGATAGGGTACCTCGGGATGTGTTGTGGTGGGCCTTGAAAGAGAAAGGTTTGCCCGGGAAGTATGTAGAGTTAATTCGTGCTATGTACAGTCAATCTCGTACCTACGTCCGGTCGGCTGCTGGGAATACCAACGAGTTCAATGTGCCTGTTGACTTGCACCAAGGGTCGGCTTTAAGTCCTTACCTCTTCCTGTTGATTATGGATGCTCTGACGTCGAATCTACAGGAAGAGGCACCCTGGTGCATGCTGTTTGCCGATGACATTGTTCTTGTCGGTGAAGATTTACCTGAGATTCGGAGCAGACTGGAGAAATGGCAACAGAAACTGGAGAATGTTGGCTTGAAAATCAGCAGAACCAAAACTGAATATATGTTCTGCGATTTCGGCGGTATCTCCAGTTCTGGAGGCATAGTGCTTGATGGCGCGCTTCTCCCAGTCTGCTCCGACTTTCGGTATATCGGTTCACTCGTGCAAAGCGATGGCGAAGTAGATCGGACGGTTAAGCATAGGATTAACACTGGATGGATAAAATGGCGGCAGGTCACGGGAACAATCTGCGACTCCCGCATTCCCCTTAAACTTAAGGGGAAGATATATTAAACAATGGTTAGACCTGCTGTCTTGTATGGATCAGAATGTTGGGCCACAAAAGGGATGAATGAAAAGCAGTTGCATGCTGCTGAGATGAGAATGCTAAGAGGGATGTGTGGTGTTACACGAATGGATAGAATAAGAAATGAGTACATAAGAGGAAGTCTAAAAGTGGCACCGGTGACTGAAAAGTTGTGCGGAAATCGGCTGTCATGGTATGGGCATGTGATGCGGAGGAGTGAGGAAAATGTCGTGAGGAAAGTTTTGAGTATGAATGTCGATGGCTATAAGAGTAGGGGAAGACCAAAGAAACGATGGATGGATTGTGTGAAAGATGACATGGCTAGAAAGGGGGTGACTACCGAGATGACGAATAATAGAGAAGTATGGAAAAAAAGGACATGTTGCGCCGACCCCAAATAGATTGGGATAAGGGCAGGAGAATGATGATGGCTTCCTATAAACTTTGAATCGATTCGCCAATATTCCAAATGCACGTTCCACTGTTTGTCGGGCACGAGAAAGCCTATAGCTAAATATTTTTTTTGTGTTATCACTTAACGCCTGTGGTTTTGGATACGGACGCATTAAATTTTCCATTAATGGAAGTGCTTCATCACCAACTAAAACATATGGCATGCGTTCATCTTGACCTTGTAATGGTTTCGGGTTTGGAAAACATAGTGCACTATTTTGCATTCTTTTTCCTAGTTCACTGTTTGCAAATATGAGTCCGTCACTAAATCTACCCATTGAACCTACATCAATTGTAATAAATTTGTAGTTTGCATCAACATTTGCCAAAAGCACGACACAGTCGTTTGAGCCGATAAACTTTAGCTATTAAGTAATATTGTTTATCATCTTGTTAATCATCTCTCATCGAATATTGTACTAATCCTCACTAGTATTAAAATTCACTACTTCACGTAACTTATAGTTTTGTATCTCTTCTCATCTTATCTCTCTCCCTCGGGAGCATGTTCGATGTTATTCGAACACCCTTTTGCTGATCTAGCGAATCAATAAGGCCGCGTTGAGCGCGCGCCGACAACAGTGCATATTCGGACAGCAACCGGGTGCATTCGCCTCATTGTCATTAGCCATCATTTTAGCGTAGCCTTTTAATCGTTACAAAATAAATTGTTTTTAGCAAGTTAAACTCAGTGTTTTTAGTAGCCATCCCGATAGTCAATACCACTTAGGTCGCGACCCGAACAGAGAAAGTTTTCTTATAGTTAAAAAAGGATGAATTTGTTTTCCCGGGTTTGATTATTGTAACGTGTTTTCCATCAAGAGATCCGCAACAGTTTGGAAAGTGCCATTTTTCTTCAAAATCTGCTGCAATTGTTTCCCATGACTTTTGAGTTGGGACTGGCATGCACATGGGTTGCATATGTTTCCATATCGCATTAGATTCGTCTTCTACTATGTGTGATACCCTTCTGTCATTCAGCCTATAACTGTAACCCAGGCTTTTGTACGAAGCACCAGATGCAAAATATCTAAAAAGATAAAATGTTTTAATTAGTTATCAAGTAATTTTTTGTTTTTGTTTTCAGGACCATCTGCAAAAGATGCGTGGCAAAAGTTACGTAACTGTCACCGAGATGCAATTAGGAGGCGCAACAAATTATATAAAAGTGGTTCTGCAGCTACTGTTAATAAACCATGGGAATATGAAACCCAGATGGAGTTTTTAGTGACTTATATGACTAATCGTCCTACGACAGGGAACATGTGAACTGAAAATTCAAGTAGTGACCAAAATCTCATCCAGCCAGAAGTTTTGATTAACTACCAAGAAGATGAGTTTGCACATAATGAATCATTTGGAAGGGAATTACTGACGCTTAATATTACTGGCAACAATTCAGCTGAGGACCCAGTACCGTATTCTCAATTACGTCCATCTCCTTTATTGCAGAAAGAAATTCCTCACACAGTAACATCCACAACCAAAGAGTCGACAACAAAATAAAAAGACATCATTCTCCTGCCCTTATCCCAATCTATTTGGGGTCGGAAAAAAAAAAGACAAAAATACATTAATTGTTAATACGCTCCAAAATCATGAAAATAGAGCCAAAGAAAGGGCTGAAAAAAGAGCTCATCATGATGTAGACGAAATGCAACTAGTTTTTAATGCGATGTATGCAATAACAAAAAAAAAATGCCTGCATTAAGTCAACATATATTGAAAAGACGAATATTCAACCTAATATCTGATGAGGAAGAGTACTTACTACATTTGGGACCAAGATCAACATTTATTAACAGTGCAAGTGGAAGTACTTCTAACAACTGTACAGATATAACAACTCTGAGTAATCCAGTGCCTTCTCCTGGAAATCCTATGTCTTCTCCTGGAACTCCTATGCCTTCTCCTGCAACTCCAATGCCTTCTCCTGGAAATCCTATGCCTTCTCCTGGAACTCCTATGCCTTCTCCTGCAACTCCAATGCCTTCTCCTGGAAATCCTATGTCTTCTCCTGGAACTCCTGTGCCTTCTCCTGCAACTCCAATGCCTTCTCCTGCTAATCCAGATACGTCTTATGACTGGTTTAGTGTATATTCGCAGCCAGATAAATGATTTTTAAGTTACGTAACGTACAAGAGAATCTATAATTTGTTTTGGTTTTTTAAATAAATATCTACTTACCTCAAACACACAGCAAGTTTTTCTTCCGTCCCAATTGGTTGTAAAAAATTGCATCCTTCTTCTTCACGTATAATGTTGTGGACATAATCAAATTGAGATCTGTCTAACCGAAAGTAGTTTTTAAATTGTTTGTCAGATAATTCTGAAGAAAGTACAAATTCCCCATTAGTAGAGCGTTTTTTCAGATAATCACTTTGCCAAATAGTTTTTTTACGTTTTGACAAACTGCAAAGTAGCAACAACTCATTGATTTCATGATCGGAATCTGACTCTGAGCTCATTTTCAACTCGAACACGTCTATTCTTTGTACCAGCTAGAACGCGAATGCGTGCGTATGTTAACTGCGTCACAGCATACGCTCATGGCCTATGTCTGTCTCGCCTGTCCTGCGCTGCTAAATCTGTACTGTGCTGCGCTGCGTCACCTGCATCTCAGCATACGCCTGACCTAAGCCGTTGGTCCCGGCTGTCATTTGTAGATCTTAGACAGTCGTTACAGGTCGTCAGAAGCCCGAAAGTCTGACAACCTGTAAGGCAGTAGGGGTGTAGGGTTATAGTATCTACGTACTACAGACATTTTACATCATACTTACACTTTACATTCATTACAATACAATCATGTACTCGTATATATCATACTTCTATGATTTTGCATTAATATTTTGCAAATCGGTCTAAAATGATTTTTCTTTAATTTTCTTTGTTATGACACCTATGTCAGGCTGTCAAACTATCATTACATTTTCTCTCATAGAGTTTATTACTAGCTGAATACTTTATTTGCCAGAATATAGGTAAGTACTAGGTAGTTATAACTTCTAGTAAAAAATTTATTTATTTATTCAACAAACTTATCAAACAATAGAAATATTACTAGCTTAGTCTATGAAGGTTACTTTTGATTTATATAATTTAAATTATTTTTAGCAATATGTTAGCCCAAATATTATATTTTTTAATTTTTTACTGAATAACTGTGTCCTAAATTAGATTTATAAAAATAATTGACACGCTCTCAGAATTCATCGAAGAGGTTCCTCAATGAACACTAATATTTATGGCCGATTCGATTGCTGACAAGTGGCATTTTTTTGAATGAAAAAGACTTCAAAACTGGAAAATCTGAAAAGAATGTTGTGAAAAATTTAGTTACGAGACGGAGCTTTATAAGCTAGGACCACCACATTCCGTGGCTTCTTTCGATCTTGAATTCCGTGAGGGAAACATCTCCGTGACAAGAAGTCAAAACTATTATACCCTACTGCTTGACTCGGGGTCTCCGTGCTGAGGATACCGACCCGTGCGTGCTACTTTGGAATTATCAGGCCTCAGCGCTATCTGGCCTGCCCTGGTGGTCGTACTTCATCTTTCCAACCGACTGCAGCGAAGCCCAAAAGAAGGGTTTATTATTATAAAAAATCTGAGAGCGTGTGTTAGGTAGGGAAGTGTTTTTTACTATAATTTGTATTTTTTATCTTTCTTTAAATTATATTTTGTTTACGTGTCTATTCTCCTTTTATTTCTTTAGGTTTATAGATTCGTTACAGGGTATCGTATTACCCAGTTACTGGGTTGTGGAGGTCATATAGGCCGTCGCTCCATGTAAAATACTGGTATTCAGCTGCATCCGGTTAGACTGGAAGCCGACCCTAACATAGTTGGGAAAAGGCTAGGCAGATTGATTGATTGAAGTACGTTTATTTCGAGTTTTTGTTTTATGAAATTTTAATTTCTTATTTCTGGTATTTTTACGTAAGTAATAATATTAATGTAGTTTACTTAAGGAGAAATTGACTGTTAATTCTGTGCGGTTTTAGTAGATACCTTACTCCATTTACAATAACATTAGACATTTAATAAAACCTTTTTACAGACCGTTCAACCAATTTTGATTTCAATTGCGTTAGTGACATGACAAATGGCAGCTGCAGTAAATAGTTGGTATTGTAACCACTTTTTTGCCTTTAATGCCATCCTACGCAATAGAAGTCAAAATCGGTTGAACGGACTGTAAAAAAGGTTTGTTTAAATATCTAATCTTACTGTAAATGGAGTATAGTTTTATAATTTAATGGGATTTTTTTATAGATATTCGGTACATATTTCAAAAGTGTGAGACCGCTATGAACTAAACCACTATTTAATCTTTATCTGTTCTGCGATTTAAAAGATATTTATATATATTTTTCATTTCATTTTCTTATGTAAGTAGTTCAGAATCCTCGAGCTCAAAAAGAGCCGTCGCGCATTTTATGAAAAACCTGTTTCGGATTTTTTTCTTTATTTATACGTGTCGTTTTGCATCCTCGTCAAATTTAAGAGTGTGGTATAGACCATCAAACCGAACAACTTTCTCCATGGCACCAACATCGTAATCACGAAAAAATAATCAGCCCTATGGTCGACTCTAAACGTGACCAAAGGGCTGGCCTATTTTTTGGCCAAAGAATTAGCAATGCCATACAACGTGGCAATGCTGCCAGCCTTTTGGGCACTTTTCCTGTCGACAGCGATGCGGACGAATTTTTTGATGCCCTATGATTATTTCCCCTCCTTTTTTATATACTTGTACAACATTTTTTTAAGATTGTTAGATTTTAAATTATGTAAATAAAATATCTAAACATGTGATGTTCTAAGTACTGTAAAGGATTGATGCTTTGATCAAGCCTCGTTAATATAATGCTGGCTGACATTCAATCATTCAAATATGGAATATCTTCTATCAAGAAAAACGATCCCCGTTTTTGTTGTTAGGAGGACAGAGAGAGAACCTGGTCAGGGCTCGGCAAACAACTAATGTTAGTAGGAATGTTTTATAATTTATTCTGAGCTTTAAATACAGCGGGCTTCAGCCCCAGATAAATAGAGTCTCTCTTGTATTATTTAATAGTTCAGTTAATCTCCTACTGTGAGGCTCGAGGCTTCACAGTACGTACTTAATTTATCAGCCATCCCATACATTTGCGTCCGTCGAGTAGGTATTGATGTTTTCTATGGGACAGTTGCACATTTTTTTGCGATTACGATGTTGGTCCCATGGAGAAAGTTGTTCAGTTTGATGGTCTGGTCCACACCCTTTTTAACCACACCTTTCTCATATTGGACACACACTCATTGACACATTCAATTGTATTTTTATTTCATTAAGTACAACTTTTTCTTTTAATATTTAATTTATTTAAATCTAAATATATAAAAGAAGAAACTTACTGACTGACTGACTGACTGACTGACTGACATATCAACGCACAGCCCAAACCGCTAGGTCTAGAGATTCAACACATAGGTTCCTTATGAGGTTTAGGGGTGCACTAAGAAAGGATTTTCCAAAATTCACCCTCTAAGGGGGTGAAACGGGGGTCCAAAGTTTGTATGAAAAATCTTATTTCTTGAGTTAATAGACTTGAAACTTGCCACGAATATTTACCTAAGTAAATTATAAAGTTTTTCATTTTTGGTTTTCCTAAACTACCCCCTAAAGAGGGATTGGGGGGTGTCAAAGTTTGTATGGAGTAATTTTAACGCGTGGTCCGGTTAACTCTAAATTCAGTATTTATACGACGGAGGTGAAGAGGGAGGAGTAGGGGACGAGAGGAGTTGGTGAGGGTAGAGGGGCAGGGCAAACCGGTGAAGAGCGTGTGAGAGGGGAGGGGGACGTTAGCGGGAAGGGATGTGGTGAGGGGGATGGGGGGTGAGGGGTGAGAGGGGGGTTAGAGGGAGAGTATGAGGGATGAAAGGGGGTAAGACGGAGAGGGGAGTAGTGAGAGGGGGGTGATGGGGGGGCGACGAGTGCCTTTACACCTTAAAGTTGCTTCTTGTATAGCACTGATTAATTGAAGAGAGATATACTTATGACTTTTGACTGATTGATTGGAGAGCAGGGAGAGGTAGAGAGGGATAGGAGGGTGTAGTGAGTGGGGAGGGTATGGAGAGGGGGGTGAGTGGGAGGGGAGGAGTTGACGAGGGTAGAGGGGAGGAGAAACTGGCGAAGGGGGTGTGAGAGGGGAGAAAGGGGAGTTATTTTTGCATTTGATAGCCCAATTCTTAACGTCACTCTAGGACTATTAGGTGCCGAGTAAAAAAAAAAAAATCAGAAAGAACGCTAAGTAAAAACGAAATAATAGCGTGGGCAGTCATTGCATCAGCAGCAAGGAATTTCAGAATTTTGGCAGAAGCTATTTATAATAGATAAATAAAAAGAGAAGTCCTGACTGACTGACTGATTGACTGACTCATCAACGCCCAGCCCTAACCCTTGGACCTAGATAGCTGAAATTTTAACAAGTAGACAAGGAATAAGGATGGAATTCCCGGTAGTACGTTCCCGTGGGAAATTTCCCGACATCCACGCGGGCGAAGCCGCGGGTAAAAGCTAGTAAACTATAAATACTAATAACTATTCTCCTCCACTCAATAAGTCAAGTTTCGAAGTCTTTCAGTTTCTCAGAATAAGAACACCAAAGTTGGCCATTTAACGCAAAAATCACGGTCGAAATGTAATAGCGCCTGTTGTGTTGTATATGTAATAGGTAATAGCGCCTGTTGCGATGTGTATGTAATAGGTAATAGCGCCTGTTTTGATGTGTATGTAATAGGTAATAGCGCCTGTTGTGTTGTATATGTAATAGGTAATAGCGCCTGTTGTGATGTGTATGTAATAGGTAATAGCGCCTGTTGTGTTGTATATGTAATAGGTAATAGCGCCTGTTGCGATGTGTATGTAATAGGTAATAGCGCCTGTTGTGATGTGTATGTAATAGGTAATAGCGCCTGTTGTGTTGTATATGTAATAGGGGTAATAGCGCCTGTTGTGATGTGTATGTAATAGGTAATAGCCAGTGGCGTGCACAGAGATTTCAGACAGGGTATGCACGTCTAAAATAAAAAAAAAAAACTTGAACAAGCTGAAACTAGTACCTAAGTTTTTTTCCCGACCGTTTGTTTTACCCGACCTCACCTACCCTAACCCTAATCTTACACTGACTCATACCGCACGGCGCCATTGGCTTCGCATGATGTTTGTTTGCGACCACAACGAATATCTAAAATATTTTAATCTGAATATCCGATAAAGGTCCAAACATTATTTTTATCTTGATTTGTAAACAAAAAGCAAGGGATAAAATACAATGTGTTTGTGTTATACACAACATGTTTGCCAGTAGGTAATAATTAGGTATGACAAAACTTTTCTATGAAAATAACGAGAGGCATTACCTTTTTTTTTGTGTTAAATAAAACCCGGGTTCACACCTTCCGTTTACAATGAATTTAACTTTTTCCTCAAAATATAACGTCGAAAAGCGGCAGATTTTAATTTATTTAACACACTTCGGCAGCACAGGTCTCACAGGTATAATTTTCAATTTTTTACAAATGGTTAAAATAATTACATAATAATATACAGTCAATCACTTGCGCCAAGAAAAACAATATGGCGAAAAAACAAACAAACATTGCAAGTAGAATAAAAGCGTGTAAAAACTTTACAATTACAAAATAATACGAACTAATCTTGGTCAATCCGACTAAAAAAGTCAACCCTCTGTAATCAACAACTAAGCGGTGCTTTTACGGCTTCTCAATTTGGACGGGTTGCAAAATAAGCTGTGCTTCCAGAACTTAAACACACGCATACATTTTCACGCACACAGTCACACTATTGCTGTGTACTACACGGGTTGCGTTGAATGAAAAATAAGCACGGCGTTGTTCTGCTTATGCTCACCGGGAGCGCTGCCTGCGCGGTTGTCGCCGCTCGCTTCAAGAAATTCGTTTCAAATGAAAATAATAGATGGCGCGTAAATCGCGTTATAAACAGTGAGATAGCGAATAAGTTAGATTAATATAGTTAGTACCATGATTTTTCTTGCGTTAAAGTTATTTATCATTTCGAGGGGCATGTATGTATGGGACTACAGGGTATGCAGAGCTTATTTGCATGTATGGAGTGCACGCCACTGGTAATAGCGCCTGTTGTGTTGTATATGTAATAGGTAATAGCGCCTGTTGTGATGTGTATGTAATAGGTAATAGCGCCTGTTGTGTTGTATATGTAATAGGTAATAGCGCCTGTTGCGATGTGTATGTAATAGGTAATAGCGCCTGTTGTGATGTGTATGTAATAGGTAATAGCGCCTGTTGCGATGTGTATGTAATAGGTAATAGCGCCTGTTGTGATGAAAATGTAATAGCGAATATTTTTTTAGAATACATCTGTATTCTCAAAAGTTTTTTCAAATCCTATTTCCTCACGTGGGAGGAAACCCCACCCCCTAAGCACCCCCTGAAATAACCACGATCTAGGAAGGACAGTCACTACATCTCCCGTCACGCCTCCGCGATGACGCAAGTGTTTACTTTCAGAAATTATTGTGACCAATGACAAAAAGTGTCGGTGACGCGCGACGCGTGAGCGCACAATATACGCAGTCTACGGCGCGAGAACACTGCACAGTGCACAGAGACGTGCACATGCCGTCCAGGGAATGCGGATAACGGCGGCCACCGTACCAGTCGCCCTCGCCAGTAGCTCCGCCTCAGTACCGCGCCAGAACCGCGCCCCGCCACCGGCCTAGACGGGTTCTACTAACACTTCCAGCGCACATTCCTCACCCTCATAACTCCATACAGCTCAGTACTCTCGCATCTTCCCATCGATCCGCGACTTCCCGGAACATCTAACTACACAACTTCACACATAAGACAAGTTTGAGAAGAACGAATGTCAAACTTTGTAAGTACCTACCTCTACCTAGTTCTACGTTTCATGAAATATACGGATCACGTAACTTTGATACGGCGCTGTAGGCTTTAGTTTCTGAAATAAAAACTTCAGCTGCGGGCTTAGCGCCGCCTGCTAACTGCGAGCCGGCAGATATGGTATCCTACGTTACTCTGCTGAGACTTGACTTCTGATGCGGAATGTTGGGCCCAGTCCGCACCGCCCTCGCCACCGCCTCATACATTACGTGTACTGTCACCGTAACTTATAAAATGTGCACATTTTACATTACACATGATAGATAGCACACTGTACTGTACATAGTAACAGTACATAATGTACGGGCATGTCATGTATCACGCAAGTCTGATTGGATCGCGCTCGCAAAGCGTTTCGATAACAAACGCGTTGCGCTCGGAGCGATTTAATTAATTTTAACTGAGCGTGCCGCATGGCGCGCCGCGCAGCCCGCCGCGGACACGCTTGTCGCTCACCTGACTTGTACTATAAGGTAACACTAACGCCGCGACATGGAAGGCTAAGAAGGCTGTCGGCAACCAGTACCAGCGCAATAACTTGCTTTTTTATTTTATCGCAAATCTTGAAGTAGCGAAAGCAACTCAAACTTGAAACTTTTTTCAGTTCTGCTCTACGTCATTCCGCTGCAATAAAACGAGTGGATCTTGTGCAGTTGTGTGTGTTGTGGCATGAATGAGCGAGCCTCCCGAAGAATGCGCCGCGGGCCGCGCGCATATTTTGTATAAACTCTTCGCTGACGGAATCGGCAGGTAAACCTCCCCTTTTAGAAAACTTGCTTAATTTTAATAAAACCGTAGCATGTTCTGATCCTCTCTAAAACCTCGCCAGGATTCATTTTGTTGTTGCCGTTTAGTATTTTAGAGATTTCTCGGTTATACTGAACTGGCAGAGTGGCAGCCCTACACACAGTGGCAGCCCTACACACAGTGGCAGCCCTACACAGGCCGTTCAGTTAGATTAGCTTACATTTTATTGTAATTGCATGCGCTCACGCCCACAGGCGACCCGCGACCGGGCGACGCGGCCAGCTGCGCGCGACGTTATTGTGCTGCGAAGCGCTGCGACCGCGGCGCGACCAGCGACCGGACGATCAGACGATCGCGAGACGACCCGCGACCGCTACTGTCAATGACTTTTTGACGATATTAGCATTGGGAACGTTTGGCTGGTAACAAACAAGTGAATGCGGCAGCGCCGGCTGCTCGTCTGTGCGAGTCTAGAGCACAGCCTACCTCATGATGACGAGGTCGCACGCAGGAATACACCTGTGAAGTCCAGAACCACCTTTAGCGGGAGTTTCGTTTTATCACTTTGCTCTGATACAAAATAAATTGCAAGAAGTACCTACCTATAAAAAGAATACAAAATACTTGTTTATACGACAAAGTAATCGTGGCTTGCACACACGGCTACACATCAAGCTATACCTTTTCAGTTCATCATTGTAAGGAAATCGTACCAATGCGAGATCAGCTTATACTGGAAATGTATAGCTTGATCTGTAGCCGTGCGTACATTGTACACAGTTGGGCTCACAGCTGAATGAATTAATTGTGTAAGAGCAATATTGTACAACGGGCGATCTTATCGCGGCCGCGATCTTTTACAAACAACCTTTAGATGAGCAAGAGAGAGGTGGGAAGAAACAAGATAAAAACTCTTTTGGAGGGGACGAACGGCCATACTTGTGTGCGTCCTAGAGGTCCTCTATCTATAGACGTATCATAAACCACGACAAGTCGACAGTAATGCGGTTATGTTGCGTGTTAGCTGCAGGCTGCAGCGCGCAGGCGCAGGGCGTTACCCCCACGAATCCACAATGTCTTCATTAACTTTGTGAACTAAACGGCTCCTCTGTTTTTGTCACTCTAATATTTATTATAATATAATGATTCTCATTAAATTACATTACACTATGTGATGCCCGCGGCGGCGCCTGCCACCCTGCCGCTCGCACTAAGCATGGTGTAGCAGCACTCGTTATTACATTACACTATGTGATGCCCGCGGCGGCGCCTGCCACCCTGCCGCTCGCACTAAGCATGGTGTAGCAGCACTCGTTATTACATTACACTATGTGATGCCCGCGGCGGCGCCTGCCACCCTGCCGCTCGCACTAAGCATGGTGTAGCAGCACTCGTTATTACATTACACTATGTGATGCCCGCGGCGGCGCCTGCCACCCTGCCGCTCGCACTAAGCATGGTGTAGCAGCACTCGTTATTACATTACACTATGTGATGCCCGCGGCGGCGCCTGCCACCCTGCCGCTCGCACTAAGCATGGTGTAGCAGCACTCGTTATTACATTACACTATGTGGTGCCCGCGGCGGCGCCTGCCACCCTGCCGCTCGCACTAAGCATGGTGTAGCAGCACTCGTTATTACATTACACTATGTGATGCCCGCGGCGGCGCCTGCCACCCTGCCGCTCTCACTAAGCATGGTGTAGCAGCACTCGTTATTACATTACACTATGTGATGCCCGCGGCGGCGCCTGCCACCCTGCCGCTCGCACTAAGCATGGTGTAGCAGCACTCGTTATTACATTACACTATGTGGTGCCCGCGGCGGCGCCTGCCACCCTGCCGCTCGCACTAAGCATGGTGTAGCAGCACTCGTTATTACATTACACTATGTGATGCCCGCGGCGGCGCCTGCCACCCTGCCGCTCGCACTAAGCATGGTGTAGCAGCACTCGTTATTACATTACACTATGTGATGCCCGCGGCGGCGCCTGCCACCCTGCCGCTCGCACTAAGCATGGTGTAGCAGCACTCGTTATTACATTACACTATGTGATGCCCGCGGCGGCGCCTGCCACCCTGCCGCTCGCACTAAGCATGGTGTAGCAGCACTCGTTATTACATTACACTATGTGATGCCCGCGGCGGCGCCTGCCACCCTGCCGCTCGCACTAAGCATGGTGTAGCAGCACTCGTTATTACATTACACTATGTGATGCCCGCGGCATCACGCAAAACAGACTGTTCCGAATAGAATTCTTAGCGTGGAACACGTTCCGAGAGATTACAGAACACTGCAGAGTACCAACAGAACACAGGCGCTCTGTTCAACTGCGAGGAGTAAGCTACGTACTAAGCGCAGGTGTCGAACTAATGAAGATACGGCTTTCAACGTGCAGTCATTCCTTTTTTCTGCGCCTACGCCTTTTATTTTACTGAACATCATTGCGTTCAAGTAACAATTGTGAGTACACCTTCACTGATGCTCTCCTAATGACATAAGATCAACCGTGATGATTACAGCCTTTACAGACATGCACATACAGGCTCTCGTAATGCAGAACAAAATATCAGCTGTTCCATTCGAAGCTTCAATACTTACTCGACCCAGATGTATGGGACGGCTGATCATTTTTTCTCGATTACGATGTTGGTCCCATGGAGAATGTTGTTCAGTTTGATGGTCTGTAAATCCCCCCCCAACGCCATTCCTATTTGTGTCCCTTTATGACCACACCTTTCTGATACACCCTGAACATGCGCAGGCGTGTATGCGACAATTTGCGAATCGACGCGCGTCAGCGGACACTCGCGGCGACTGTCCGCGACAGTACCACTTGAATTTACGACACGAACAAAGTGCGGTAATAGTGGGCAGTTGCGGAGAAAAGTTGTGCAGCGAAATGAAATTGCTTCTAGCCGTATGAAGTGTGAAGTGCAACCGCGGCGCACGGTGGGTCGAAACTGCTATAAGAGGGGCATTGGGATTTTTTTTTTAAAATTCCATTTTAAAAAAATACCTATCAAAAGATCAGACATTTTGATGAATAATTGTGAGGAAACTTTTTTCTCTAAAACTGATAGTTTGCCCGGATTTTTTAAAAAAAATTTTGTTGTATGTTTCATAATTTTTATACAGAAACTGCTAAAATTTGGCCAAGTCTTGACAGGTCTTGCTGTAAAACTACTTTATTCTTGTTCTTTAGCTTGTTGACTATAATTCTACGCTATCAGCGCGCGCCCATAGTTGCCCGTTCAAGAGTTGTAAAAAAAATAATTTAATTCGTTTACTTCAGACTATGAAATGTCCTTAATTTTGTTAGTAAAACATTATTTTAAACACTATGTTAGTAAACAGGACATTGAAAATAAATTAAATTTTAATATAATTTCATTGAATATAAATTAAAATTAAATTGAAATAAATAATTTAAAATAAACTAAAACTAATATAAAATTGAAATAAATTTTAACTTAAAATACAAATAATCATGCAACATGCAGCCTGATAAGCCTTCCTACCGCTGCCGATGCTGGTCTATCTGCAATCATCCTTAGGATTCCGTTGCCACTCCCTCGAATTCGGCGAATTAGTGAGGCTGACTTTTTGCGCATTATAGCGTAAAATTCATCCACCCTCGCGTCGGCAAACATACCCGAGGCACTGCAAAATCGAGGTAGTCGCACCGGAATCCTAAAGGCGTTGCTGTACTGTACTTACTCTGAGAGCATTGTAGGTACGCTGCGTGTAGACAACACTGTGTGTGTGCTGTGTGTGTAAATTTGATCAAAATTAAAAACAAATGAGGTGGAGAGGTACTCATCATTTGTCTTTTAATTTTGTTTAAATTTATTGTTTGCTTTAATTTTGAAAATATATTTTTTTGTGCTTTTTTCGATAAATATACGTTTTGAAATGATTAATATTCCTTAATTATAAGTATTTTAATGTAATACAATTATTTTACCTTTGATATCACTATAAAAAGTACCTTTTACTCACTTTTTTTTCATTTTACTGAACTTCATAACTCTTGAACGGGCAACTAATGCGCGCGCTGATAGCGTAAAATTATAGCCAACAAGCCAAAGAATAAGAATAAAGTAGTTTTAAAGCATGACCTGTCAAGACTTGGCCAAATTTTAACGTTTCTGTTTCATTCCATACAACAAAAATATAAAATATTTATTTCCGGGCAAACGTTCAGTTTTAGAGAAAAAAGTTTCCCAATAATTATTCATCGAAATGACAGATCTTTCGATAGGTTTTTTTTTTTAAATGGATATTGTAAAAAAATCCCAATGTCCCTCATATAGCAGTTTCGATCCATAGTGCGGCGCCGCGCCGCTGCTGTGCCCTCATGGCGCGGCGCGCGGACTAAGTGCCACGCTCATCCGAGGCGCCCGGCTGCCTGCACAAAATCAGCTCCTATTCAACTACTAATTCATGTTTTCTTAGTGCGCAAAACATCTGTACCCTGTCCGTCTCCATAGAAAGCGAATGGTTTGATAAAATAAACCCGAGCACACAGGCATACAGTTTTGAATTGTACTGTCTGTAATGGTAACCACGGGCAACGCTAGATGCAAGACGTGCCGCGATTGGAGACGTGGTGCGCGCTCCTGACACTTGATACAATGCTGACGCTGTAACCATAGATATAAGAAAGAAGCGGCGGCAGGCGCGCAGTGGATCGAAACTGCTATAATTATAAGGGACATTGGTTTTTTTTACAAACTTCATTAAAAAAATACCTATCGAAAGATTTGTCATTTTGATGGTTAGTAAACTTTTTTCTCTAAAACTGATAGTTTGCCTGGACAAAAATATTTAAAATTTTTGTTGTATGGAATGAAACAGAAACTGCTAAAATTTGGCCAAGTCTCGACAGGTCTTGCTTTAAAACTACTTTATTCTTGTTCTTTGGCTTGTTGGCTATAACTCTACGTATCAGCTACGCTATACGCTATATTCTATTTCAAAACATATATTTATCGAAAAAAAAAAGTGAGTGATTAAAGCAAATAATAAATTTAAACAAAATGAGGTGGAGAGGTACTCATTCGTTTTTTAATTTTGTTTAAATTTATATTTGCTTTAACTTTAATTTTGAAAATATATTTTTTTGTACTTTTTTCGATAAATATATGTTTTGAAATAATTAATATTCCTTAACTGTAAGTATTTTTATATACTTAACCTATTATTTTACCTATGATATCATTATAAAAAGTACCTTTTACTCACTTTTATCTGTCCTGTAGGGTGCGCGCTGATAACGTAGAATTATTGCCAACAAGCCATAGAATAAGAATAAAGTAGTTTTAAAGCAAGACCTGTCAAGACTTGGCCAAATTTTAGCAGTTCTGTTTCATACCATAAGTACAACAAAAATACAATAAGATTTCAGTTTTCGAGAAAAAAGTTTTCTAACAATTATTCATCAAAGTAACAAATCTTTCGATAGGTATTTTTTTTTAAATGGAATTTGTAAAAAAAAATCCTAATGTCCCTCATATAGCAGTTTCGATCCACTGTGCGGCGTCGCGCGTCGTACAACATACTGACTGCCTATAAAACAAATGTAAATGGCCCCGAGCCGTCCGCGAGCGCGTCCCTGAGAGCCCCGAGGAGCCGCCGCACAGTGGGCCCATACTGAAAATTTGTGGACTTAAGGCAACAAAGTTCCAATATCGATGCGATTTTTTTTTATATGACGTGTCATGATATTCCTGACAACTTTTATTAAAGTTGATAGTTTGTCTTGAAAAAAAATAATTAGATTTTTTTGTATGGAGCGAATCACGGTTAATTTTTTTTCTTCAATTGTACTAATATGATATAGATATGATAGCTATAGCTATGATATGATAGCTAGGGTCATTCTCTGTCCACAAAAAAAAATCAGCGACGGCCATCCGCGGCAGCGCGAGTAATAATTCGGTAAAAAAAAAAAATGTTTTGTAAGAATTTTTCTGCCATTTAAAATAAATTCAATGTATATTTTTTGTCTCATTTGGCTGTTTTGACCTTCTTTTTAGTTAAATATAGAGTTTTAATAGCACATAGGTACTTATAACTAGTAATTCTGGTAGATATTAAGGTAATATTGCATGTTATCGGTAGCACCTGCAATGTGATTGATGACTCATTTGTTTGTGCGCTCGGCTAAGCGCATAACCAATGAGTCATCAAAAAATGCTCGTCTCTGATTGGCTGAATCCTTTTCACTCACTGTTTTGTCCACTAATTGAGTAATTAACACTGACTATAAATATAAAGACATTCACTAAGTCCATCAGTTACCTATCATGACCTATGCAGGCCCAGTCTTTGCGCACGCAAAGCCCCGCATCATCCATAGGATGCAGACCCTTCAGAACCGTTTCCTCCGAAAGGTAACGGGAGCCCCTTGGTTCGTTCGGAACGAAAACCTTCACTTAGATCTTAAAGTCCCGACCATCCGTCAGTACTTGAAACGCCTTTCTAAGCGTTTCTTTGATTCCGCCGTGAAACATCGCAACCCCTTGGTTGTCGAGTCCACTAGCTATGTCCCCAGTAGAATCAGTAGTATCCGCCGTCCGCGACATGCCCTCACTGAACCTGATGACCCTATCACCCTCCTCCAGGAAAGTAGTAGAGAAACTAGCACTGTCTATAAACACAAACACAGATCTACAGATCATCTAACGTAAATGTAAATTCATGTCCCTTGATCGGTTTAATCGAGTCAGCTGGTGGCGTAGCTGAGCCTGTAGCTTTAAACTCCCCTGATAATAATAATTCCCCTAACTTGATCCAGCCTATTGCTTTGCCTTGTTTATCTATTGTCAATGACAACGACTCCCTAAGCCGAGGTCCGTACCCCACAGGGGGTGCCCTTAGTGCGCAGTCATTTAGTTTATAAGTTTAGTTAGTATATTATGCCCCTGGCTGGAGGCTTTTGAGATAGCTTAAAGGCACCCACAGGAAAGTCCGGTTAAGTAGTCGAGACCTCTCATGGTCACACTACGAGATGCCATTCCAAAAAAATAAAAAATAAAATAAGGCCATCAGTTTCGCTCTTGTCGCTTATTTGTGAACACAGTGAAATACTTTTATTTTTATATTTACATTACAACTATGGCTGGATTTTGTACCAACCTAGATCTTTTTGTGAAATTAAGAAGTAGTGGTGATCTGAAAAATCATATGCTTCTATATGAAAGTATCATTTCTGTCTTGACTACCGAAGTTTCTGAAGAAGACAAGAACCGAATCAAGGAGTTCTGTCAACTTTTTTGTGTAAATCTAAATAAAAAGTGGATAGAGTCAAGTAGAAATCAAATGAATCGTGTAAGTAATCGCAAGTGGTTGGAAAAAAACATCAACTGGCCTGTTTGTGACAGTGTTGACCTGAGAAGTGAGATGGGCTTTTCGGACGCAGCCTTATCTGAGCCTGTGGATATAGACTCTCATGTTCCTACTCTTGCAGAATGTACTGCGGAAGCGGGAACATCTACAGAAAAGGAGCACAGAAAACCGTTCGAAGAGTTATGTAATTTTATTTTATTTTATTTTATTTTATTTTACTACATTGGGACACAAAACAATTACATGTTATAATATTACTATAAAAGTTATGAGGTGAAGTGGGCTAGGGTAAACATGTAATCCACACTAATGTCCGCGGAATAAATATACTAGGGTAAGTTTGAAAAAGAACGCGCGTCAGGCCACAAGCAGCATTTTGAGGAATTGAAATTATTGAAGCAATTCGACGGCCATTTTTTTAAATTTTGTAAGGGATAAAGAGAATAAATCAAGATCAATAAAGTGTGTGTTATATGTTTGTAAGAGACGGCGAAGAGGTGCCCGCTCACCAGCACGGGTTCTGCACTGTGCAGTGTGGAACAGCCGGGGAACGCGCACCCCTCGCCGCATTACAGTTCTGGGTACAGTGTAACAAACTTTATTTGTAATATCGGAACAGTCAAACCTGTTATTACATATACCATGAACCATCATGGCCATCAATAACGTGCGTCTGGACTCCAGGCTCAGAAGTTTATATTGTTTTAATAATGCTATGTAAGACAATTTTGAATGATAGCACTTGAAGTGCATGGAGCGTAAAAATTTTTTTTGGACCATTTCGAGACTATGTTTATACTTATCGTATAAAGGACACCAAATTGGGACTGCGTACTCTAATTGGGAACGTATTAATGTTTTGTATAAAGTAAGAAACGTGTGCGGACGTTTAAAATCATTTGAAGATCGCATTACGAAACCATACATTCTATACGGTTTGTTAATGATGTTATCTATGTGAAGATTGAAATGCAGTTTAGAATCTAGAATGACACCTAAATCACGGACGTGGTCAACTTTTAGAAGGCAGGTACCTTGTAAAGTGTAACAGAATTTTGTAACATTTTTATTTTTTGTGTAAGATATTACGTTGCATTTTGGTATGCTAAGGTGGAGTTTATTATGTCTACAATAGTTGGAGAGCCTGTCAAGATCCTCTTGAAGTAGTATGCAGTCTTGTATGTTCTTGCATGACTTATAGATTTTGATGTCATCGGCATACATCACAAAATGTGAGTTGGTGAAACAATGTCCTATGTCGTTTGTGAACAGAATAAACAGAACGGGACCTAAAATTGATCCCTGAGGAACCCCGGAAGTAACAACAACTGAGTCGGATTCGAAACCGTTGATAACGACTTTCTGTGTTCTGTTATAAATGTAAGACATAAACCACCTTAACAAATTACCACGAATGCCATTGTAGGCTATCTTGTCCAAAAGCAGTTTGTGTTTGTGTTTGTTTGTTTGTGTAGTAAGCAAAAAAAGACGTTCTACTTCCATAGTAGAAGCAAATTCCGAGGAAGAGTTGCAGCACTGGTACATAACAAAATTGAAAGACAACGGCACAACGAATCTGGCAAAAGTGGTCGAATACCTTTCCAGTAATCCAGATGCGCTAGCCGAAGTAAACGAGGGACTATTCAAAAAGCAGAGCTTAAGTACTGTCTCTGAAGATAAGTGTTTAGCTATTTATACATCAGTTGCGCTCTCGAAATGGAAGTACTTAGTTCTTCGACAATTTCTGAAAGAAGAAAACTGTGCTGCCTTTCCATCTTATCCAAAGCTTGTAAATGCCAAGGAAAGATGTTACCCACCACAAGAGATTACCGAAAAAGGAGCTCACATTAAATTGCAAGCGCTATTGGACCACACTGTGAAGAGGATTTTACTAGATATGAATTCTGTTGATAGGTCTCAAAATGACGAACTCAAGTTGACCTGGAAATGGGGACTTGATGGTTCTTCGTCGCAGAGTAATTATAAACAGAAAACGTCAAACACAGCTACAGAGTTCGATGATTCATCAGTCGTCACGATAAGCATCGTCCCTCTTCGGCTAGTATCTACTAGCCCATCATCTGGGAAAGAAAATATAGTTTGGGAGAACGCCACACTTTGCTCAACTCTCTACTGTCGACCTAGTTAAGTTCACTTTCACTTCGGAGACAGCTGATTTTATAAAGTCTGAAGAGTCTGAGATGAAAAAACAAATTGATGAACGAATATCTACACAGTGTGGAAATATTATTGTATCACATGAATTGCATATGACCATGACTGATCGTTAAGTGGCCAATATTATTGCTGAAGTACCATCATTTGCAACGTGTCCCATTTGCTTGGCAAAACCGAACGAGATGAATAATTTAGACGCTTTGACTTCCAAACCACATCGTGAAGAAATTTACAAACAAGGAATTTCTTCACTGCATGTGCATATTCGGTGTATGGAATGTCTTCTCCATATATCTTATAATCTGGATTTTCAACGATGGACTGCTCGAGGCGAATATAAGGCTTTGAAACAAGCTAAAAAAATACCACGCAACAAGAGTTTCGTGAACAAACTGGATTGCTGATTGATATAGTCAAACAGGTATGTATTTAATTTTCGCTATTTTTATGTTGTTTGTGTATTATAATCTCTATGTATTGTATATTACGGTATTGTTTTCCCATTTTAGGGTTTTGGAACTATAAATGACGGGAATACTACGAGGCGCTTTTTCCAAGATTACAAAAGATCATCTAGAATAACGGGAATTGACGAAAATCTGATTTTCAGATTTTCCGTTATTCTGCAAGCCGTATCATCAGGCAAAAACATTGACTGTGAAAAATTTAGAAGATACTGTAGAGATACAGCTGATGTGTACGTGCAACACTATTCGTGGTACTACATGCTAGTTAGTGTACATAAACTTCTAATGCACGGTGCAGACACCTGTAACCACTTTGGTGTTTTGCCAATCGGTAAGTAAAAAATAAATATAGTTTGATGTATTATTTGACTCGATTGCGTTTTGAAATTAAAATGTATGTACTTATTCGTTTTAGGTACCTTATCTGAAGAAGCTTCGGAAGCCCGTAATAAGGACTTCAGAAACGTCAGGGAGAGGCACACTCGGAAAACGGGGAGAATAGCAACAAACGAAGACATCCTCCATGGACTTCTAATAAACTCTGATCCCCACATATCCTACATAAGGCCTAAAATAACGAAACAGGTTCATAATGAGTTGTTGCCTGAAGCACTTCAGTTGTTACAGACTACTGAGCCTCCCTGTGACAGTGAGATTATGGAGGAAGAAGA
This sequence comes from Cosmia pyralina, assembly GCA_946251885.1. Lineage (NCBI taxonomy): Eukaryota > Metazoa > Arthropoda > Insecta > Lepidoptera > Noctuidae > Cosmia > Cosmia pyralina. The sequence goes on from OX276360.1 coordinate 25,756,267, forward strand.
ATGCTTCATAGTAGAGTCCGAAAATTTTCCGGACCCACTAGCACTTCTGGAACAAGACATAATGTGATCCGGCTCTAGATTATCTCCCACAAAAGCCCATCAGGGCTAGGAATATGACAAACAGCCCTTTTCAGGGCTACAATTACTTCACAGTTTCATATTGATCATACGTACGATAACTTATACTATAATATACATACGCTTGATTATATAGATAATTATCAACGACTTGCCCGTACAAATTTAAATTATTTCTATTAATTATTTAAGATATTTAAATAATTAATAGAAATAGATATATTCAACAATACATAACGTGCAGTTAAAAAAATAACACAGCCAATCAGAGACAAGCATTTTTTGGTGACTCGTTTGTTATGCGCTTAGCCGAGCGCACGAACATATGAGTCATCAATCACAATGCAGGTGCTACCGATAACATGCAATAATAACTAAATTTCTACCAGAATAATTAGTTATAAGCACTTATGCGCTATTAAAACTATATACGAGTATTTAATTAAGAGAAGGTCAATCAGCCTAATGACACAAAAAATTTACTTTGAATTTACACTTCTGGACACATCTTTTGGCCCACCTTGTATTTTCAGTTTCGTTTGGTCCTAGCTAAAATTTTATATTAGGTCGAGCAAAAAGTTTTTATGCAGTTTTGAACCTGGCACATTCACAATTTCATTCAATAGTCTTTTTTTGAATTTCAAACACAGAATTTAAAGAAACAAAAGACAATTTGGAACCTGTTTGTTGATATCAAACAATCGAATACTAAGAAAACTTGGTTTTATTGGTTTACTTGGATTTAATTCTTGAAAAAGTGATTGATATCTTTGGTTTTGCAACAAACATTACTTATTCTTAACATTAAGGTGAGGTTCTATCAATAATCTATGGATACTTCACCTGAAGTCGCCGCCCAAGCTGTGGCACTTATTCAGGCCGGACACAGCCAAAGAAACGTGAGTGCTCAACTTAATTTAAGTCGATCTGCGGTCCGAAATGTTTATCGGAGGTACCTAGAGACTGGCGGCTTTGTTCGTCGCCAAGGAAGGCCACGATCTCCGGTCACAACTGAAAGGCAGGATCGATTCATCGTGACGACCAGCTTGAGAAATCGTCACCTTACCTCCATTGAGATACAAAACCAACTTCGCGACTTCCACGGAGTATCTGTGAGCGCTCGAACTGTTCGGAGAAGGTTAAAAGAACGCGATATGGTACCACACAAGCCAGCTAATGGCCCCAAACTAACGCGAGCCCACCGAACAGCGCGCCTTCATTTCGCACGCAGTCATTTAAATTGGACACAGCAAGATTGGAGCCGTGTACTCTTTTCTGATGAGTCTAAAATTGTGTTACATGGCAATGATGGAAGGAAGAAGGTCTACCGACGTAAAGGAGAGCGTTTCGCACAATGCTGCTTTGAAGAGAGGGTTGCTTATGGCGGTGGCTCATGGACTGTCTGGGGCGGTATATCCGCGAGCGGCAAAACTCAACTTGAGGTTGTTACAGGACCACGGCTGCCAACATTAAATGCTGAAAGGTACATTCGTGAGTGCTTAGAACCTCACGTGATACCATACGCGGACTATGTGGGCCCAAATTTCCTTTTTATGCATGATAATGCAAGAGCCCATGCGGCCGGCATCGTCAGGGAATATCTTCGGGATGTGAACATCACAGTTATGGACTGGCCAGCCAGAAGCCCAGACATGAACCCCATTGAGCACATGTGGGACGAGCTAAAAAGACGTGTTAGGGCTCGTCAGCCAGTTGCCCAGACGATGCAGGAGTTGAAAACTGCCATATTAGAGGAATGGGAGATGATCCCTCAAAATTTCATAGAGCGGTTGATAAACTCTATGCCTAATCGTATGAGAGCTGTGGTAGATGCCCATGGAGGTAACACGCGTTATTAAATGAAACCTTTATTTGATAAAACATGTTTTTTATTCAAAAATCAATTGCCTTTAACAAGGCGCATATCCGACTTGTTAGGCGTAGCTCCATGTCGTATGGTATTCTGAATTCAAATTTAAAACAATACGATCGAAAAAGATGGTAAAATGTATCAGGTTTAAAACTGCATCAACAGTTTTTGTTCAATCTAGCAATCATATTTCGGTAGGGGCCATCGAAACCTAAACTCTAAGGTGGGCCAATAGATGTGTCCAGAAGTGTATTTTATATGGCAAAAAATTTCATACAAATTATATTTTTTTTACCGAATTACTACTCGCGCTGCCGCGCATGGCCGTCGCTGATTTTTTTTTTCATAGATAGAGAATGACCCTAGTTAGCATATACTTACGCCACACACCCAACATTAATATGTTGGGTGTGTGGCGTAAGTATATGCTAATAATAATTATAATTACGTGATTTGCTCCATACAAAAAAATCTAATTAATTTTTTTCAAGACAAACTATCAACTTTAGAAGAAATTTTATGAGATTAAAAGTTGTCAGGAATATATAACACGTCATATAAAACAAAATCGCATCGATACTGGAACTTTGTTGCCTAAGTCCACAAATTTTCAGTATGGGCCCACTGTGCGCCGCCGCCGCCGCGCGCCGCCTTACGAGACAACACATGCGCTACACATTGCGTTTGCAAGCCGTCCGTCCGTGTCTTACAGCCGAGGCATTGATATGAACCAGACGATGCCTGAGAGAATATACTTGAATCACGAAACTGCTACCTAATGAAAGTTTCAGTGTAGTATACCTAAACAATCAGCAATAAAAGAAAAATTGGTACTTAACTTGTTTGTTACAACTCCGAACAACTCCGAACAACTTCAAAAAAAAACTCCGCAGTCCGCTACGCTACGGACGGTAGTGGCAGCGGCTCAGCGGTACTAAGTACAGTCTCCCACGGGAACGTGCAACTCATTCGACGACGGGTATAATGTAGGTCCGTCTGTCCGTCACCTGTTAGTAAAATAAACTAACGATATAATATTATGTAGCGACCTACGAGTACACGATGTGAATTGGAAACACAGCTCCTAATCACGAACTAGTACTTGCAGGTTTTTGATTGGAAATTCTTATGCAGAGCATTATTTTTCATTTCTCATACTTAGAAAATACGCTTGATGTTACGCTGATCAGATGGATGAAAACAGTACTTTTCGTCCCTGGAAAACGATATCCCCTGCTCTCAAAAAATTTAAAAACTATGCAAGCCATGTTCCAACTTTCACTAGTCGGTTTCACTAGTTTTGTAAGCTCGCAATTGTACTAACAAATATGGATGTAGTCTACGGATGAATCTGAAATAAATGATTTATTATTATTATTTTTGTTGAGTGTTTTTCCTTCTCAGCTCTTTGGCTGGTTTTTGCAACATTTACGGACCGAAGCCAAGTAAATGCAGCGTGTTGTGTGTTAAGTTGAGGATGTGTTATGATGAGGACATATTTCATTTTCATCTATTTGCATGAATTTTCTGACAATTCGACATGTATTTAAAATTGCAGCTTTTTGTTGGTGATATAGAGGGTTTCTTTTAGGTTTAGTAGTTTAAGGCTATGGAGAAGATGATTTGGGATGACGCCTGTTGTGGAGAGGACTATAGGGACAACATAAACATTTTGTTGGCGCCATATTCTAGTTACTTCAGCTTTGAGTTCTGCGTATTTACTAAATTTTTCAGATATTGTCTTCTGAATGTTATGTGTTGGGAACGGCATTATCTATTAGGTAAGTAACTTTATTTATTTTATCCAGTAGGGCTATATCCGGCCTATTATAGTGAATTGTCCTGTCGGTGAGAATGGCGCGGTCGTAGTAAAGTTTGTGTGCCATTTTCTAAGATAGTTTGTGGTGTGTAAGTGCTCGGCCAGACTGGCAGCGCGGTGCGGGGAGCGGCGCGGGCGCGGGAACGCGCGCGATCTGCTTATCCGTAGACGAGCTCGGAGCGGCACACGGGCGGGCAAGGTTATGATAGGTGTACTGTGCGGGTTACTATGCAAGATAAACTATTGAAAAGCTTGCCGCCCGCGCACTCACTGCGGTTACTTGTATGAACGAGCTATAAGCAGCCCTCGCCGCTCATTGCGCCCGCGTGCCCACTATGGACGCTCAAATGAAGTTCTTATGTTTGAGTACGTCGCGCCGCGCCCGCGTTTGCAGTCTGGCCGAGCACTAATTGTAGTAAGGAGTATTTGTGTCTTGAATGAGTGTGTATTTGACTGCTAATTTTTGATGAATTACATTTGCCACCTGATTGTGCCTGTGTGTGTAGTCAGTCTGCGTGAGAGCGGTGCAAGCTCCTGTTATGTGCTGAATTGTTTCTGGTTGAATGTGTCACTTGCGACATTTATCATTTGTTACTGAAGGATCTTTGATAATAAATTTTCTATAGTTTTTAATGTTGATGATCTGGTCCTGTATTGCAATTATAAATCCTTCAGTTTCAGGGAATAAATTGCCTATTTTAAGAAACTTATTTGAAGCTACTTTGTTCACATGAGATTGTTCTAGGTCATGAGTGGTGATGAAATTATGGGTCATCATTACATTAAAATTACATTATTATTCATTAGAATTAGAATTACAAATAATATAAATAAATTGAACAATAGTTGTAAAAGAGATTAATTATTTAAGTCAAAATTCAATGATGTCAAGGAGATAAAGTCTGCTTAGTAGGCAATAATGTACAAATGTTTAGGTAAATTTTTCAGTCATAAAATCTTCAGTCGAGTAATAACATTTGCTTATAAGAAAGTTAAATAATTTACATTTAAATGTTTTGAGGCTGAGAGTTTTGAAGCCATCAGGTAATTTGTTGTAAACAGTAATGGACATGCAGTATACATTATTAGAAAATAATTTAATTCTTCGCCTAGGAACATTAAGCATATGAACTTTGCGGCTGGGTCTGGATACAACATCATTAAACAAGTCAAATTCATGTTTGTTTTGGTGTACAAAGATACAAATTTCAAAAATGTACAGAGCTGGAAGTGGCAGTATATTAAGTTTTTTAAATAGTGGAACACAACTATCCAGTGTGTGCGATCCACAAATTGAGCGTACGCATTTTTTTTGAGCTCGAAACACTCTTTTAAGTTCAACTGAATTACCCCATATTATGATTCCATAGCGCAAAATTGAAGAGACATATCCATGGTATGCACATAGTGCCGCATTAACACTAGCCACACGCGTTAGTCTATATAAAACAAATACAAATCTATCTATCTTCTTACATAATATAGATCATCAATATGAGATTTCCAGTTACAGTTCTTGTCAATTATTATCCCCAAGAATTTTGCGTTATCGACCTCTTCTATTGTCTCATTTCCATATTAAGATAAGATAAGATAAATGTTTATTTCTCACCACAATATAAATCAACATTTTCAAAATATATAATATAATAAGTTTAATAATATAATAAGTAGTTATAGTTATAGTAGTTATACAATATAAGTAGTTATACAATATTGTGGGAGACTGGTGCCTAAGCTAGGCTCGTGGCCTGTGTTTCAGGACACCAGGATCCCAACCCTTTACATTTTCATTTTTTAATTTTTTTTAAATTATGCATTCCAAGCGCGCTGACAGAATGTAGTAAGGAATCAAACAATATTATTTTGATTAATATTTAAAGGTTAAGAATGCGAGACGAATGTTAGTAGATGTGTAGTATGGTGAATGCGTGGGTGTGTGAGTGTGTGGGTGTGTGAGAGTGCGTGATTGTAAGTTTAGGTTTTCATAAGCATGTTTTCAGTAGCATTATAGTTTAACTCTAGTAGCCAGTCAGTTAGCCTCTTTTTGCATTTATTTTTAGTGAGACTAAAAATATTTAGCTTCTTATTAGTTTTATTGTACAAACAGCTACCCAGATAGCAAAAGAATCGCCTTGCAAAAATAGTATTGTAATGATGGCGCTCCACTGGGTCATATCGTCTTTTTCCCCTGGACAGCATTGGATTATAAACCAATAGGGTATGCTGTTTCAACAGAACGTGCAATATAAACAGTTGACGCACAGACAGGACTTCATTTTCTTTATATAACTGCTCAGTGGGGTATCGATACGGTCGAAAAGACGACACTTTCAGTATAGCTCTTTGGGCTCTTTCAACTTCTATCAGGGTAGTTTTTGGAGCTCCACCCCAAGAAGTGATGCAGTAGCATATCAAAGATTGAGCAAGGGTATAGTACACTGATTTCATAATATTTTTATCGACTACAAGTCTCAGCGTTTTGAATACATAAATTAGCTTCCGTAATCTGTTACTCAGAGTGTTTATATGGTCTTGAAATCTTAGGTTTTTGTCGATTATTATTCCCAGGTATTTTACATTCTCCGCCCTGGTGAGTGGTTCGCAAATACAACTACGGCTGAGTGGATCTGAACAAGAGTGAGCTACAATAGTATTAGGTAATGTTTGGGAGGATGCATAGTTTTTCATGGAGAATGCTATGTAATTGGTTTTGGTAGTATTAAGAGTCAACAAATTGTCGCGTAGCCAGTTGCATACCATATTAAAGCCCAGTTGTGCTTGCTCATAGACATCCTCCCACGAGCCCGCACTGAACAAAAGGGCAGTGTCATCAGCAAAGCTAATGATTTTGCCATTGGGGATAGTGAGCGTACCCAGATCGTTGATATAAATGAGGAACAGCGAAGGTCCGAGGACACTACCTTGGGGCGTGCCGTAGTTAATCACTTGTTCCTCACTGATGAATTCATCTATCTTTACTCTCTGGGTACGCTCACTCAGGTAGTCTTTAAAGAGGTCCAGCGGAAGTCCTCTAATTCCCAAGCTTTCCATCTTACGTACAAGAATTGGAACAGAAACCATGTCGAAAGCCTTAGCGAGATCCAGAAATATGGCCATAACTTTATCCCCACTATCCATGTTTGTGACTACATAGTCTGTTAATTCATGGACCGCGTCAGAGGTGGATTTGCCTGAGCGAAACCCAAATTGCGCTGGTGCGATGAGATTATTGTTTTCTAAGTAGCTCACAAGTCTGCTGTTCATTACCCGTTCTAATACTTTGGAAAAAGCGGTTAGCACAGATATAGGTCTGTAATTATCAACACGGCTTCTGTCCCTACCCTTGTAGATTGGATGAATTATGGCTTTTTTGAACACATTAGGAAATTTACCTGTGGAAAGAGCAAGGTTACATATGTACGTTAACGGAGGCACAATCACAGCCGCATGCTTTTTTAAGAGGTCACCAGATATCCCATCCCATCCTGCAGCACAGTTATTACGGAGCGACATTAATATTCCGGCTACCTCTTCCTCATCTGTTGGGAGCATTACCATTGATTGCGTTCTATTAGTCAGGTTTCCCTTTGTAGCTTTTGTTTGTGTACTCTTTATGTTTTTTGCTAATTTTTCACCTATTCTGGCAAAAAAATCATTGACATGGTTCACAGAGTTTTGCGGTGTACTTGATGTGGCTAACAATTGTGATGACGTGTTAGCTTTCCTTGTCGACCTGCTTGAGATATTATTTATAGCCGACCATAACTGTTTAGTGTTTTTTCCAGCTTTCCTGATCTCATTTTTTTCAAATTCTATTTTTAAATTCCTTAATAATTTATTACAATAGTTTCTGTACCTAGTAAAAGTAATTTTTAAGATCTCGTTATCAGGTGCCTGTTTAAATTTTCTATGCAATGTGTCTCGGTGCCGCATACAGCGAAGTAAACCAGGAGTAATCCATGGCTTTAATATTTGTTTACGGTTCGGAGTCTTACCAGATTTGGAGTTTGAGTCTATCACGTGTTTTATTAATCTCGTTATTGTTTGCCCTGCCACATGAGGATCTTGGGTATTGTATACTTCACTAAAGTCTAGTTGTTTTAAGTCTGTCTCTATTTTGACATAATTATAATGAACACAATTTTTTGTAATTATTTTAGGCATTCGTTTAGACAAAAATAACATTACTGTCTCATGATCAGTTAGAGCAGAGTGTGCAACTGAAGTAGAAGCAGGTAATCGAGTTTTCAGTATAACGTGGTCAAGACAAGCTTGTTGTCGCGTAGGTATTGTATGAGCAGGTAAAAGGCCATGGGTAGCTAGTAAGTTTAGGTAGGATATTGTATTTTAAGCCGTGGGCGTGTCCTATTATATGTTTGGAACTGGATTATTTTGATTTTACTAATATTAATATGGAGATTATTTTGTTTAAGCCATGTGATAATTTTATTTAGTGTCTCGTTTATCTAGGTCTGGTTTTCACCTACGTCATAATTTAGGTTTCAAATGCTGAGGGTCGTATCGTCAGCATATAGTATGCAGTTGTGGGAGGTTACGCTAGTTAAGTCATTAGCATACAGCAAAAACAAAAGTGGTCCCAGTATGGTTCCTTGTGGGACACCACAATTATTTTCCCGATAGGGAGATCTGCAGACGATTTGTTGGTGTCTCGATATAATTATCGATATAATTTACTTAGATTTGAGCTTATTTACTATCATCAATTCATCATAAAAAATACTGGCTGGTAGAATGCCACGGAAACAGAAATATAAAAATTTACAAAAAAAAAGTAAAAACAGACTTCAAAACCAAAAACGAATAAAATATCATAAAACACTTGACAGCTTCTGAAGTCGGTGTCAAGCTAAAGTGCATTGAAGAATTGAAGACACCGACTTCAGAAGCTGTTAAGTGTTTTATGAAAGTTATTTTATTCGTTTTTGGTTGTGAAGTCGGTTTTTACGTTTTTAAAGTAAATTTATTTTTTCATTTTTAACCGACTTCAAAAAGGAGGAGTTTCTCAATTCATCGGAACCGTTTTTTTTTTATGTATGTTCCCCGATTACTCGAAGATGGCTGGACCGATTAGGATTTTTTTTTTATTTTATTCGAGAGGGTATATATATTAGGTTGGGGAAAAAGTCTTTTCGCATTATAGTATGTATGAACTTAAAATAAAATCTCTTTGGCTATAATATTTGTATCTGGCTGGTTTTGGTATCATTGAAACATTAAATTTTAAAGAACATAATTCCAAATTCAAATTAGGAAAATGTGTGATTTTCATTTGTTTTTCGTACTGTCAAGATGAGTGAATCTAATGAAGAAATTCGATACATTTTAGAATTTTACTACAAAAAACGTCAAAATGCAACGCAAGCCGCGAAAAAAAATTGCGATGTTTATGGACCTAGTGCAGTGTCTGTGAGAGTAGCACAAATTTGGTTTAAGCGTTTTCAATCCGGAAATTTTGATGTCAAAGATGCACGTCGCTCTGGTCGCCCTATCACGGATAAAATGGATGCCATTTTTGAAAAAGTGGAGCAAGATCGGCATATCAGTAGTTACGACGTAGCTGAAAAACTGGGAATTGACCACAAAACAGTTTTGGCGCATTTGAAAAAAACTGGGTACACAAAAAAGCTCGATATTTGGGACCTCACGAGCTCACTGAAAGAAACCTAATGAACCGTGTACTCATTTGTGATTCTTTATTACGACGTAATGAAACCGAACCATTTTTGAAGAAGCTGATAACTGGTGATGAAAAGTGGATCACGTACGACAAGAACGTGCGAAAAAGGTCGTGGTCAAAGGCCGGTCAGGCTTCACAGACTGTGGCGAAACCCGAGTTAACTCGCAACAAGGTAATGCTGTGTGTGTGGTGGGATTGGTAGGGCATTATTTATTATGAGCTGTTACCACCAGGCAGGACCATCGATTCTGAACTCTACTGCGAACAACTGATGAAATTTAAGCAAGAAGTTGAGAGAAAGCGGCCGGAATTAATCAACAGAAGGGGTGTGGTTTTTCAACATGATAACGCTAGACCTCACACATCTTTAGCCATTATGCAAAAATTAAGAGTTTGGCTGGGAGGTGTTAATGCATCCGCCGTATAGTCCTGACCTTGCACCTTCAGATTTCCACCTGTTTCGGTCTCTCCAGAATTCTTTAGGCAGTGTCAGGTAAACATCTCGAGAGGACTGCCAAAACCACTTGTGGCGGTATTTTGATTAGAAGTCCCAAAATTTCTATAGCAATGGGATCATGTCCCTACCTACAAGATGGCAAAAAGTTATCGAACAAAATGGTACCTACTTATTTTAGATAAATGTAAATAATGTATATAAAAAAATGTTTTGAATTTTCTTAAAAAATACGAAGAAACTTTTTCCCCAACCTATTACATCACAGTTGGTCCCATATAAAATTGATTAACTTTGCTTGGGTAGTTTTTGAGTTAGCTTCGTTAGCTTCAATAATACGTATTTTTTCCCCACTTTTATATGGATGATGTTCTAGTTTGTTTTGCAGATAGTGGTATTAGAATTTGTGTGGGGTAGGTACACAACTAGAAAGTGAAAAATAAAAACTTTTTTACAAAAAAATACAACCGACTTCCAAAAACAACACTACAAAGTGAAAAATAACTTTAATAAGTTATTTTTCACTTTGTAGTGTTGTTTTTGGAAGTCGGTTGTATTTTCGTTTTTTGCCACCGACTTCCGAAATTATTCGGAAGTCGGTGGCAAAAAACGAAAATACATTTAACTAGACACCGACTTCCGAAATTAAAGTTATTTTTCACTTTGTAGTGTTGTTTTTGGAAGTCAGTTGTATTTTTTTGTAAAAAAGTTTTTTTAGTTGCATATACAATTACATAAGTAGGTAACCCCAAGTCGAACCAAAAGAAGAATCATCAAAAATCCGCTTAGAAACGTCGGAGATACAGTGTATTTATGCATATAACTTCGTACATAAATTACATAATACATTATGTAATTATTCTTATGTACGAAGTTCTGATTACCTTACCTTACCATACCTGCCTGAAAGATGTAGATCACGTTAGTGAAAGAATATCAAAATTGGTTCATTAGTTTTTGAGAAAATTGCGGAAAGACAAACATACTTACATATATATATACATACACACATACGGGTCGAATACAGAACCTCCTTTTTTGAAGTCGGTTAAAAAATGGTGGGAAAGCGGCAATTCGACGTTCAGTTGTTTTGTCGAGAGCTAATCATTTACGTATTCAGATAATTGTATAATATAAAATGAGTTCATCAGATTCAGTTATGGATTAACGCGTGATTTCATTAGAGAAGAGGCTAAAAGGGGTTCTTAGCTGGCAGAATCTTGATGCTCCAAAATTTATACGACGGCCGCCTTCTCGCTTAGTACTTGTTGCTTAACTAATATACAACGGCCGCCTTCTCGCTTCATACTTGTTGCTTAACTAATATACAACGGCCGCCTTCTCGCTTCATACTTGTTGCTTAACTAATATACAACGGCCGCCTTCTCGCTTCATACTTGTTGCTTAACTAATATACAACGGCCGCCTTCTCGCTTAGTACTTGTTGCTTAACTAATATACAACGGCCGCCTTCTCGCTTAGTACTTGTTGCTTAACTAATATACAACGGCCGCCTTCTCGCTTAGTTCTTGTTGCTTAACTAATATACAACGGCCGCCTTCTCGCTTCATACTTGTTGCTTAACTAATATACAACGGCCGCCTTCTCGCTTAGTACTTGTTGCTTAACTAATATACAACGGCCGCCTTCTCGCTTCATACTTGTTGCTTAACTAATATACAACGGCCGCCTTCTCGCTTAGTACTTGTTGCTTAACTAATATACAACGGCCGCCTTCTCGCTTAGTACTTGTTGCTTAACTAATATACAACGGCCGCCTTCTCGCTTAGTACTTGTTGCTTAACTAATATACAACGGCCGCCTTCTCGCTTCATACTTGTTGCTTAACTAATATACAACGGCCGCCTTCTCGCTTAGTACTTGTTGCTTAACTAATATACAACGGCCGCCTTCTCGCTTGGTACTTGTTGCTTAACTAATATACAACGGCCGCCTTCTCGCTTAGTACTTGTTGCTTAACTAATATACAACGGCCGCCTTCTCGCTTCATACTTGTTGCTTAACTAATATACAACGGCCGCCTTCTCGCTTCATACTTGTTGCTTAACTAATATACAACGGCCGCCTTCTCGCTTCATACTTGTTGCTTAACTAATATACAACGGCCGCCTTCTCGCTTAGTACTTGTTGCTTAACTAATATACAACGGCCGCCTTCTCGCTTAGTACTTGTTGCTTAACTAATATACAACGGCCGCCTTCTCGCTTAGTACTTGTTGCTTAACTATATACAACGGCCGCCTTCTCGCTTCATACTTGTTGCTTAACTAATATACAACGGCCGCCTTCTCGCTTAGTACTTGTTGCTTAACTAATATACAACGGCCGCCTTCTCGCTTAGTACTTGTTGCTTAACTAATATACAACGGCCGCCTTCTCGCTTAGTACTTGTTGCTTAACTAATATACAACGGCCGCCTTCTCGCTTAGTACTTGTTGCTTAACTAATATACAACGGCCGCCTTCTCGCTTCATACTTGTTGCTTAACTAATATACAACGGCCGCCTTCTCGCTTCATACTTGTTGCTTAACTAATATACAACGGCCGCCTTCTCGCTTCATACTTGTTGCTTAACTAATATACAACGGCCGCCTTCTCGCTTCATACTTGTTGCTTAACTAATATACAACGGCCGCCTTCTCGCTTAGTACTTGTTGCTTAACTAATATACAACGGCCGCCTTCTCGCTTAGTACTTGTTGCTTAACTAATATACAACGGCCGCCTTCTCGCTTCATACTTGTTGCTTAACTAATATACAACGGCCGCCTTCTCGCTTCATACTTGTTGCTTAACTAATATACAACGGCCGCCTTCTCGCTTAGTACTTGTTGCTTAACTAATATACAACGGCCGCCTTCTCGCTTAGTACTTGTTGCTTAACTAATATACAACGGCCGCCTTCTCGCTTCATACTTGTTGCTTAACTAATATACAACGGCCGCCTTCTCGCTTCATACTTGTTGCTTAACTAATATACAACGGCCGCCTTCTCGCTTAGTACTTGTTGCTTAACTAATATACAACGGCCGCCTTCTCGCTTCATACTTGTTGCTTAACTAATATACAACGGCCGCCTTCTCGCTTAGTACTTGTTGCTTAACTAATATACAACGGCCGCCTTCTCGCTTAGTACTTGTTGCTTAACTAATATACAACGGCCGCCTTCTCGCTTCATACTTGTTGCTTAACTAATATACAATGGCCGCCTTCTCGCTTAGTACTTGTTGCTTAACTAATATACAACGGCCGCCTTCTCGCTTGGTACTTGTTGCTTAACTAATATACAACGGCCGCCTTCTCGCTTAGTACTTGTTGCTTAACTAATATACAACGGCCGCCTTCTCGCTTCATACTTGTTGCTTAACTAATATACAACGGCCGCCTTCTCGCTTCATACTTGTTGCTTAACTAATATACAACGGCCGCCTTCTCGCTTCATACTTGTTGCTTAACTAATATACAACGGCCGCCTTCTCGCTTAGTACTTGTTGCTTAACTAATATACAACGGCCGCCTTCTCGCTTAGTACTTGTTGCTTAACTAATATACAACGGCCGCCTTCTCGCTTAGTACTTGTTGCTTAACTATATACAACGGCCGCCTTCTCGCTTCATACTTGTTGCTTAACTAATATACAACGGCCGCCTTCTCGCTTAGTACTTGTTGCTTAACTAATATACAACGGCCGCCTTCTCGCTTAGTACTTGTTGCTTAACTAATATACAACGGCCGCCTTCTCGCTTAGTACTTGTTGCTTAACTAATATACAACGGCCGCCTTCTCGCTTAGTACTTGTTGCTTAACTAATATACAACGGCCGCCTTCTCGCTTCATACTTGTTGCTTAACTAATATACAACGGCCGCCTTCTCGCTTCATACTTGTTGCTTAACTAATATACAACGGCCGCCTTCTCGCTTCATACTTGTTGCTTAACTAATATACAACGGACGCCTTCTCGCTTCATACTTGTTGCTTAACTAATATACAACGGCCGCCTTCTCGCTTCATACTTGTTGCTTAACTAATATACAACGGCCGCCTTCTCGCTTAGTACTTGTTGCTTAACTAATATACAACGGCCGCCTTCTCGCTTAGTACTTGTTGCTTAACTAATATACAACGGCCGCCTTTTCGCTTAGTACTTGTTGCTTAACTAATATACAACGGCCGCCTTCTCGCTTAGTACTTGTTGCTTAACTAATATACAACGGCCGCCTTCTCGCTTAGTACTTGTTGCTTAACTAATATACAACGGCCGCCTTCTCGCTTAGTACTTGTTGCTTAACTAATATACAACGGCCGCCTTCTCGCTTAGTACTTGTTGCTTAACTAATATACAACGGCCGCCTTCTCGCTTAGTACTTGTTGCTTAACTAATATACAACGGCCGCCTTCTCGCTTAGTACTTGTTGCTTAACTAATATACAACGGCCGCCTTCTCGCTTAGTACTTGTTGCTTAACTAATATACAACGGCCGCCTTCTCGCTTAGTACTTGTTGCTTAACTAATATACAACGGCCGCCTTCTCGCTTAGTACTTGTTGCTTAACTAATATACAACGGCCGCCTTCTCGCTTAGTACTTGTTGCTTAACTAATATACAACGGCCGCCTTCTCGCTTAGTACTTGTTGCTTAACTAATATACAACGGCCGCCTTCTCGCTTAGTACTTGTTGCTTAACTAATATACAACGGCCGCCTTCTCGCTTAGTACTTGTTGCTTAACTAATCAGGTTTTTATTTACTTTCTTCATATTAGAAATGAAAAGCTGAGTGTATACCACGACACGGGCACAACCTGTTTAGGCACTAGAACTCTTGGCGCCCTCGCGCCTCGCTACGCTCGTGCGCCAAACCATCTCGTGCCTAGATAGCTCCCTTTCATCCCTTGAACAATCTATTTCCATGATTTGTTTCAGTGAAATCGTTGACTCGGTTTACTTTTCTGCGTATTCCTCAGTCAGTCCCAGTGAGTGAGCACCTACTTAAGCAGTGTGGCGGCCACGTCACGCACACAGAAAAGATAAATCTCTTCATCTGTTCTGTGGCCACGTAATTGTAGGGAGTCCTTCACTCACTCAATGATCGACTATTTATGAATGTAGGTCACACGGACGAGCGAAGTTGTGCCAGGCTCCGAGACGAGGTGTTCACTCGCTCGACGTCACCGATAATGAAGTGTTGTCCGATATTGTCACAGTCGCACAATGACGGCCTGTCAGCAGCCCGCCAGCCCGCCAGCCCGCGCGCTTCCTGTTGCCATCCCGGAAGCGATGGAACAACACAACGTTCCCATCATAAGTACGAGGTACACTTTTTATGATTAACGTAACAAGATATATTCTTGAGTGCTATAGGCTATAAATTATATTTATATCATGCTTAGTAGCCGCGCTATCACAATGTTTGTCTAGCAAGTCGGAAAGAGATACTTCTTGAAACAGAATAATGTGCATGCGCTGCCTAAGCAGTTGTTTAAAATTTAAAACAATGTATGGCAACCTGGTCCGTCTTTAATAACTCTACAAAAAAGTCCGCGACACTATATCAATCTATCTTTTATATTTCATCCTTTATACTTCTTTTATTGTTTTATAAAAGTATTTTGTCGACATACTTAGGATGATTATTTAAATAACAAAATATTAATCCTTATCAAAATAAATTATTTTATGATCACAAGGACATCATAGAAATAAGATTTGATCTTTACAGTACTTATGTCAACTGGTCATATAGTTTCGGAGATATTATAAAATTACTAAAACGCATAATACATAACTTTCATTCATACCTCAGTGAGCATAGAACATGCTGAGTGCGGATGTTTTATCCATTTACCCATAGATTGCGTTGTGAAATTAAGTTATTTTTCAGAATTACGAGATTTTCTGCGGATTGATGACCCTTCTCGATTTATTATTTCAATATTGTCGGTGGAATAAAGCGGAAGAGTTTGTTTGGACGCGCTAATCTCTGGAACTACCCCAGTCGGATTTTTTTTTTTTTTTTTTTGCATTTTGTAGCCCAATTCTTGAGGAAGGCTATAATAGCCTATTTAACATCACGCTAGGGCCCTTAGGAGCCGAGCAAAAAGAAAAAAAAGTCAGAAAGGATACTAAGCGCAAACGAAGAAATGGCGCGTGCAGCCTATGCGATGCGATTCGACGGGGTGAACTGGGGGGAGGGGGTACAAGAAATTTCACGCGGACGAAGTCGCGGGCAGAAGCTAGTAAATAAATAAATCCGCATAATATATAAGAAGTCGTTTCCATATCCGATTGGTTGTGCATTTCCGCATTTTCTGGAATATCGGAATTTATAACAAGAAACAAAATACTACTACGGATGATAGAATCATCACCAAACTCGATCACTCGAGCCTTTTCTGGGAGCTGATACCTAAAACAAGAGAGTGTTTGGTCTTATAAAAATCTTTATTTTGATACCTCACTCGACTAGTTCTAAAAGGGTAACAAACAAACAAAGAAACGGGCTGAAGAGAGCGAGGTCACAATACTTTTGCATTTCTTCCTTTAACTTATAACTGGCATATTTGTATTATTTATAATATACCTGCACATAATATATGTAAATATAATCATTTCGCACGAAAACAATACACGAATCGCAGCGTCAAGTGAATCATCTATTTATTTAGCGTATACTATGCGCTAATGCATTATAACGTGCGATAAAAAAATAAAATACTCCTGTCAAAACAACAATCCTAACTATCATTTCATAACCATAGCAGAGATAAACCATTCTAAACATGAACGCCCCTCCTGCGCGGTTACGCTCACGTGCAAAGAAGTGTGCAGACGCAATACACATAATTATTGGTCTTTGTCATTGGTTGCTCAGTCACCGGCGAGTACGGTCAACAACTAAACTAAATAAATACTTTACAGACGTCATACATAAAAATATACACAACATAGAAATATAAAAAACAAACTTCTTTCATATATCTATGATACACAATAACACATTTTTTTTATGCAAACGGTACCTACCCGACTTGCCCAAACTGCAAACAGTCGGATTTGTTGGCCAACTAGTGTAATAAATGACACGAACGCGTGGCAGAGCGAACGTGTAGTTCATGTGTAGTTCCATACAAAGCCCATGCTCCCCCCGTACAATGTTGTTACCTGGACTAATCGCACGATTAGTTGACGTCTAAGTGCGGCGACGAGTCCATGTTGACAGTAAAGTCGGCGCGCGCACACAAGTAAAGTGTTGAAATAAGTATTTCCTCTCACGCATTGAAATAATCCCGTTTTGTGGAGGGGCTTTAATTTTTAGAATAATTCATCTCTACCTACTGTGTACTTCATAATGTGGGGTAATGTTTAGCATAAGAATAAGTATCAGTATAGACAGAACGGAATTCATAAAAATAAAATTGTATGTATATTATCATCAGTCGGCTCACGCGAGCCAACTGTGTCACATTCATAGAATTTTATATTTTACCCTATCGTAATACGGTCCTATTTTCATGGAACCAGTAAATTGCGCGAGAATATATCCGTTCTGTCTGAACTGACCCTTAGTTACCTATTTAATGTCAGTTGCAAAATATATTATAATATTTTATGATTTAGATTTTAGATACCTACATTACTTAAATGATTAAAACAATGTTACGCAACAAATATGTAGATATTTATTGATAATAATAATGGCGACTAGGCGCGGAGGAAACTGACATGAACTACCCGTCTCAACAGAGCGAGGGCGACTGATCGGTGAAACAAACTGATGTCGCAAGCTTGTGTCGCGCGAGACGGAAGACAGCGTATTTCGCGGATTAAAAATGTAGTAAGCGCCGAATGCTTTGCATTCTGTTATGTTTTAAAATAGACAATATTTTTAAAATCGCTCAGGGTCACGTCATATTTATCTAATTTATGGTTCAGTAATATGCACCAAAATAGAATACAAACCAAAAATGTTGAAAATTAAAGGTAACTTTGTGATGGTTTTCTATGGAGAAAATTTTATCCTACTATGTTTTTCGTCAAGGCCGATCTTTACATATATGTATAATGAAATTTCCTGAAATATTTTTTTTTTCAATTTGAGCATGATTTACTGCTGTGAAAATCTAATCAAAGATTGAGGATTTTGCTTTAGGCCCGCTCTTAAGCTAGGCGCCCATTCCAAAGCGTAGTAGGTACCTACTACGTGTGGAGAAGAACGGGCAAGAAACTCCACGGACACCTTTTAAATCAAGATATGGTTGCAAAATAATCATTCATGTTGAAATTATACATGTGAGAACGATGCAGAACGTTAAAAGCGTCCTAAAAAAAACAATTCAAATATTTAAATTAAATTAAAATAAGCCGTTGCCGCTAAGGTATGACCAGCCTTCACTGACAGCGCTTGTTCACTTGATAAATGTGATTATGATAAAATAGAAGATCTATGGTCACAGAAGAAAAAAGTGGTAAAAAGGTTCACCACACGACGTAATGATAGTAATTTATAGAAACAAAAAAAACGGGCAAATATTCGATATCGATATTTTATAATATCAATATCGGATATTTGCCCGTTTTTTTTGTTTTATTCTTTTTCTGCGATGTTTCATAATCATAATCATAATCTTTATTCGTGAAACATAGGTAAGTATAGGTACAATAGGTCTTACATATATAAAATAGTACGTTATGTTTTGTCATACATAAGACATACAAATATGGTATCATGCAAAGTAAATATGCTTCAAATAAAAAAGGAAAAAGTCATAAAAAGAAACGTTTACCATTCTAAAATTACCGTTTAAAATTACAGATGTCAATTTTTTTTTTCTAAATTGTTACTATTAAATCATAATTTAAAATTATTATCTTATCATTTAAAAACTCGTGTATTGTATTACATTTGTCATTTTCAAAAATACCATTAATAAAAGAAATATGGAGCAGTGGTGGCCCAGTGGTAACGGTCGCGACTTACGAGTTGTAGGTCGTAGGTTCGAACCCAGGCAGGCGCTTTACTTTGTGTAAATTATTTCATCACCACTGCTCTCAAAACGGTGAAGGAAAACATCGTGAGGAAACCGGCATGTCCTAGAATCAAAAATTCGAAGACTTGCGACATCTGCCAACCCGCACTGGGCCCGCGTGGTGGATTACGGCCCACTCCCTCTCACCGAGAGGAGGCCTGTGTCCCAGCAGTGGGAACGTTATAGGCTGATTATGTGTAAAAGAAATATGCTATTATTCATTAAATTGTTGCATTAATAATTATTATAACTCTTTATCGTTTAAAAACTCGTCTATTGTATAGTAGCATTTGTCAATAAGAAATTTCTGCAATGCAATTTTGGTCGGTGATGTAACTGTCTTCTCTTTCGGTGATGTGGAATGGAATGACTTCGCCTTAACATTCGTCTGCTTCTTTCTAGCTGTAGGGTTAACCATCTCCAGCGTCCGGTATTTTATTTCCAGGAAAGCCTTTAATTCTCAATCCTCAATTCTTTATTGCATTTCATAATGTAAAACAGTTGGTAAGCTTAAAATTAATGACACAATTATGGACCCTGTCGGGCACAGCATAGTAGGAGAGAGGACGAAGAGCGCTTCTTTTATTCTTCCCAAGATGATAGTTTGTCAGTCTTTTCCTTGTAAGAATCTTCTTCCCAGGCAGTGTGTGTATCGACATCAAACTTCTATCAGCTGATCCCAGGATACGACAAGTATTTCTTGATTTTTCAAGTTATTTAAGCACTGAGTGGTTTTCATCACACTTCACACTAATATTATAAAGGCGAAAGTTTGTGAGTGTGTGTGTGTGTATGTTTGTTACTTCTTCACGCTCAAACGGCTGGACCGATTTGGATGAAATTTGGTATATAGATAGCTTATACCCTGGATTAATACACAGGCTACTTTTTATCCCGATTTACGCGGGTGAAACCGCGGGGCGTAGCTAGTATCTAATAAATTCTTTATCTGGTTAGCCGATGGAGTGGTAATTTTCTTTTGATTATATAACTTCTGGAGTATAGAATGAACTATTAAACGTTTGTTTCCATACCGTTGAGCAAGTGTATTCCATGCCTGTTCGTAATTAATATCAGTGATGTTAACATGCTTTAACAATTCTTTAGGTTCACCAACCAGCCTCAACTTCAGGCAATATAGCCGTTGTGTACCTACGACGTGAACATATCTCGAAACATGGCCAGTCATCAGCTCCCGTTGGAGGTAGGTGACTCGATGCGTGGTAAGGTAACTCGTGGCGGCGACGGGGCTGCATATGATTGTGTCTGATTGTCTGTAGATTTCGAAGTCATCGACAACACATCCTTCAAATCGCCTAATAAACATGAATATAAATCTTCTACCAGAAAGTAATCTTTGTTTACGAAATACGGAACATCATTTCGTTTACACTCAGGCGTACTTCACTAAGTCTTGATGTGTCGTATTAAACGTTCGCCAATATCCTTCGATAGCTTGTAACTTCGATTCAATATTACCTTTTGTTAATCTTTGCTTCGGACTTTTCTTTAAATTACTTTATGTCTTTTGTAACAGTAAAAAAGTATCTTCTAATGAGTTAACTAACTGTTGCACACTCATTGTGTTAGGAGTATGTGGCTATTAAGATATTGTTCTAGTTATGATAGTTTCAAAGCACTCACAATTCACTTATAAAGTGAAACGTTAACTAGTTTATTGCTTGTATCGCACGTAGGCTTGACTTGCAAAATAAGTGCACAAAAAACAGCTCAGGAATGCGGCTTATTGTTCTCCGATCGCCGAGTCGTCCTTATCTATTTTTCTAGTTATCCGGCTCGACGGACCATATGTTGAAGTGATTAAGTGTCAATATGGATTGTAGTACTTCGTAGAAAAAACACACACGTCTTTACGGGTTGATGGTTTATTCTGAACTGCTCTAATGAATGAGATAGACAATTATACAGTATGGAGCTCACATATATGCAATAAATCCAACCACATACTTGATATCACCTTTGCTGACGATATACAAAAAATTAACAAAATCGGTCCAGTAATTAGGTCAAAAAGTAGAGTTTTAATTTTGAGTAAATTTGAACACTGTAGATTCGATCACTAGGTCTATGAGTCATTGAACTTGAATCCTTGAACATGTGTGCAAACAAAAAATCCCTGTTTGGTGAACAATGGAATGGGCACTGTGGTTCACCGCAGGTGGTCAGCTCGGTTGTCTAAACAGAGTGATTACTTTTACTGAATTTATTTTGATATTTATTTTGTTTGAAAAATTAACTTTTTTAATTTATGGTTTTTAATTTAACATTTAATTTTGCTATACTTCTGTGGACTAGTATTGCTAGTAGATTAAATTTTTTCACATGGTGCCAGTTCCATACCGTATATTTAAAAAAAAAAAAAAAAAAAAAGTTGTTACGGGTCAACAGAAGCCCGAAAGTCTGACAAGCAGTCTTACTAATTTGCACTGAACAACATTATAATATATCAATCTGCCTAGTCTTTTCCCAACTATGTTGGGGTCGGCTTCCAGTCTAACCGGATGCAGCTGAATACCAGTATTTTACATGGAGCGACTGCCTATCTGACCTCCACAACCCATTAACTGGGTAATGGGTAATGATGATAAAAACCCTTAGAATATGTGAATTATAATTACTTAATATATTTATATTTTATTTTTTTTATTTTTTGTTCGATGTAAAGCTAGATATAAGTTTAAATAATAATATACAAATTAAATGTACCTATGTTTGTGAAAGTTCCTAAACTTTATATAATTATGTGATAATACCTACTAGATAATAATAGATTACAGATTATAATTAAACTATAAATGTAATACCTAGTAATAACAGAATATAATGATAGGTAATATAATACAATACAATTTAGTAGGTATAAATATTTAATAATGTAATACAATTACACAACAATATTCTAGTTTTAAGTTATCTTGCTGCGCCCCAACGGGGTTATGTACTCATTAGTTTTAAGCAAAGCCTGTAACTGTGTGTACATTGTGCAATAAATAAATAAATAAATAAATAATACGATTGACGATACCCCTTAGTAAGACTGCTTGTCAGACTTTCGGGCTTCTGTTGACCCGTAACAACTGTCAGCCTACCAGCAAAGATCCACGAATGACAGCTGGGACCAACGGCTTAACGTGCTTTCCAAGGCACGGAGGAGTCTCGGTATGTAAAGATGGTCACCCATACACGGACCGACCCCGGCAAGCATAGCTTAACCTGAGGGATCGACCCGTGCGGCTGTTACTACTTAGCCACGAGCTCTTCAAACATACAGTATACTATATATGCTATTTACTCTTCGCCACTTACTCAGATATATCTAAGTCACTCTGAGGCCTCTGCCTCGAATTTCGCGGGCAGCGGGGCGGCGGCGGCGGCGGCGCGTCTCGCATTGTCCCGCCCCGCTACCGCGCCTCTGTTTTCGAGGTCCGGTCCATTTGTTTTTACGCATAAAATCCCGCCGCTCCCGCTCCGCCGCCGCTGCCCCCCGCTGCCCGCAAAATTCGAGGCAGAGGCCTTATACTTCCAAACTCCCATACATCCATTCATTCATCCACTCACACATCTAAGCACCCACACATCCACACACCTATACTTACAAAAACTTTACTCACACGCCTACACTCTCCAACACATTGGTTTTCTTCCTTGTTAGTTTTGTTTTTATTTTTATTGTATTAAATTAGTCCATAAGACATTAGGTTTGAAACAAAATTGTACTTGTTGGCTTAATTTTTATTTTTATAAATATCTGAGAGGATTGGCGCTGTTTACACCTAGTTCGGCTGCAGATGCTCATGATGTATTCTTTTATAATAGCCTGCTAGTTATCTTTGAATTTTTATTTGTAACGAAGTTATTAGTCTCAATAAATAATTTTTTATTATTTAATTGATAATTATTCAAAAAATCACGATAATTATTTCCTTCAATATTTGCTAATATTGGCCTTTTTTAATAAAAAAACCTACCTATATAAAAATTCAAGGGATGCATCTCAAATTTTATTTGGTTCTGTTGTGGTCTCCTAGCCTCAGAAATAGCTGCCGCTAATTGTTCGATGCAATAATTGCAATCGAGCACGTTTGCTGACCTAGCGATACAACACGGTCGCACTATTGCGCCGCGAGCTCAGTGCATATTCGGCCAGCAACTGGGTGCATTCGCCTGCACTCATTTCCATCATTTTCCCATTTTAGCGACAGCTTAGCCTAAACGTTACCTTGTTAACTCTCTCAATCAGCAAAACCTTCGAAGTTTACAATATAGGTACCTATTTTATATGGAGCCATTAAGTACATTTGATCAGCGGTGGTGTATAATAGTCGTAACTGTAGGAACGTAATAACGCAGTAAGTGCACATTCTTAGTGCGCAGAGTGCGCGCTGCAGACTGCAGAGTGCGCGCTGCAGACTGCAGAGTTGCGCTGAGTGCGGTATTGCGTGGCGAGTGTTCATACAACGGGCGGAGACTGCAGATTCTCATCTCATATCTACACTACACAACAAAGAAGGGCAGAGGCTCCACTCCGAACAATGCACGATAACAAGCCTGATTGGATTACTTGTTGCGCTGCTATTACGTGGCTGACTGACTACGAGGCAGTGAGACTTCTGCACTTTGTTGTTCAGCGTCACGTAATGGCGTGCGCGGGACCCGCCGCGCTCCGCTCCGCTCGATTACCTCTCAACACTGAATAGTTATTCAGTGTGCGAACCGAATTCTAGAGAAATGTCCCCATCCGTTACCCGCTCCTATTCACTACTGTTACCAACCGCCAGCCGCGAGCCGCGTGACTGTGACACACTTTAGTCTTCATTCGATACGTGACGATTCATTTTCTGTTAAAATTCTTGTATTGGAGTCAATTATCTACTTTTAGTTCAAGAATGTGGAATATGACGCGTGAGCACCGCTCTAGCGATACCTACCTACCGAAATAACTTGTAAGCGATGCTTGCTTGTCTCCTCTCTAATAATATCGTCTCCCGGCTGACTTGACAGCCTCGCCTCGCGCACGCGCGCTCTGAGGCCTACGTTGTGCTGTTGTGCACCGCCCTCCATGCTGTCGTGCGCAAACGTGTCTCTATTCAAATTCTATTCAATTCCTATTCAATTTAGAAACCTTTGTGTACGTAGTGCGGCCGCGAGCCGTCACCGGAGACTCCGGTCACCGGACGGTGCGTGGCGGCCGGCGGGGCGTGTTCGCTACATTATATACTTTGTGTACGTAATGCGGCCGCGAGCCGTCACCGGAGACTCCGGTCACCGGACGGTGCGTGGCGGCCGGCGGGGCGTGTTCGCTACATTATATACTTTGTGTACGTAGTGCGGCCGCGAGCCGTCACCGGAGACTCCGGTCACCGGACGGTGCGTGGCGGCCGGCGGGGCGTGTTCGCTACATTATATACTTTGTGTACGTAGTGCGGCCGCGAGCCGTCACCGGACGGTGCGTGGCGGGGCGTGTTCGCTACATTATATACTTTGTGTACGTAGTGCGGCCGCAAGCCGTCACCGGAGACTCCGGTCACCGGACGGTGCGTGGCGGCCGGCGGGGCGTGTTCGCTACATTATATACTTTGTGTACGTAGTGCGGCCGCGAGCCGTCACCGGAGACTCCGGTCACCGGACGGTGCGTGGCGGCCGGCGGGGCGTGTTCGCTACATTATATACTTTGTGTACGTAGTGCGGCTGCGAGCCGTCACCGGAGACTCTGGTCACCGGACGGTGCGTGGCGGCCGGCGGGGCGTGTTCGCTACATTATTTTTTTTTTTTTTTTTTTTTTTTTTTTTTAATAATAATAATTCTTTATTCAACCGAAAGCCATCACAGTACAAGAATCAAGTAAGAGCATAATTATGATCTAAGGCTTAAAACTAGGTCACAAAAATTTAATTCCCTGACTCCTAAACTAGGTGTATGTGCCTGTGTCTTAGGAGTCAGTGATTCTCCGAACAAACAAGGAAGCCATAGTATAATAAATCGGGACGTTACAACACTAAGCAAATGGCGTAAAATAGAACAGGATATAAACTGTGCAGAAAACACAAAATCGAAAACGTTTAACTGTGTGGTGAGGTGAATAAAATGAATGTATTGTGTGTGTATGCGTGTGTCTGTGGTGTGTGTGTGTGTGTGGTAAGTGTAAGATTTATGGTTAGATTTAGACTAGTAATTATATATATATATATATATATATATATATATATATATGTATGTAGTATATGTAAAGTACCTTATCATTGTAAATTATTATAAATTACCATGAAGAAGATCCTCAGTTTCATCATAACTTAGAGTTTGGAGATAGTCTCTAAGTAAGTTTTTGCATTTATATTTAGGGCACGAATAAATTTTAAACTTTTTATTTAGGAAGTTGTACATATTAATGCTATTAACGTAGAATTGTCGTTTGGCAAAGGCAGTTCTATGATGTTCGTGGGGAAAAACGTTATGCTTTAGCCTGCCAGTCGGTTCCCTTGGAGGGCGGCCAGAATGTTTGCGTAGGGTCGACAGGAGCACATAAAGTTGCCTGACTGTGAGTACCTTACAATCGGAATAGAGCTGCATAGTAGGAAACCTACGTGGAAGAGAGAGCATTACCTTAAGGACAGCTCTCTGGGCTCTCTCAAGGCGGATGAATACATTTTGGGTGGCACCACCCCAGACGGGCAAGCAATACGTTAGAACAGACCGGCATAGGGCAAAATATACTAATTTAAGCGTTTCGTTATCAGCAGAGTTTCGTAACTTCTTGAAAACATATATTAGCTTACGTATGCGGGACGTGACTTTGCCTATGTGGGGGTGCCAGTTGAGATGCTGATCGATAAGTACTCCTAGATACCTTACACAAGTGGATTTCGCGAGGAAGAGGCAGCTACACTTTGTTAAGGATCCGCAAGTATGGGCTTTTATGACAAAGGAGTTTGAGGGACACATATTCGACCGAATGGAAAATGGAACATATACCGATTTATCGACATTTAAGGTGAGCAAGTTGTCGGCCAAACATTTCATTACGGCGGAAAGCGCAGCCTCGGCGTTTTGGTATGTTTGGAGCCAGTCATCGCCAACTACAACAAGGGCAGTGTCATCCGCATACGCAAATATCTTACAATTATCGAGAGGCAGTTTGCAGAGCTCATTTATATAAATGAGAAAGAGAGTAGGCCCGAGAATGCTGCCTTGCGGAACGCCGTAAGTGATTGACAGCACATCACTTTCATGTGGGCCGATTTTCACCATTTGGGTACGATCGCTGAGATAATCTGCGAAGATTTTCAAAGGGTGCCCACGTATACCGATGCTTTCCATCTTACTCAATAAGGTTTCTGCAGAAACGGTGTCAAATGCCTTTGACAGGTCAAGGAAGATTCCCAGGCACTTGTGTTTGCTATCAAGCGTTCTAGCCACGTGACTCGATAAATCCATGACTGCGTCCTCGGTACTAACTCCATTTCTGAAACCATATTGGTTATTCGCTAAGATTTTGTTTGCGTCGAGAAAACTGGTCAGGTTCTTATTCAGTATTCGTTCTAGGATCTTTGACATCGCTGTTAGAATCGAGATTGGACGGTAGTTATTGACGTCATCTTTGCGACCAGATTTGTGAATGGGGTGAACTACTGCTTTTTTAAACGCTGTTGGAAAGACACCTGCCGTTATACACAAATTACAGATATGTGTAATAACCGGAACCAATATGCATCTCGAAGCCTTTATTATTTTAGACGGTATACAGTCTGACCCAGTAGCACAGTCAGATCTAAGACCCAAAATAATGGAGTCAACATCATCTTCGGTTACCTCGAAGAGGGCCATTGAGCTACTAGAATTTGAACTTGATAAACAATTGGGCACTATTGGAGGTGTTTTAAATTTCGACGCTAAGTTACTGCCTACATTAGCAAAAAAGTTGTTGACATGATTAAGTGAGGATTTAGGATTATCAAGTAAATGTAACAAGTTAAAAGAGGGAGAAGATTGAGTTTGAAAATCTGAGACTTTCTTAATAACATTCCAAGTCGCTTTAACATTATTTTTTGCATTACGAAACTGTTCTTTTTCATACGAGCGTTTAAGTTTTCTCAATAACGAATTACAAAAGTTGCGATAGCGAGTGTAGGTGATATTTAATATTAAATTATCATCCGACTTTTTGAGTTTGACATGCATGCGGTCGCGATGTCGTATACAGCGGAGTAGGCCTGGCGTAATCCAGGGCTTCAAATTACGTTCTCTTCTTGGAACAGTTTGTTCCCGGGTATGCTTTAGGACAATAGAGGAGAGATTACCTACTAAAGCATCTGCAGCAACATTAGGATCAGTGATTGACAGCGTTGGAGACCAGTCATGTGTTTTGATATTCTCAATAGCAGCTTCGTAGTTTATTTTTAATCTATTGCGGATCACATCTGAGTTGGCACTCCTGGTTTGTAAAAACAATAGCAGCGGTTCGTGATCTGTTATGGATGATTCAATAACGAAAGTCGTAGCAGATTTATTTGTTTTAAGTAAAACGTGGTCTAAGCAGTTTGAGAGCCGTGTCGGAAAGTGATGAGCTGGGAGAAGACCGTTAGAGGCAGCACAGGTTAAATACTCATCTGAGTGACTATCAATGTTGTCAGTCTTAATATCAATATTGATATCTCCGAACAGGACCACGGAAGGAGTTGTTAGTTTGAGCACGTTATCTAGGCTGTCAATAAAATTGTTGATGTTTTTGAATGAAGGAGGGCGATAAATAGCTACTATTGTAACATCCTCTATGCGACAAATAAGACAGTTCGCGTCAGCAAAATGTGGTTCCGTAACGTCAGCATTAAGGGAAGATTTAACGTAGATAGCACACCCGTCATTTTGGTTGTATGTGTATTTAGTGTAGTATGACGTGAAGCCATCCAGGCTCGGCAAATGTGAAAGTTTGCTTAACCAACACTCGGAGAGAACAAGCACGTCGCACTGGAAACCCAATAATCGCATAAGCACAGAAACTTCATCGAAATTTTTACAAATGCTTCGTATATTAAGATGTAATACTTTTAAACCGTTTGTCGGGTCTTTCATAAACTGCGCGCAACTCTCAGGTAGACACTTGAAAGATTTAGAAATAAGAAGCGCGTCTAGTTCATCATTAATAATATCTATATTAGCCATTTGTAATTAATAGGATATGCCAGAAAGTTGACCGAGGAAGGAGGCAAAAACGATGGAGACCGATTGTAAATGGAAGAAAAAAAAAAAAAAATAATTTTTATAAAAATTATAACCTTCCTCTTTCCTTTGCCGTAGTCGGTTAAAAAGGTTAGTATTACATGCTGTATAGCAGACTTACGAAACAATATATTTATGAATAATAGTGTTTGAACTACTGATATTTTATGGTAGGTAGCAAATTGATAGGTACATATTGTCATGTTCGTGAACGGGCGCCGTCAGTTGGGACTGGTCGTCTCTTAGCTGCCATGGCTTATTTTTAATTTTAATATTTAATTTAGTTGTTTTAGTTATTATCTTTTTATTACGGACGCTTTTTAACGTGCACGTCTTTCTACATTGTTCTCACATGTATATTTTCAACTTGAACGATGTAACCAATATTTTGTAAAAATATTATGATTTAAAAGAGTGTCCGTGGAGTTTCTTGCCCGTTCTTCTCCATAGGGATCTACTACGCTTTGGAATGGGCAACTAGCTTCATCTTTCTGACTGACCGACCCATTGACAATTCAAAAGTGCCTGTAATTGGTTTATTTGAAATAAATGCTTTGAGTTTGAGTTTGAGTTTGAGTTTATTAGCGTGTATGGTGATGGAATAAAGTATTTTATATTTTAGTGTGTAGACTTGTGTGTATATAGTGTAGTATTATATACTTTGTGTACGTAGTGCGGCCGCGAGCCGTCACCGGAGACTCCGGTCACCGGACGGTGCGTGGCGGCCGGCGGGGCGTGTTCGCTACATTATATACTTTGTGTACGTAGTGCGGCCGCGAGCCGTCACCGGACGGTGCGTGGCGGGGCGTGTTCGCTACATTATATACTTTGTGTACGTAGTGCGGCCGCGAGCCGTCACCGGAGACTCCGGTCACCGGACGGTGCGTGGCGGCCGGCGGGGCGTGTTCGCTACATTATATACTTTGTGTACGTAGTGCGGCCGCGAGCCGTCACCGGAGACTCCGGTCACCGGACGGTGCGTGGCGGCCGGCGGGGCGTGTTCGCTACATTATATACTTTGTGTACGTAGTGCGGCCGCGAGCCGTCACCGGACGGTGCGTGGCGGGGCGTGTTCGCTACATTATATACTTTGTGTACGTAGTGCGGCCGCGAGCCGTCACCGGAGACTCCGGTCACCGGACGGTGCGTGGCGGCCGGCGGGGCGTGTTCGCTACATTATATACTACTCAAAACAATATAAGGGCCACCACTATTTTTCTGCGTAATTTAATTCTTGTCAAGCTTACGATGCTGGGGGTGTTTAAATTAAATCAAACAACTATTTTTTCATCAAAAAAAATTAATTTTAATAAGATTAAATAAAAAATTAACGACATAATCATAATTTTTAGGTTTCGCCATATTTACGAGTATTTAAACGTAAACTTTAAAATTAAAGTTCAATCTCAAAATCACAAAATGTACAGTGCTTTTTATGGGGTTAGTAACGAGTATGTCCTCACCTTTTTAAAACACACTCTTGAAGCCTCGAAGGCATGCTCTCAATATGGTGTCTGATGTTCTCGTCAGGAATCTCCTCCCAACACCTTTTCAGGAGGTCAATCAACTGGCGCTGGGTGTGTACATCCTCTTGAGCTGCTCTGACTCGCCGCTTCAGCTGGTCCCAAAGGTGTTCGATCGGATTTAGGTCGGGGCTGTTGGCAGGCCATGACAAAACCTGAATATTGGCTTCCTCTAAGACAGTCATGGTCGCTCGGGCTGTGTGTGCTCGTGCATTATCCTGCATTAGGATGAAGCCGTCGTCTGCTCGTTGTGAAAACGATATCACATGGGGCCTGACAACATGTTCGATGTAACTTTGTGCTGTTACTGTACCCTCGTTCAGAAAAACAAGCCCAGTTTTGCTTTGTAAGCTGATTCCGCCACAGACCATGACATTGGGACCACCAAATCTGTCACGTTCGTGTATGCAAGGATCAGAAAATCGTTCACCGCTTCTTCTCCACACTCTGACACGTCGATCGTCACTAGAAAACTTCACCTTGCACTCATCCGTGAAGAGCACGTTACGCCATTTCTCCATCCCCCATTCAAGATATTGACGCGCAAATCTTAAGCGGTTTGCACGCTGGCTCCCGTTCAGTTTAGTTTGAATTACTCGCCTTCTTGAACGTTGCAGGTCTTCGTGCAAGCGATTGCGTATAGTTTGGTCACTGACAGTTGTACCTGTAGTCCGGCGTAGACGATTTTGTAGAGTGCGCGCTGTAACAGTTCGTTCACGTCTTGCACAAAGTCGAATGTACCGATCCTCGCTGGCAGTAGTAGCACGTACTCCTCCCGAGCCACGACGCCGAGACACACTACCGGTCTCCCGGTACCGGTTCCACAAGTTTTGAACAGCCCTTCGTGAATATCCTAACTTCAGAGACACGGAACGTTGCGATTGACCACCCTCAATCATTGCTACGGCTCTAATAGCAGTAGCGTTGTCCATATGGTATCGAAGTCATGGCATTGTACAGTTAAACAATCGATTTGCACGCTTAACTTCAAAAAACAACCGTAACACACAGCGAACTGAAGTTAAACTGATTGAAATAAAACACAAAAATTAAACAAAACTACCCACTTGAAAAGGTGCCGGATAAAATATCAGTGAAATCGTACCCTCGACCACAATATTGCCCATACTTCACTGTTATCGTTTCTCAACCACTTAAGATCATAACACAACTCACAGAAATGAGTTATCTTAACGTAGGTCAACATTCAGTTAGTTTAAAATGTAAATGTACAAGTGGCCCTTATTTTGTTTTGAGTAGTATAATATCTTACTCATGATTACTCGCAATTTATAAACCGAAAATGCTCGCCGTAGTGAAAACAGGAACCTTGCGGGAAGCGTACGTGGCGCACAGCTGACGCGCGGCCGACTCGCGGCTAATGAGCGCTTGAGCGCGACATCACGCACGTCACTATGCGCGCCCGATATGGCGTGCCCCCCTGTGTGCGCATGAGTCAACTTCAATATGAGTTATAATGACGTCCATTTACAGTTTGAAGTGCATTTGCTTCGCAGAGGTTTCGACCGCGAGCCTGCTTGCGTCCGAACAATGTCAATAAGCTTCACGTCACCGAACTAGTGTTTGTAAGTAAACACCGTCCCCCGACGTAGGCCGCGTGCGTGCGACCGGCGACCTCGTCTGTGAGACAGCGCGCCAGGGTCAGCTGTGACAGCGACGGAACTGGTAATCATACGCCACTGTCATATAGGTACATACTTACTCGGAGATGATATCGGAATAGACAGTGAAATGGCACTTTTTGATACGAACTAGAATATATACAACACAGTATTTACCTACTTCACCCCACAGAAAACACAATATTTCAGTAGATCCTGGTGAAATAAATGTATTGTTAAAAAGCCTCAAAAACAAAAACAGCTACGGAATAGACGAACTATCACCAACCTTAATAAAAGAGTGTGATTGAACTTACCCTGCCATTTTGTTAATCAGTCTTTTGAAAAAGGAAGGTTTCCGAACTACTAGAATAAAACCAGTACCTACACAAAAAGATTCTAAAACCGATCCCACTAACTACCGTCCAGCTTTTTTACCTACCGCATCGAAAATATTTGAAAAACCGATGTGTAGGTAATCGTTTTTATTCTTTTTGCGAAAAGTACAACATCTTTAATGAATCTCAAAACGGTTTCCGGAAAAACCGCTCTACAGTTCTAGCAGTATATAAATTCATCCTGGAAGCTATTAATATAATTAATAAGAATAAGTACGCTGTGGGTGTACTGTTAGACATGACAAAGGCCTACGATAAAGTGCAATACAATATCTTACTTAATAAGTTATAAGTGTTATCAATAATAAATAATATCGTATTTTATTCAATTAGCTATGTTAACATTATATCTGTTCTAATATTAAAAGTATTGTATTGACTATTTTAGTACCGACTGAGTTTGTAGATGGCACGACTAACCAATCACAGCGTATCGCAAAAAGGCGGGGATAAGAATGGCGGGGGAAAACGCCATCTTGGTTGTCGTGCCCATCCTGCAAACTTAGTCGTGCATAAGACGTCGAGAAACGAGTGTTAATCTCTAGCTGTGTTTCAAGGATACCGAGTGGTGATTGTAAAAGTATATTTGATTTTGTGTGTTTGGGAAATACACTAAGTAAGTACATTAACATGTTTCTATTATTTCTAAAACCTTATTTTTGAAAGCCATGCACCTGAATATTAGTTAATTCTTCATATTTAAACTCTTACTAGATTATCTGTAAAAGTACAGAGTCTACATAAGGAATAGGGATCCGAGGGAAAACTTATGAATGGTTTAAATCATACTTGGAAAATAGGGAACACCAAGTTGAAGTCGAATACTATAATGAACATACTAACCTAATACAACACATTCGATCGGACAGCAATTTAATGCCTCAATCCCCCAAGGGAGTGTAATTGGATGCCTTTTATTTATAAATATAAACGACCTCCCAAGAATCATAAATGAGCAATGTATTCTGTTGAATGAATGAATGATATATTTATTTGCAAGAATATAGGTACACTAGCTTCTGACCGCGACTTCGTCCGTGCGAATTTTCTTATCTCCCCGACACGTCGCATCGCGTCGCCCCTCTCTATTACCTACTTCGTTATTGCTTACCGTTCTTTCTGGTTTTTTTTTGCTCGGCTCCTAAGTGTCCCAGCGTGATCTTAAATAGCGCCTCAAAAAGCCAAAAATCCCCCCCCCCCCTCCCCCTAGCCTTTCTCAAAAATTAGGCTACCA
This sequence comes from Cosmia pyralina, assembly GCA_946251885.1. Classification (NCBI taxonomy): domain Eukaryota; kingdom Metazoa; phylum Arthropoda; class Insecta; order Lepidoptera; family Noctuidae; genus Cosmia; species Cosmia pyralina. The sequence goes on from OX276360.1 coordinate 25,789,247, forward strand.
AATGCAAAAAGTATTTTTCAAATCCGTCTGGTAGTTCCAGAGATTAGCGCGTTCAAATATACAAACAAACAAAAACACTTTCAGCTTTATTATTGTACTAGCTGTGCCCGCGACTTCGTTCGCGTGAATGTCGGAAAAGAATAATGTTTAGCTTAGATAAGGTATAGGTATATCCTTTAAAACTCCTCCAATGAAAATGAAGAATCTTCCGATCTTGCCTGGTGGGAAGTATGTGCTTCCACCGCAAGATCGGAAGATTCTTCATTCCTGGGGTTCTCTACCACAGCCCTTTCGAATGTAGTCACTGCGGCTTATAATGTCAAAGCGACGAAGTGTCACTTTAATTTTTGAAAGTAAATAAATATCAAGTCAAAAAATATAAAAATAATTAAATGTCAATAAATATTAACTGTGCACCGCCGTACTCAATACATCGACAGCTCGTCTGGCGGAGTGTGTTGAAGTGTTATCATGGTGAAGAAGGATCACGCTTTAAGAGCGCTGTTGAAAATTTCCCAAGAAAACACGCAAAACAACTATGAAATTATCAATATAATATTATTGTGATTTCAAAAGATATGTAAATTCAATAAATAGATAAATTTTCTTAAAAACTTGTTTTAATTAAGAAAATGCTTCTCTGTAAACGATGTTTGAGCTACAGTTGTCCGTGTAAACTGAAAAGCAACCCATTTACTGAGATCTATCTCTGGTTAGGGCCGCCATTTTGGATTTTAATTTCCTGATTTTCGGCCCAGCGCCCTCGGAAGCTATGAAGAAGACACCCCCTTATCGAACATATTGTACACCATTTTCATTTAGACCTCTTTTTACTCCCGAAAACCGTAAAATTACACCCCCGATTTTAAAATTAATACAGTATTTTATTTATGCGCCCATCGTTAAAAAAACTTATTACAAAAACAATAAAACTGACTTCCATAGAAAACATTACGAAGTGCAAAATAACTTTAGTTTGGGAAGTAGTTAGCAAGAAATTACCGAAACTGTAACAAACTTTAAAACTAAAAACAAAAAACTTTAAAACTTTTTTACTAATTGAACGTCTTTTGCAATATGGTACACACGGCTATAGTCCTACCAACTTATCTGTGAACTGAAAGAGGACGGCACCGTCGATTCAGTGTTGCTAATTATTTACAGTTACGTAGGTACGCTAACAGTTTAGTCTCTCAGCAATAAACAATGGCTATATCTTAAAAGTAATCCAATGAAGTGGAAATTAAGCAGATAAAATGTTCCACGGGGGGGATACAACTTTCATTTAATGCGAAGTTAAGTAGGTACCTACCCTGCAAGAGGTACCTGGATGTCTAGCATTTAGTTATGACCGTACCTAACCCGTAACTCCAGATTTGACTAAATCAATGAAGTTGGAAGTTAAGATATCCTAAAAGATTTCTGCCCCAACTAATATGTCTACGGTGGAGGAAACATTAAAAGAGGGATCTGCTAGAACAATGCCCGAAGGAATAGGCAAGTCTTTGATGTCTATAAATGATGAAGGCAAAGACTTTGTTATTCTAGGTAATACATAACAACTAAGTTTTGCTACATAGTCGCCTGAGAATGATTGTATGGTTATGTCACAAGACTCTGCACTATAGGAACATTGATTATTGATACCTGATACCATAGAGCCTGCGCCGTATGCACTAAGACCTAGTTTCTCACTGAAGTGCTGCGTGATGAAGTGGGAAGTGCTGCCGTTGTCTAGAAGGACACGAGCTGTGCGAAGTCTTCCCGTGGAGTCTGCCACCTTCTCTAGCGCTGTGGAAAGCAGGATGCAGGTTTTTCAGTCTGAATCTCTGTTGACAGAGCGACAGGAACTGGTGTTTCTGTCTGTTTGTCCATATGTAAAAGTGTGTTGTGTCTGTTTGTACAGTATTTGCAATGTGATAATTTGCAATACTTTTCTGTGTGACCTGCCCGCAAACAGTTTTTGCAAACTTTAAAATGTGTCATTTTCTGATTGCGGGTGATAACATCCAAGTTTCTGAAATCCTGACAGCTAAAAAGCTCATGATTCTTTTTACACATAGGACATGTAACAGTAGGTGAATCATATGAGTTAGAGGATAATGAAGTTTTAGTTTTATTATTATCTGACTTCTGAATGTTCTGCTTACTGTTTTTGTGTAATGTTTCTTGCTGTAAGGTATCCAACAAGTCTGCTCTGTTTGTTAAAAATGTAAGAAATTTATCAAGTGTTGGACGACCTTCGATGGAACTGCGATGTTCTTCCCATTCTCGGAATAGAATATATTCATCGGAGATAGGAATTATGTCGACTCCATCTAGCTTATTTTTTCTGTCTTAATATGACTTTTAAAAGTGAATCCGATTTCCTGTTAACAGAATAAACTTCATTATAAATCCAAACTAATATTATAAATTCGAAAGTAACTCTGTCTGTATGTTACCTTTTCACGCAACCACTGAGCGGATTTCGATAAAATTAGGCATTCAGGCATTTGGGATGGCATCCTAGGAAAGGAAAAACTCGTAAGCTACATTTTGTTTTAAAAATAAACCTAAAGGAGTAATATTACTCCTTTAGGTTTATTTTTCCCTGGTTTTTAGGTTTATTTTTCCCTGGTTTTTAGGTTTATTATATAATAGGGGATGAACGTTTGTATGGGAAACCTAGCATTTCATAGGTTAGGGATATGGAAATTAAAATTTAAGCTTTTTTTTTTTAACAAATAAATAAAAAGAAACACAATTAACGAGTTTTTTTTTTACGAGGTTTTCACTGCAGTGCGATGATTTGTCATTATTTTATTTCTGTTAATTTTGAAGTTGTCAGGGGTGGAATGATATTTTAAACATGTTCAGCGCTAACTGTACTCGTATTTATGGTTTTTGGTGCAAGCGGGCCTTGGAATCATAAACACCTGTTTTATGTATAAAAAACCGGCCAAGTGCGTGTCGGACCACGCACAATGAAGGGTTCCGTAGTTGGGATGAATTTATCTTAAGAACAAACTTAACATTGTAGTTGAAAAACATGTTCTCCCATACATTCCAACTGTAAATGTAAGTTTGTACAATATTGATAGATTTACCATGTTATTTTAAGACCACAGACTTCTTATAGGTTTTCCTGTAATCTACAGGTAAAGATCTATATTCCGTATTTTTTTCAAAATTTTAGGCTCAGTAGTTTCGGAAATAAGGGGGGGGAACGGTCAATTTTCGTCTATTTTCTTAAATAACTTTAAAACAATATATTTTAAAATTATAAAAAAAATATAATTGAGACCCTCATAGTAAGCCCTTTCATTTGATATGCCAAATGGTGTGGTTTCCAAAACTTTTTTTTTTAATTTTCGTATTTGCCCCCCAAAAGTGACCTATATATTCAAATTTAATTTATTTACTTTACCCGTCCGTGTTTGAGTCACAGAACTTCATATGTGCACCAAATTTCAACTGAATCGGTCCATTAGATTCGGAGCAAACTGGCTGTGACAGACGGACAGACAGACAGACAGACACACGAGTGATCCTAAAAGGGTTCCGTTTTTTCCTTTTGAGGTACGGAACACTAAAAAGATTATTTGAATTTATTATTTATCTCTCTGTCTATTTGTTACATTTTCACGCCTTAACGGATGACCTGGGTTCGAACATAGGATAATTCTTATTCCAGTAGTACGTTCCCCTGGGATAATTTCCGAGTAACACGCGAGCGAAGCCGCGGGCTAAAGCTAGCTTTAGCCCGCGGCTTCATTAATTTTATACACTACTACTTTTTTTTTTTTATATACTAGTATATCTATAAAATTAATGACAAACTGACTGACTGACTGGGTGATATATCAACGCACAGCCCTAACCGCTGGGTCTAGAGATTTCAAATTTGGCACGTAGGTTCCTTATGAGGCCTGGGCGTGCACTAAGAAAGGAATTTTCAAAATTCAACCCCTAAAGGGGTGAAACGGGGGTCCAAAGTTTGTATGAAAAATCTTATTTGATTTAATAGACTTGAAACTTGGCATTTATCTACCTACGTAAATTGTAAAGGTTGTCATTTTTAGTTTTCCTAAATTACCCCCTCAGGAGGGATTGGGGGGTGTCAAAATTTATTTGGAGGAATTTTAACGCGCGGTCCGATTAACTCGAAACTCAGTATTTATACTTGTGACCAAAAATAAAGAATAACATGTATCAGGGTTTTTCAAAAATCTACCCCTAAAGGGGTAGTCAATTTTACAGGGCAGGTCTTACTGCGGGGCTTGATTAACTCGAAAATTGGTGTAAATAATCTTTCAGTCAAGATACGGAAATATCCCAAACGATTTTTAAAATTCCATCCCTGTGGGGGTGAAAACAGGGAATATAGTTTAAATGAAAAATCTCATTCATTTGGTTAAGTAACTTGAAACTTGGCACAAATACTTGTTAAATAAAGTTGTTCATTAATAGTTTTTCCCCCAGAGGTTAGGCTAGAGAGGGAGGGGGGAAGGAGAGGGGGTGGTGAGGAGGGGAAGGGGAGGAGGTGGTGATGTGAGAAAGGGGGATGGGGAGGGTGTGGTGAGAGGGAGAGGGGGAGAGGGATAGGAGGGCGTAGTGCAAGGGAGAGTGTAGTGAGGGGGAGGGGATAAGTTGGTGAGGATAGAGGAGAAGGGGAAAGCGGTGAAGGGGTGTGAGAGGAGGAGGGGGAGGTTAGCGGGAAGGGGATGTGGTGAGGGTGGTGATCCGGAGAGGGGGATGCAGAGAGTGAGGTGATGAAAGGGGCGATGAGGGGATGATGGGAAGGGTGAGAGGGGCGGGAAGGGGAGGGGGTGAGAGGAGGGGTGAGAGGGGGATTAGAGGGAGGAGTGAGACGTGAGGTAATAGAGGGGGGACGAGTGCCCTTACACCTAACAGTTGCTGTTTGTATAGCACTGATTAACTGAAGAAACCTGACAGAAATGACTGAAAAATAGAAAGTCGGAAACTCGGAACGGCACATAAAACAGGAGTAAACTCCAGTCGTTTGTCGGAGCTGATACATACACTTTTTTTGTTTGTTTGAACGCGCTAATCTATGGAACTACCAGTCGGACTTTATTAATTATTTTTGCATTTGATAGCCCAATGCTTAAGGAAGGCTTAGGCATATTTAACATCACGCTAGGACTCTTAGGTGCCGAGGAAAAAGAAAAAAAAGTCAGAAAGAACGCTAAGCGAAAACAAAGTAATAAGCGCGGGCAGGCAATGCGATGCGACGGGGCGAGACGGGGGAACATGACACGCGGACGATGTCGCGGGCAGAAGCTATCTCAATATTTTTGTTCCAGTGGCATATCTTCCGACATCCACGCGGGCGAAGCCGCGGGCAAAAGCTAGTAATAAATATAATTCATATTATTTTGAGCATATGGACATAATATACTTACATTTATTTTTTTTATTTTATTTTATAGAAACATTTTGATTTGACCTATACCTAATTCTAACTCTGACATTTTAATTTGTAATTACGTTTTTTAATAGCTTCATAACAATTTTTATAAATTTTGCGTGCCTATTTCCAGGCAGAATGTACATGGCTCACTCCTATCTACTCCGCCAGTATTTTAATATAACCTACATTCGTTGCAAATAAATTATTTGATTGATTGATAGATTGAAAACCACAATGAGACATAATTTCTACTTCCAGATTATACATTCGCCTGAGGCGAGACGAGCCGACCTACAGCGGGGCGAGCACGGGCGTACCCAAGACGTTTGTGACAAGACATGATAAATGGGGATTGTTTAAAATTTTTAACCATTAGATTTTATTTCATTTTTTGAAAATTTAGAGCATTTTGAGAAACTAATTTGAATATTTTGATGATTGGCTCAATAGTTATTTTTTTATTGAATTTTAAAATATTTTGAATTTTCAAGGTAGGTGACGTCATCAGTGGCACAAAAGATTGTGCCGTTGCCCCACTAGTACATAATTAAAAATTTAAATCTGTCAACACAACGTCATCCATCTCAAATCTGTCAAAGTGCCAATAGATGTCATACGTAATCGAATCCTATCCTAACCTATTTCCAACTTATTTTTCGAAATTTTGACCGAAACGGTAGCTTTTAAACGCAAAGTGGTTTTTAAGGTGCAAGACTACGTTAATAATCGAGGCGACGACATTATTGTTCATTTCCCTGAACCACAATGAGCGATACTTTTGTTAAAGCCGACTCGTGCAAGTTTCTGAAATACTTACATCAAAGTGATCTTCGCAACAATACATTGTATAAACCTTGCAATATTCCACGCCTACATCATGACACCACTTTTCTCGCAAATCTTCTCTAATACGAACAAAAATTTTGTTTGGATTATTATTACTATTATTGCTGCAAGTTGGAACAAAGTGCTTCCTGTATTACATAACTCTTCCAATACAGTAAATGTTGTCGAGTGTTGACATAATGTAATGAGATTTACGAGTATATGAGATTATGAGGCAAGTCAAAGGAATAATAATTGTAAAAACTTTATACTTATGAGGTTATGTTTATATTATAATTTGACACTTGACAGATTGTAGACAATACTTGCCATTTACTTTTTATTTTTTGAGGCAACGATACAAAACTGTACGGCCAAAGCTGACGTAATTTGAAGGGCAAACAAGGTCAATCGTATTTTATCAAAAAAAACAATAAAATATAAATATTTTTCAAGATTTTATTAGTCCGTAATGATCAGTAACGCTATTCCTCGAAATGGTTTTTCAATTACAACATATTAAAAAATATGAACAATGCCCATTATGTCATGTCTTAGAATTTGTCTTAAATGCTAGCACGGGTCAACCATGTGACATAATCTAGAGGTGCGACATGCCTTTCTTGTTGCTAAGCTCATAATGTGACATAGTAAATTGAAAATATTAATATGTAAGACTGTCTGAATATTCGACCAAATAATTTTTTTTTTTTTCTTCTCTTTTGCTTTTATCTCGAAAACGGTGTGTCCTATAGCAAACATAAGAAAAATTTGGCCCTTTATAAAACCTATAAACCCCAAATTATTTATTTTATATTTTTCTTTTGTTCATTTCCACGCGTGTATTATTTATATTTCTAAATATTGTACCTATGTTTATAAAAAAAATTAAATAAACATTTAAAAGTATAAATAATAGTAATTTATGTGTTTACTTAAATTATTTATTTATTTTTATTTTTTGTTGGTTTCCACGCGCATTGTTTACATTTTTAAATATGTATTTATGATAGTTATTAGTTATTTAGTTATTTATATATGGCATCTCGCAGTTGACCACTAAGGGTCGAGACTGCTCAACCGGGCGTTTCCTGTGGGTTCTTTAAGCGAACTTAAAGCCCCCGGCCAGGCCTAAAACTAAGGTAAATTATTAGTCGACTGAGCGTCGCTAATAATAATATGACAACCAGACGGGGCAGGCTGGATCATGACGGGGGGGACAAGTGCTACAGGCTCAGCTGTGCCCCCAGCTGGCACAGCTTCACCGAGTAGGGGATAGGGGGGGGGGCGGTTACGATTGCGACCTCGGCGGCGAGGTCGGAATGTATTCCGGGGTGGTCTACGTTTATAAACCGTACTGGTGGCCTTGCTACTCTCCTGAAGGAGGGTTATGGGGTCATCAGGGTCGGTGAGAATATGACGCGGACGGCGAGTCTTACTAATTTGAGAGGGGGTATAACGCGCGGCCTCGACAACCAAAGGGTTGCGATGCTTCGCGGCGGCATCAAAGAAACGCTTCGAGCCGCGCTTCAAAAATTGATGGATCGTGGGGATCCTGAGGTCAAGGTGGAGGTCCGCGTTCCGAACGAACCAAGGGGCGCCCGTTATCCTTCGGAGGAAACGGTTCTGTAATGTCTGCATCCGATGCAGATAGCGGGGTTTGGCGTGTGCAAATACCGAACCCGCATACGTCATGATGGGACGAATGCACGCAGTGTAAATGCGCAATTTGCACTTAAGAGATAGTTTGCTGCGTGCATTTAAAACGTAATGTAGTCTACCGAGGGCAAAAGCGGCCCGTGAACGTACCAGCTTAATGTGCTCCGCAAAGGAGAGGCGTTGATCGAGAGTCACCCCCAGATATTTGGCTCGCTTCTCCCAAGGGATCGGCTTACCAAACATGGTGATTGGTCGGGGAATGGAACGTGAGAAATACGGTTTCAAAAAGAGAACCGCTTGACTCTTGTCAGGATTGACCTCGATTCTCCACCGACGGAACCAGCAGCCGAGGGTATCGACTGCTGTTTGGAGATTACGAGCTATCACGTTTTGGTCACGTCCCGAACAGTATATGGCCGTATCGTCTGCAAACAGAGCCAACTGAGCCTTTTTACTTTTCGGGATGTCGCTAGTAAATAGTGTGAAAATAAGAGGAGAAATTACGGAGCCCTGTGGGACCCCCGCGCGAATCGGGTGGGGGGCAGAAAGTGCCCCTTCAATACGGTAACGAAACGTACGGTTCGACAAAAAGTCTCGTAGGATGAGCACGAGACGGTCAGGCACTCCGAGTTTGTACAGCTTATAAATTAAGCCGTTGTGCCAGACTTTGTCAAACGCTTTCGCTATATCGAAAAAGATGTATTTATGAAACGTTTGAAGTACTTTTATACGTTTTGAGGACGTGAGCGGTGAGCGTGGGGATCGCAGTGTGAGGATGTGAGCGTGGGGACGGGAGTGTGAGGATGCGAGGTCGGTACTGTCGCTGTGTCGCATGTCGCTCCCCTTCACTACTACTTACCCGACAGGACTTAGTGCTTCGAGCAAGTGGAGTCGAGTTATCTATTCGGTTAGTCAAGCTATCTATTCGGTTCGTCGAGATACCTATTCGGTTGGTCGAGTTACCTATTCGGTTGGTCGAGCTACCTATTCGGTAGGTCGAGATCACAGAACAGCTAAAGAGATTAGAAAGGAAATAGTTCATGATTTGTACTAGAACGCGTGTCGCCGCTTGTCCCCACTTTGTAACTCCACTGCAAGCAAGATACTAATACGTAGGCACATTACGCACACAAATAAAACACACGCACTTAGATCGCGAGTTTGCTATTGGTTCTAACCATAGAAATATAAAAAACTTTCATATATCTTCTTTCATATATCTATGGTTCTAACACTAACTCAAACACTGCGCTTGATGTACACTCACACAGGCTCAAAAGCAATTTATTTCTCATACACGTTACGACTTGCATTGATCGATATTAGAGATGGCCGTTTAATTGATAAGCAAACAATGAAGTAGTGTTATTTAAATAAAGCACATAAGCACACTTTTAATTTTAAGCAATTATCGTTATTTGCTTTTTCTTAAAATTTTAACTCATATTCGTGTTTTGAAAATTTTATAGACATCAGAGCCATCTAGTGTGTATTGTGAATTTGTGAGAGAGACTCATAATGAATTTTATAATAACCGATAGACGGCGCATTATTCAATTTGAATCCATAGACGGACAATTGCTTTACGAGAACAGATCATAACTTAATGAAAATAAGATTTAAATTTATGTCTTTCGATTATTTCGTTAAATCGGGATTCGTGAGTTTAAAATCCTGTCGAATTGAATATGCTTATATCGTATTCAAATTGGTTTTAACAGTTCACGTTTAATTTATATGGGTTATATCCAATTATTTCGTTATTTGCTTTTTTAAGTTTAGTACCTTTTCTTCGCGACCGTGGAATATTGTTTGCTGTTTTACCTTTCAATTTTCGTTGATTTTTGCGTGCGTGACCGTGTTTAAATTTACGTTTTGTGATTAAAACTTTGTTTATTATGACTGTAACAGTAATTATGTAAATATTTGTGTATAAAATAATTAGTGTACTTAAGTGTTTTTTCGTAAGTGCTTACCTATAAACTTTTTGTGACTTTCATCCATTCCATCATCATCATCAACAGCTACGTCTGTATGTTCGTTGTGGGGGCGATTTGACAATAAAGTCGCCACGTCATACCAACCACGTACCACAGACGAAAAATGTAAAGAAGAGTTAGAGAAGTACTTTTCTGAAGTGGTAATCGCAAGAACAGAATGTCCCAGGCAATGGTGGAAAGAGCGCAAGACCATATACCCCATCCTCAGCCAAATTTTTATACAAAATTCTAATATTGTTGTCACGTCAGTCCCATGCGAACGGGCGTTTTCGAAAGCGGGGTACACAATATCGGAAAGAAGGACCCGATTGACCACCAGCAAAGTGGAAAAAATAATGTTTTTAAACGCAAACAATTAGCGATTGACTCGAGCTGAGTCCCTCCACTAGGTACTTGTAAAATATATAAATAATGATTAAATGTACATAAGATCAATCAACTTATAAATACGCCTGAATACCAGTAGAGAATTATGCATATAACTTATTATTAATAATTTATTACAAATACAAGTTTATTACAAGAGTACCTAATACCTAATTTAGTTCGATAATATTCCAGTCCTAAGCCTGCAAAGTACGAAGGGAAGTTCATTGAAATTTGTTAACGTTACGCAAACAACACATTTAACCATTTTTAATGTAAGTCAATAAAAAATAAGCAATTAAGCAAATAAGCAGATAATATAAGTGACTTTTGAAAAAAAATTAACGAATAAGTTCGTTTAAAGTTTAAAGCCGTTATTCACATCTCTAATCGATATTGATATCGATAAAGTATACTATAATTTTGTTACTTTATGTTTTGCTATATTTCACTTTAATTTCGGGAGGGAGGACGGGGTATGAATAGTGTAGACTTCCTATAAGACTGTAGACTTCCAAAAAAATACTACAAAGTGAAAAATTACTTTAATTTCGGAATTCTGTGTCTTTGGATCTGTATTTTAGTTTTTGCCACCGAATTCCGAAATTAAAGTTATTTTTTACTTTGTAGTATTTTTTTTGTAGGTCGGTTGTTTTTTTATTGTAAAAAAGTTTTTTATTTTTCACTTTTTAGTGGGTCAGTCTGTAATTTATCTAAGTTACAATAGCCTAATGTCAACTGCTCATCCCTTTTACAAAATATTGCTTTTCCCGATACAAGGACGTTAATTGTTGAGGAGTTCTCCCAGTAAGGAACCAGGAGAACTGGAACTGATGGTGAAGTCACCATCAGCTGCTCTTCAACATATGTATTGTGACGAGCATAAATTGCTTAGCAATAATCAAATCACAACCCGTGAAATACGTATTATTGATTAGTTCCGATGACCATATGTGGTCTTCCTCATCAGTTCCACTTCATCAAATGGTGCTTTTCGGGAGCAAATGCACGAATTACTATACAAAATACCTAAATCGCTATAGATGTGCCTATAAAATTTGAAGGTTCCCCTCGATTTCTCTGAGATGCCATCATCAGATCCTGGTTTCCTTACCATGGTACAACCCTTGAAATATCTCGTTTCCAACAAAAAAAGAATCATCAAAATCGATTCATAAACGACGAAGTTATCCGCGAACACACATAAAAAAAATATATATACATACCTCCTTTTTTGAAGTCGGTTCAAAATAATTAAAATCATGTCAATTATCAAAAATCATCATGTTGCTCAAAAAAACAAGTTTTTTTTTTCGGACATAATTATATTAGCTCTTTACCTATGAAATTGCCGTTCTGCAGTACTGGCCATTTCAAATCAAAATATTTTTTGTTTGGCTAAGAATTCTAATTTCAAATTAATTTTATTTTAAAAACATGGATTTATTTTTCCAAAAGTAGTCATTTGTTTATTGATTAGTGTTACATTTTCATCGCATTTCAATCTTTTTTGTCATCATGGATACGTTAAAAATTCGAGTAATTGTGGAATATGAGTACCGTCGTGGCAGCAACGCGGCACAAGCGGCACGCAACATCAACGACGTTTACGGAGCTAACACTACAAACCAACGCACCACTTGTTATTGGTTTACTCGCTTCCGTTCTGGAAATTTCGACCTGAAAAATGAACCTCGCGGTCGTCCGAAGACTTTGGTCGACAATGACGAATTAAAGGCGATTGTGGAAGCTGATGATACACAATCTACAGCTGAATTAGCAGCAGCTTTCGACGTTAGCGTCAAAACAATATTGGTCCATTTGCGTCAAATTGGCAAGGTAAAAAAGCTTGACAAATGGGTGCCCCACGAACTTAATGATCGCCAGCGCGAAGTACGCGTCGAGACGTGCCTTGCACTGCTCAAAAGACACACAAATGAAGGAATTTTGAACCGCATTGTTACCTGCGATGAAAAATGGATTCTGTTTGATAACCGCAAGCGCTCAGCAAGTTGGTTGGATCCTGGTTCAGCACCTAAACAATGCCCTAAACGAAAACTTACCCCTAGAAAAGTGATGGTCACTGTTTGGTGGTCTAGCGCCGGTGTGATTCATCACAGCTTCTTACCAAACGGGGTGAGCATTACTTCAGATGTGTACTGTGAAGAACTGAACACAATGATGGAGAAGCTGGCACATCTCCAACCAGCATTGGTCAATCGCTCGTCTCCGCTGCTCCTGCACGACAACGCGCGACCTCATACTGCACAGCAGACGGTCTCCAAGTTGCAAGAACTGGGGTTGGAAGCTCTCCGTCATCCGCCCTACTCACCAGACCTTGCGCCTACAGACTACTACTTTTTCTAGAATTTGGATAACTTCTTGGCGGGAAAAAAATTCAATACCCGAGAGGCAGTACAAAATGCCTTTGAAGAATTTGTTGCCTCCCGTCCAGCTGATTTCTTTAAGAAGGGCATCAATAAACTGCCACTGCGTTGGCAAAGATGCATTGATTGCATGGGTGATTACTTCGATTAATACAAATAAAAAATGCATGAAAAAAATTCGTTTAAATTTTTTCATACAAAACGGCAATTTCATAGGTAAAGACCTATTATATTACGTCAGTAACTGTCAAACGGAGTCGTATCATCAATCCTCGATTTAATAATAATATAGTAGATTATTCACTAAGGGGATAAAGTAGTGTCTTATGTAGCGGGCGCCGTATTGAATCCTGAGCAAAACGAGGAAATTAAGACAAGAATCCTGAATGCAGCGTGGGTTTCAATGTCGCCCAAGACAAAGGCACCTTTATCCCCGAGGAGAATACTCTACTTTTCACACCATCTACGAGACAATAAAAAGCAAAAGTACTAGAATCAAAGTATTTATTAAAATTACAATTACAGTTAGTAAGCCTATTTAAAACAATTAAAAATTAAAGGTAATGTTTGATACATTAGACCAGTTGTGGAAAGACAAAGTTGGGTTTTTTCGGTACATTTATTGAAGTTGAGGTAGAGTTTATTCGAGTATTACTGTTAAGTAACGTTTCAGTAACTTAGGTCTGCTGAGGACCATTTTGGATCGTGAAAGTTGGTGAAGGTGGTGCTTGAGGCAGCGGGCTAGATGAATAGTGTTTTGATGCGGAACGTTGTGGTGATAAAGGTGTCCAAGGATCAGTTATCAACGGTGTTTTTGTTGTCATCAATGCGGCTGCTTATTTTATCCTTATTTTGTATAGAATTTTCAATGTAGCCCTCTGGTACTACACCAGATTTCCAGCCACCGTGTCTTTTAATCTGGGTCATATTAGGGGTTAAAGTATGAAATTGCCGATTTGTAATGAAAAATTGAAATTAGTTTTTGTTTTAATTTAACATATTTATTCAATCAAAATAATTACCATTATTATCTATACATTGCTGCAATCTAATAGGAAGGTCATATAAGCCTTTGCGATAGAACTCTCGTGATCTAGAATCGACAAACTGTGTGAAAGCATTTTGTGCTGCCTCCTGAGAAGAAAACTTTTTATCACGTAGAAAATTGTCCAAATCATGAAAAAAATGGTAGTCCGTTGGAGCAAGGTCTGGCGAATACGGAGGGTGACGAATGGTTTCTAATTGCAGTTCCTGTAGAGTTAAAACGGTTTCTCGTGCTGTATGAGGTCTCGCGTTATCATGGAGCAATAATGGTGAAGATCGATTCATGAGTCGGGGCTGTTTCACTGCTAGTTTTGCTATCATTGTTCGGAGCTCGGCACAGTAGACATCTGCCGTTATTGCTTGACCAGATCGGAGAAAGCTATAGTGAATAACACCATGCTGAGACCACCAAACAGTTACCATTAACTTTTTATTGGTAAGCTTTGCTTTAGGACACTGTTACGGCGTTTGACCTGGGGTCAGCCATTGCATTTTTCGCTTACGGTTATCGTAAAGAATCCACTTTTCATCACATGTCACAATTCGATCCAATATTCCTTCATTTCTGTATCGATTCAACTCTTTCAATTCATTGTTATTCACCTGTTTGGGCGGTCTTCCACGTGGTTCGTTCTTCAAATCAAAGTTTCCATCACGAAAGCATTCAAACCAAAATCGCACGGTGCGTTCATTAGCAGTCCCCTCTCCAAACGCAACATTGATATTGCGAGCTGTTTCTGCCGCGTTAGTTCAGCGTCGGAACTCGTATTAAAAAATAACTCGAATTTTCGAAGTATCCATCTTTCCTGTCTAAGCTGAATAAAAAAAAAACAACTGAATATCGATAATCGAATGTTGCACATTTTTTTAAAGAAGAACTTCATAGGTATCATGTGAAAAAAGTTTCACTCAAAAATCTCAAACCATGAAGGTTCTATGTCAATTCGAAGTTCCTAATACAATAAACGGCAATTTCATACTTTAACCCCTATTATTTGCTCCTGAATCCGCCAATAGAGTAGCCGATATTCTCCTGAAAGAATGGCCCGTGTAGAGCTCGGCATTTATCAATTTCAGGTACTTCGCAATTTTTTTCGGCATGCTGCTGATCTTATTTTTTCCAGTACTTGCTTGGTGCACTTGCCATTATTATAAGCTACGAAAAATCTGTTAGTGTTTATATTAGAGGGGCGTAGAGCTTGGTACTTTCGATCATTCTTATTTATTCTCCACGGACTACGAATGACCGTTCTTTGACTATGTAGTGGTATGTTTACCCACACATGCACGCCACTTGCGAGCTTATAAGTATCTAAGACGTCACCGTCACCTTAAGTTCGAAGTCACGCGTTGTCACGACAACACATATTACATAGTCGTTTACTAACGGCTACTCGCGTCAATCATCATATATATCATTTCATACTAATCATCATAATAATTGTACCGTGTTTAGTTGTAGTAAATACATTATTAAATTCATAGTGTAAATCTGAATGGACATTTAATTTCTCACTATAGAACCTACATCACGTCCCAACAAAAGTTCTATATTGGTGACCCCGACGTGATTGAAATAATACGGTTTCATACTTTGATCCGCGAGTGCAATTGCGTTCAATACAGACGTAGATTTTGTTTGTATTGTTACTGTGAACTATTTTACAAACCTTCAAAATGGTCAACCCTAACACTGCTGCTGCCGCTGACTATAAAGTTACCATCGATCCTGAGCACACAGCCGCCACGGCTGCCGCCACACCTGGTAGTGTCAACGCACCTCAGCAAGCTGGTCCGTGTTATACCATAGACCAGCACCAGCCGCCAGAGACGGGGGCGATCACCATCAACTCCCGCATCGCCGACTTCTGGGCAGCGCGTCCACGACTGTGGTTCCATCAGTTTGAGGCCATAATCGGTGCACAAAAAGCAGGTGACTTACATAAATACCAATTAGTTATAGCTAAGTTAGGTCGAGACGAATTGGGTCAAATTAGTGACATTCTCGAGAGCCCACCCGCAAATGGTAAATATCAAGCACTAAAGGATAGGTTAATTTCGGCATATGAAGAATCCGAATCCAAGCAATTACACACATTGCTTACGAAAGTCGAGCTAGGGGATCAACGACCCACTCAACTCCTTCGTAAAATGCGAGAACTCGGAAGAAACAAAATTCCCGAGGACACGATCAAAATTTTGTGGTTAGATCGCCTGCCTCAAACAGTCCGCGCAGTAGTCACAGTCTGCGATGTTACGTTGGACAACGTCGCAGCAATTGCTGATAAGATCATGGAAACTTCACGGCCATCTGAAGTCTGCTCTCTAAATCCGGTCGCTATCCCTAAACAATCAACAGATCAACAATTTAATAATTTAATTAAAGAAATTGCCGCGTTAAATACAAAAATTAGCGATCTACAAAACACGCGCCAGAGGAGTCTCAGAGTGTCAGAGGAGGAAAATAGGAGTCGTGGCATTTATCAGTCGCGATCACGGTCACGATCACGCTCTCGGTATCTTGACAATCAAAATAGATACAGGCGTCAAATAGCGCAACCGGGAGACAAAGATTACAAGTGCTTCTATCACTATATTTATGGGGATAACGCCAAGAAATGCGGCGACGATCAATGCATCAAAAATGCGTTAAACTAAAGCCGACACCTGCCTTGGCGAGTGTAGGTATCGAAGGAACATATCGCTTGAGCGTCACCGACTGGAAAAGTGGTACACATTTTCTTATTGACACCGGCGCTGATATTTCAGTTATTACCTATAAAAACGTGAATCGTCAACCCGCCGATTTTACGTTATTTGCTGCTAATGGGACCACAATCAAAACATATGGGACTCAGAAAATGACTTTGGACCTTGGCTTACGCCGAGCTTTTACCTGGGAATTTGTCCTGGCTGATGTACAGCGGTGCATTATTGGGGCAGATTTCCTAGCCAAACATCAATTGCTTGTTGATCTTCACGCAAAAAAGTTAATTGACAAAGTCACTCTACTCTCTAGGAACACTAACGTAGAAGATGCCTCAAATATACCTACAATAAAGGTCATCGACTCGGATAATAAATATCACTGTATTTTAACAGAGTTCCCAGACCTCACTAAGAGCGAGTGTTTCAAGGACCCACCCAAACACAACGTAACGCATCATATATGTACTCATGGCCCACCTGTTTACGAAAAAGCACGTCCACTTAACGCTGCAAAATACAAAGCGGCAAAGGACGAATTCCAGCGAATGGTAGATTTAGGAATATGCAGGCCGTCATCCAGCCCATGGGCAAATGCTTTACACGTCGTTCAAAAGAAAAACGATGAATTACGCCCGTGCGGTGATTACCGTCGTTTAAACGCAATCACCGAGCCCGACCGCTACCCGATTCCTCGTTTAACGGATTTTACATACATCCTCAAAAATAAAAAAGTTTTATCTAAAATTGATATTCGACGTGCTTACCATAATATAAGCGTCGCACCCGCGGACATACCGAAAACCGCAATAATAACTCCATTTGGTCTGTTCGAGTTTACGAAAATGAGCTTCGGTCTGAGAAATGCTGCACAGACGTTTCAAAGATTTATCAATGAAGTTTTGAAAAATACTCACAATACGTTTTGTTACCTGGACGATATACTTATTGCTTCAGAATCAGAAGAATGTCACATTCATGATCTCAAAGAGGTGTTCAAGCGACTTAGTGAATTTGGCGTCACAATCAACACGTCTAAATGCGAATTTGGGAAATCCGAACTTACATTTCTCGGTTATCGCGTTAGCTGTGATGGCATACGGCCGGACGAAGAAAAGGTCAAAGCTATCAATAACTATCCGCAACCCGAAACCATCGAAGAACTGAGGCGCTTCCTCGGTCTTATAAATTTTTACCGAATGAGCATTCCTAAAGCCGCCGACACTCAAACTATTTTAGACAATTACTTACACAACGCTAAGAAAAAAGACAAGACTAAAATCGCTTGGACCGAAGAAGCAGTCAACGCATTTAATCAATGCAAACATCACATAAGTGAATCTGTCACTCTCACGCATCCAGACTCATCATCCAAACTTATTTTAATGACCGACGCAGCGAATACCTGCGTTGGCGCAGCACTTCATCAACTAGTCAACAAACGGTTAGAGCCACTAGGATTTTATTCGAAAAAACTAAGTAGCGCCCAGAAAAAATACAGTACCTACGACAGGGAATTATTAGCTATGTACATGGCAATAAAACACTTTCGGTATATGATTGAAGGGCGTGATCTCACAGTGTTAACCGATCACAAGCCGTTAACATTTGCTTTATCGAAGAAAGAATCTAAATCCGATCCACCAAGACGTCTTCGTCAATTAGATTTTATTTCGCAGTTTTGCAGCAAAATTGAGTACGTTAAAGGCGAGCTCAATAACGCCGCCGACGCTCTTTCAAGAATAGAAGAGATTCATTTACATGATATTTTCGATTATGAATAATTATACAAAAGCCAAGTCGAAGATACAGAATTATCATTACTAAAGCAAAAACCTAACTTGGAATTTAAATTGTTCCGCATGCCATATGCAAACCATGAGCTTACGTTCGAAACATCAACGTCATCAGCGCGACTTTATTTACCGTCGGAGTTTCGAGAAAAAGCGATTTCAAGTGTCCACGCACTTAACCACCCTGGAGTAGCCGCTACGCGTCGCCTTATCGCCCAGCGCTATTTACATGGCAACGAAGTTTGCAACGTCAGAGTTCATGTTAGGCCAAAAGGCCTAACATGAACTCTGACGTTGCAAACTTTGTAAAAAGTTGCATACAATGCCAGAAATGTAAAGTACAAAGACATACAATCACACCTCTAGGAGAGTTCGAAAAATCAGACCGTTTCGAGCACGTTCATATAGATTTAATTGGACCATTACCACCTTCCGATGGATACACATACTGTGTCACAATGATTGATCGTCATACAAAATGGCCCGAAGTCGTTCCTGTAAAGGACATAAGCGCTGAAACCGTCGCGAAAGCTCTACTCGAGCATTGGATAGCACGTTTTGGTTGCCCTGCAAAAATAACTTCGGATCAAGGTCGTCAATTCGAATCCAATCTTTTCAAACAGCTGACCAAACTACTTGGAATAGAAAAGATTAGGACAACAGCATACAACCCAAAGGCAAATGGACATGTCGAAAGGATGCACCGAACGCTAAAAGCTTCCATCATGACACGTTGCGATAACAGCAATCAATGGTCACAACAATTACCTATCGTGTTATTAGGAATGCGCAATACCGTTAAAGAAGACTCAGGATACAGCCCTGCTCAGATGACCTACGGTAAATCTATGCGTCTACCCGGAGATTTTTTTGTTCCCACCGAAGCAGACATCAACAACACAGATTATACCTGCAAACTCATGGAAACATTAGCGAGCATTCAACCGATCACAAGAATACAAACTGATAACAGAAACATTTTCGTGCACAAAGATTTGACTAAATCTGACTACGTGTTCATTAAAAACGAAGTCAAACGTTCGTTAACACCGCCGTACGAAGGTCCGTATAAAATCCTAAAACGAAGCAAAAAAACATTACGACGTACAAGTAGGTTCTCGAAAAGTCACTATTTCTCTCGATCGTCTCAAACCTGCTTATGTTATAATTAATAGCCCTGCACTTCAGTCGCCACATGACGTTTTTGTTTCGCCCAAAACAACAGCGTTAGCACCGGTTGGAACCAAATCGACCTCACTTGAGAAAACTGAACCATCTGTCACTACAAGATCGGGTCGCGTCGTGAAAAAGACCGTGAGATTTGCCATCTAAAACATTTTTTGTCGCCAGTCCCAAAGTCATAAACATATCAAGTGAGAAGTGCGGTGAAGTGTTGTGTTTTAAAATAGACCAACAAAACAAACAATTCTGTGGCGTTCTCATACTAATTATATCAACTTGTAACATATTTATTTTTGTGTTATCGTTACCACTTAGTTAAAACTTAAGTTTAAAACCTTTTTTGTTTAAGAACCTTTTGTATCAAGTAGTTACATTATGACCAATGTATTTTAATTTTTTTTACAAAATGACTTAAGTTTAAATATGCATTTGTCTAATGTTGTTTTTATATGCCTCATGTTAGCGTAGAGTCTTATTGTTTATTAATTAAGAGTTAGGTATAAGTTATACACTTTTACACCAAACCATTTTATTAGGTATTTGCAATGTTATTATGTTTACACTTTGCTCATTGTTTTTTGATAATTATTTGTTTACCCTTTTATTAAATTATCTTTATCAAAGGGGGGAGGACATGTAGTGGTATGTTTACCCACACATGCACGCCACTTGCGAGCTTATAAGTATCTAAGACGTTCACCGTCACCTTAAGTTCGAAGTCACGCGTTGTCACGACAACACATATTACATAGTCGTTTACTAACGGCTACTCGCGTCAATCATCATATATATCATTTCATACTAATCATCATAATAATTGTACCGTGTTTAGTTGTAGTAAATACATTATTAAATTCATAGTGTAAATCTGAATGGACATTTAATTTCTCACTATAGAACCTACATCATTTCCCAACAAAAGTTCTATAACTAATTTATCTTTTTATAATTTGTTGGGACGTGATGTAGGTTCTATAGTGAGAAATTAAATGTCCATTCAGTTTTACACTATGAATTTAATAATGTATTTACTACAACTAAACACGGTACAATTACTTATGATGATTAGTATGAAATGATATATATGATGATTGACGCGAGTAGCCGTTAGTAAACGACTATGTAATATGTGTTGTCGTGACAACGCGTGACTTCGAACTTAAGATGACGGTGAACGTCTTAGATACTTATAAGCTCGCAAGTGGCGTGCATGTGTGGGTAAACATACCACTACACCAGCAACAAATCCGAATGTTTTTCAATATCTTCGGTTTTAATGTTTATGGATTCATTTCCACGACAAGCGCTATTCACTTCAAAAATCAATGCCACCTGTAACAGAAATAGGTAGGTAGGTTAGTATTTAAGTAGGAAGGTAACTTACTTAATATATACTTATTTTTTTATGTATTACATGTTATAAACTTTATTAGATTTAACTGACACACTCATGATTGTGTTTGTCAGTCAAATCTAAGAAAGTTTATTATTTTTAATAACAACACATAAATCTTACGAAGGTTTACAATAATAGTCGAAACATCACATCAGTAGATCACACACAAGCGATCGATTCATGAGCGGGTAGCTAGTATCTATACTTACTTATAGTAAGTACCTATGTAGCTATTTTAGTTACTAATATTTGAATGAATAGGTAGGTACTTACTTTTAAGGCAAGAAAGCTGTGGTCAGGGGCTTCATTTAGAAACGTTTCCACATTTTGAGCTGTGAAAACTTTTGATTTCATAGGACGATGTACTTCTGTTTATATTTTATTTTCGATGCTTATTGTTGACCTGAGCATCGATTAGACGCACCATAGGCTATTTGGCTTCTTTGTACATAATAAATGCTGGAAGTAGACTAAAAGCACTGATTCAGATACAGACTTGACGCCTTTTGTAGTTTTCCATTTGTAAAAATCGTCGAAGGCTTTCATGTACGATTCCTTGGACTTTTCTGGGAGTAGATTGTTGGCAATGCCAATGGCTTCGGATTTTATGTACTCCGGAGTCAAATCACTATCGTCACTCGACACTTTTGTGAGAATTTGTAGTTAAGTTTAAGTAATTTGTTGTATATCAAAGCAAAGCAATTTTCAGTAGCGCCTCTTTTTAATTTGTGTTCTATTTTTCTTTTATTTGTAGTCTACTCGTGGTGGCCAGTTCGATTTTCGAACAATTTTTTAAGTGCAAATCTTAGTGGTGCATGCATGGAATTAGTATGTAGCTACTACCTATCGTAAATGTTCGTATGCGATTTCTACTTTGTTTTCCAAATTCAAATCACATTAATGTCCAGCGGGCATAATGAAATTCAATACAATATTAATGCACTGATGCCTGGTGGCCTCAGGTCTTAAATGACTTACTGACTTACTTTATGTTTGGTTTGCATGACATATAATTTCACATTGTCGAGCAGGTGGTGTGAAAAGAATATAATATAAATAATAGAGGATACAAACTTTATCTGTAAGTACGCACGGCTACAGATCAAGTTATAATTTCCAGTATAAGCTGATCTCGCATTGTATAGGATTTCGTTACAATGAGAGGTCAGTGTAAATTGGAAATGTATAGCTTGATGTGTTGCCGTGTTTACTATCTAGTGGCTAGTAAGGAAGTCGCTATGAACATACGTATGAATGCTTCAATACTTAGGCGTTTGTCCATCTTTCGTCTGTTCAAGACCAGGTTATTTATACGAAGTAATGCAAGTATGGTTATCTATAGAGAACCAGCTTTATATTGACACTTCTGGCTGCCAGCACCTTACAGAGAGCGGTTCACGTGCGCTGTTAACAAATGTACCCGGATACTGCAGGTAGCGCCGAGCACGTCTGTGTGACCGTGTGCTCGTGCGCGCTGTATAAACGCTAAGTAAACAGCACTCTCCGTGGCGGCGAGGCAACCGGCAATCCATGTTATCTCAGTTAACGCTCGAATGTTAATCATGTGAATAATATGGCGGCCGAGTCGCTACCTGGAGGAGCCCGCGCGCCCCGCACGCCCCGCGAGTACTCGCGTGCCGGCCGGGCCGGTCTCAATAACAGAACATCTGCTATCCGAGATCAACTGTAAGATTTAGGGTCGAATTTTCAATCGATAGATAACTTTTATCTGAGGAATAATTATGGCGGTTTGGCACATATTTTTATTACACGACTGCCTAAAGGAGTGTAATGTTTTCAGGGTAGATGTATGTTTATAAAGGGTTACTGGTAATTCGACGTACATCCGTCAGGGGCTGATAAGGGGGCCAAAATGCAACAAATTGAACCCCCCATATGTATGGCCGAAATTCAATAGTTTTCGAGATATTTGAATTTTAAGTTATTCGATATTTACCCAAAATTTGACATTTAATTCCAAATAAAAAAAAAATGTATATTTGAATGGGTACCATTAAAAATGATGTTATAGCTGGCACTTAAATTAAGCTATGGACATAATCAAAACTACTTAACAAAATAATTGAAATAATGAGTGATATAAGAATAATATCTTATCAATATTTTCATTTTACGCTTCAAAATTGTTGTCTCGTCACAAAAACTTCTTTGACATTAATCGTACAAATAACTAAAACAATTTGCCTATTCTGTAAGCTTTCCAAAAAGGTATAAAAGTCAATTTTAAAATACATAATTCGTGGCATGGCATGTGTTTGAATAGGCGCGGGGAGAGAAAGGGTCATTTGTATTTGTGTGAAATAAAATGCACTAAAAAATTTACGTCAAATTTTATAAAAAATTTTACACATCTTGTTCAAAATGAGCCCCTCGAGTACGAATGCAGGTTCGAATTCTCTTCCTAACTTCGGTTTTCGTTACTCTTGTTGTGAATGTTGTTCTCATCTGTTGCGCCGCGTTTATTATTCGCTGTTGAAGTTCTTCGACTGAATTTATTGGGGTCACATAAACTAATTCCTTAATATGACCCCAAGCGTAAAAATCAAGTGCTGGCCACGGAATTGGCCCTCCCCTCCCAATCCATCGGTTTGGATATCTCTCGTCTAGCCACTGTCGGACAGTAATCCGGTAATGTGCTGGGCAACCATCATGTTGAAACATGAGGTTGTTTTTTATTCCTTCGGGAACATCCGCCAACAAATCGTCTAGGTTGTTTCCTAAAAACTCCTCGTAATTTTCGCCGTTCAAATTTTGGGGCAAGAAATGAGGGCCCAGCAAATAATTATCAAGGACACCCATCCATACGTTCAGGGAAAATCTCATTTGCGACGCAGTTTCTTTTAGTTTTTTTTTTATTCCTGCCTACTTTAGGTGCCCAAAAATGTAAGTTATGGTAATTCGTTATACCATCCCGGTCAAACTTTGACTCGTCAGTCCACAAAATATTTCTTAGGAAATGTTCCTGGTCAGCGTCAGCGTTTAACATAAACCGAGAAAATTCGAGTCGCCTGGCAGGATTTCCCTCGTGCAATGTTTGGACAGGTTGATAATGGTATGGGTGTCTACCTGATAGATGTACTACCGACCACACTTTCCACTGGGACATACCGAGATGTCTTGCAACAATGTTCGTTGAGATGTTTGGTACATCAATAAAACACTGAAGAATGGTGTCCTCTTCGTCAGCCGTGTACCGTCGAGTTCTGCCAGCGTTGACTTGTGCTCTCTGAACACTGCCAGTTTCAGACAATCGTCGATAGGTGCTCCCGAAAACAGTAACGTGGGGAAGTCGACGATCGGAAAAGCGGCGTTGGTATTCTCGCCGAGCCCGAGCCGCGTTTCCATCGGCAAAATCATAACAAAACATTGTCTGTGTATTCGGAATTAGAATACGAAGCCATGTTATTCGAAATAACAATGATAACAAAAAGAATAACAAAAGAAACAAGAATTAACAATAATGATCGATAACAAATTAACGCGATGAGAGATTGGTTAATAGCAAGATAACAACACACGTGCTTGCGCGGCGTAGAGTCGAAACTTACTAAGGAAGGCGACGCGAGCGCAGCAGACGCCGTGTACTCTTCCGCCCGCACACCCCGCCCCATCACGAAGAATTTCGCCAGTAAAATCGGTTGTTTTAGCGAGGATCATAAACTAAAAACACAGATGATTTCTCTCCCCGCACCGCGCGCCGCCGCGCCGGTTCAAACACATGCCATGCCACGAATTATGTATTTTAAAATTAACTTTTATACCTTTTTGGAAAGCTTACAGAATAGGCAAGTTGTTTTAGTTATTTGTACGATTAATGTCATAGTAATTTTTGTGACGAGACAACATTTTTGAAGCGTAAAATGAAAA
This sequence comes from Cosmia pyralina, assembly GCA_946251885.1. Lineage (NCBI taxonomy): Eukaryota > Metazoa > Arthropoda > Insecta > Lepidoptera > Noctuidae > Cosmia > Cosmia pyralina. The sequence continues at coordinate 25,813,909 of OX276360.1, forward strand.
TATTAATAAGATATTATTCTTAAATCGCTCATTATTTTGATTATTTTGGTAAATTAAGTAGTTTTAATGATGTCAATAGCTTAATTAAAGTGCCAGCTACAACATCATTTTTAATGGTACCCATTCAAATATGTATTTTTTTTTTTATTTGGAATTAAATGTCAAATTTTGGGTAAATATCGAAAAACTCTTAAAATTCAAATATCTCGAAAACTATTGAATTTCGGCCATACATATGGGGGGGGTCAATTTTTTGCATTTTTGGCCCCCTTATCCAGCCCCTGACAGATATACATCGAATTACCAGTAACCCTGTATGTATGCGAGTTTCTTTATTCCACCATAACTTTGAAATGCCTGAACAGATTTGGATGTATGGGGCATCGTTAGAATCCTAACCATCGTTACAATTTTATTTGAAAAAAAAATCAATATGGCGGCAGTATGTGTCCATTTAGAAAAGTGAAAAAAAAAATCTTCAATTATTACAATATGGGTATCAAATTGAAGGCCTCGAACAGCACATTCTAAAAAATCAAATATAATTTATTGGCATGAAGGTCATCAACCACGTTTCATACATTTTTGGTCCAAATTGAAAGTCAAAACAAAAATTGTGCTATATTCTATTAGAATTTGTCAGACTGAGCATTTATTATGGAACCGAAAGCTGTCAAACCATTTCCTTTGGTTTTATTTGAATACAAAAATCTGCGAAATGGAAATACTTATAAGGAGTCCGTCAGCCACTTTTTCATTTTTTTGTTTTTTTAGGTGTAAAATAAATCATAGAAATATACTATTGTGCATCAGGGGGGTGAAACTTCCATACATTGACTTCAAACAAAATATTCATAGACAATGCTGCCGTCTGAAGGAAAAGGAACGGAAACTTTGGCCATAGTTTTACATTTTAGCAGATAGATAGAGCTACTTTTACCTACCTTAGTATCTACAACAAAAGTATAGCTACTATACAAAATAAATAATAATAAATAAGCATTATTGATTATTTTACTATTGCATTAGAAATAAATTTATTAAATATAGTAGCAAAATAAATAAAACCTTTTTCACAATTGAAACTAAACGTAAATGATGATAGACAGGAACAGTCAGTACCGTTGACTTTTATAAACATTTCTTCCGTTTCGTTCAAATTTCATATTCCTGAACAATATTTTAGGAATTATTATTTATTCCATTTCATCTTGATTCCAAATCGTCATTATTATTTTTGTTAATACACTTCATAAATTAATGTACAGTTTCGTTCGTTGTTTCTGTGTCGTGTGTGTTCTGGTGATCTGTTTTGTGCTCTTTTACAACTTAGGACTGTGCTTGTTTTCTTAAATAAATATTATTTCATTTCTATCTACCATTTTATTCCGTTTCATTTATTGGTATGTCCCTTGATGAATAGAATAGAATAGAATAGAATAATATTTATTTGTTTAAAAACATGGTATAAAAAGATGGTAGAATACAAAAAAAATCACAAGAGCATACATGTTTTTGCTTAACAGCGATAAGCGTACAAATTTTCATTAACATTTATTGTCAAAGAAGTCTTTGACACTATAAAAACTATGACGACACAACCATTCATGCAATTTAATTTTAAACAATCTCATATTTAAGGTCTTGAGATTACTTGGTATCTTATTATATATACGCACACACATAGATATACAACTTTTATTATATTTAGCTAGTCTCGGAAGGATATCAAGTACAAGCCTGTGAGGGTCTCGTCGGTTACGAGGATATAAATCATCTGCATTACTAAATAATTCCTTATGCTTCCTCACAAACATACATGTTTCGTAAACATAGAGAGACGGTAGCGGCAACAAGCCAAGCTTTTTAAATATCAGCCTACAGGATTCGTCAGGTCGAAGCCCATAGATTGCTCTAATGCATTTTTTTTGTGCGATAAATGCTCTATTTTGATCCGTGCTATTACCCCACATTATCAAGCCATAGCGGAGTACCGATTCAACGTATGCATGGTAGGACGTTATTGCCGTTTTAACGTTAGTTATATTTCTGACTTTTTTAAGTGCATATACGAACTTATTTATTTGTTTGGACAGTATCGATATGTGCTTTCCAGTTTATGTCTTGATCTAAAGTTACGCCTAGAAATTTAGTTTGCGTTACTTCATCAATTTTATGTATATTCATTTTAACATTGTATTTAGCATTATTGGATTTATTGAATTGTATATAAACTGATTTTTTAAGATTTATTGATAAATTATTTCTATTTAGATATTGAATTAGTATGTCAATAGTGTTATTAATATCAGTCTCATGATCGTCAATTGTATTATTTTTCCTATCAGTTGTTACAATAATAGAAATGTCATCAGCAAATAATATACATTTATGGTTCGTTATATTAATTATAGAATTTATGTACAAAATGAATAAAATTGGTCCTAACACACTTCCTTGTGGGACGCCATATCTGTTGTACTTGAGTTCGGATGAGTGTGGTATCATGTCGTTATTTCTATCCCCTTTTGTTATGGTAACCCGCTGTTGTCTGTTATTTAGGTATGTCGATATCCACTGAAGCACTACGCCTCTAATTCCTATTGCCTCTAGTTTCTGTAGTAACAGGTCATGAGACACTAGGTCAAAGGCTTTAGATAAATCGAAGAACAAACCTGTAGTAAGACGGTTTTGATTAATATTCGTCAATATAGTTTTTATAAGAGCGAATATAGCTAGTGTTGTGGATTTATTTTTTTGAAAGCCGAACTGTTCTTTCTCAATTATGTTAAATTTATTACAAAATTCGATCAATCGTTTGTACATGCACTTTTCAAAAATCTTCGACAAAATAGGTATTAATGTTATTGGGCGATAATTATTAATATCAGACTTTTCTCCTTTTTTAAAAAGTGGTTTAACAATTGACACTTTTAATGCTTCGGGAAAAGTACCAAGTGAGAAAGATAAATTAATTAAATGTGTTATAATTTCACTTAGCTCAATAGTACATTCTTTTATAATTTTCGTATTAATTTCATCGTATCCTTCAGAATTTGAGTTTTTTAATGATATTATCTCCGTTCTAACTTCATTTTCAGACACCGGTTTGAGGAACATCGAATAAGCTGCTGATTTTTTCTTAGGGCTTGCTTTTATATCCGTACTACTAGAAGTATGCGCCATATTAATGAAGTGGTTATTGAAGGCAGTTGCTATTTCTATAGGATCCGAGACTACTGTGTTCTCAATTTGTATATTTTCTATACTGTCCTTGAAGTTATTGTTCACGATTTCGTCCCTAATTACTTTCCATACGGCTTTGCATTTGTTTTCATTTTCGTTAATAAACTTAATATTTGCGTTCTTTCTTGATGTATAGATACATTTCTGTAAGATTTTTGAATATTGCATATATTTACTTTTATTTTTTATATTTTTATTTCTATAATATTGATAGCGTAGAGACCGTTTTGTTTTACAACTTTGTTTCAGTCCTTTGCTTATCCAGTTTTGTTTCTTTTGGTTAGTTTTAACTTTAACTTTTATTTTTGGGAAGCATAAATTATAGAAAAGGCATAATAGTTCATGAAACGAACTGAATGCCACATTTATATCATTTTCTGCGTAAATTTCTGACCAGGACACATTTTGTAAACATTCCTTAAACTTCTGAATATTATTCAAGCTGAAGTCTCTTTTATAGATATAGTATGCTGCCTGTTTTATTTGTATTTTATGTCTTAAAGGAATGCTTAACATTTGAGCTGTATCATGGTCCGACAGATGGAGAGGCATTACTGTAGCAACAGCATCCGGAATATTACTGAGAATATGGTCAATACATGATGCCTTGCGTGTTGGCTCATTTATATGTAATTTTAAATTATAATTGTAAGAAAGATCTAGTAATTGATTAGTTATGTTGCCTTTTTTGAGAGTATTAATGTTAAAGTCACCTACTATAACTACATTTATTTTAGATTTATATTTATGAAATACATGTTCCAAAAGACCATTTAACTTAAATAAGAATTGGGTGGGGTCTGATTGAGGTGTTCTATAGACACAAATAATTATTAATTTACGATAAGTAAGTTCTATACCGCACGCTTCGAACGTATTTTGTATAGCGTAGGTATTTATAAATGGTATTTCTTTGAAGATAATGTTTTTTTTTACTAAAATGCAGGTTCCGCCTCTTTGTTTTTCCCTGCAGAAGTTGGCAGCCATTACATAGTCATGAATTTTAATATAAGACTCATAGCCTTTCTTTATAAATGTTTCGGAGAGGCATATTACATCAGGGTTATTCTGTACTTCACGTAGTTCTTGTAGGGTTATTTCGAGTAGTTCTTTTTTTGATAATAGACTAGCAATATTTTGATGAAGTATTTTGAAATTATACGTTCTAGATGGCGGAGTTTTGGGCGCGAAAAAACGTATCATTCTTCTTTATTACAGAAAAATAATACGGAATTGTTCCTTTTTCTGCTTTGTCAGTGGAATTTAAAACGTTATCCGTTTCTTGTGTTTTTTTGTTTCTTTGACCGAAATAGAAAGGAATTGTTCCTTTTTTGGGTTCGCTATTATTATTATGTAGTTTAGCGCTTGATCTGTTACTCGCTATCCGCTTTACAAGTTCTCTGGGATTTAAGTAGTTCTCATTATAGTCATGACACTCTATAAGGTAATTAATTTTAGTACACAATTCAGACATTTTAAGGGTCTGGCTTTCTAGAAATTTACATTTTTTTATACTTAAGACATGCATTTTTGATGCGATAATTAAGTTTACTTACATCTAAATACTCATTTTTAAACACATTTAATACAATAATCATGTTATTATAAAATGTATCTAGTACAATTTGTAGTTGGGATAAGATATATTTTAAATTGTGATCATTTTCTCCTACACAAATCACAAGTTTATCATTGTAGTTTAGCTTGGCATGACGGCAACTCATTATTATTTGACTACTTAGTGCATTTGGTTTTGTATCCGCGACAATCCTATACCTTTCATATTTTGTATTTTGTCTTGAGTGCATCATGGCAGCTGCTAGACCGACGCACTGTTGAGAGCCGAATATAAGTACTCTATTTGTCGATTCATGTTTTTTTTCTTCGTTTTGGGTAGACGTAGGTATGTAGGTTTTATGTTATTGTTGTTATTATTATGTTGTCTTGTTTCACTGTGTGTATTATTTTCGTGAGAGCTGCAATCTGCTGTTCTGCTTCTATTAATTTTTGTTGCAGATCCGCGATTTTTTGTTGAAGGTGCATTATTTCTATGCTTTTGTCACATAAATTCAACGATTTCCCCAAGGGAGTAGAAGGTGTGGAAAAGGCGTTTTGTTGTAGCAGAGACTCTCTTTTTCTTTTATGTTTAGTGTCTGGGCTATTTCCGATGACAGACGAAGAGTTACAGATTGATTTCAACATTTTGATTTCAGCAGTTAACTTATGATGGCATTTATAGTTTAAGATTTTGAAGAATGTTTATGTTATTTATTTTGTGAAATAAGTAAATTCTTATGTGTATGTTTCGAATTCTACATTTCCTCTAGAATATGAATTTGGCATAGTCTTATTACACATAAGAATTAATTTATTCCACAAATAAAATAACATTCATTCTTCAATACAATGTTTAGGGATTTAATACTAGAAACAAAAACTCCTAAAAGCGCCATCTAGTGAGCTAGGAATGGAGACATTAGGACATTCAGCGCTATCTCTAGGATTGAGTACTCACTTTTTACAAAACGAAAACCTGAGTGGCCCATCTATATTACTTTAGATAGTGTATTATCTATGTTGTGCATACAATAACCTATCATCACAGGCCCACACACAAAAAATACCACACAAACATAAATAAGTATTTTGCAATCCCGCCAGTCAGAGCCAGACATCAGGACATCAGAGGAGAGGAGGAGGAGGAGGGGAGGTCATTATCAGGACGAGGGGTTTGACGCTGAATGTGCACTTCGCGAAATCCGGCTATCACAATCACCGTAACAAAACTGGACCTGTCAACATATAATAACACGCGTACGCTCCGGACTGACGAGAAGATCACAGTGCTCGAGGAAGACTTGAGCAGGTTACGATAGGGTTATCTGAAGTTTGAAGAGAGGAGAAGGACTCGATGATCCTCAAATGCGGGAACTTGCTCTATTTTCGGGATAGAGGGAGATCAGATAGGTATGATAGGCATAGAGCGAGATCTGCAGTCCCAAGGTGGTGTCGGGTTTCTTGTCCATAATGTCATTGTGAGCAACATGGTGAAGATTGAGAGTGTGTCGACCAGGGTGGCGTACCTTAAACTCTGAATATTTGCAAAATATTTGTTGAAGGTCATACAGGTTTACACCCCGACCTCGTCACACCCCCATGATGAGGTGGAGACCATGAATGAGGATGTTTCCAGAGCCATGCATGGCTCTAAAACTCGGTTTACCGTTGTCATGGGGGAGTTAAACGCGAAACTGGGCAAACGAGACGATGATGACGTTGCATCCACTAGGGTCACCGACTGGCAAATTTATGGAGAAGGAGGGCCTCTTTATGATGAACTCCTTCTTCAAAAAATGAGACTTAACGTGAGAATGTGACAGAAATTGGATCTGGCAGAGACCTGGTGGTGCAAAGAAAAATGAGATTGACTTCATTATGTCGACGAAGAAGCAAGTATTCCATAATGTCTCTGTGATCAACGTGGTGTGAACCAGAAGTGATCACCGCATGGTAAGAGGCACATTTAACTTAAATATCAAGCTGGAAAGATCTCGACTGGTCAAGTCTACGCTCCGTCCAGCACCGATCCAAATCCTTGACCCCGAAAGCTTTCAGCTCGAACTTCAGAATCGTTTCGAGTGCCTAGCGAGTTCCTTGGACGATTATAACGATTGATTCGTGAAAACTGTTCGTGCGGTCGGGTCTAAGATCTTCAAGACCCGTCGTACAAATTGAAACAAGAAGCTCTCTGATGCTACTTTACAGCTCATGAAGGAGAGGCACGAGATGATCCTGCAGCCTTCTGACGATGCGCTCAAGTACCGGTGGCTCAATACACGGATCTCTAAGTCAAAACAACCCTAACAGCTAGATTGATAAATTGTTAAAATTTTAATAAAGGATTAAAGGGCAAGAAAGAAAGATAAGCTATTATTATATTTCAATTTCATTACTATGAGTGTGTATATGTATATCTGTACAACAACTAGCACTTCCCGCGCGGCTTCGCCCACGTAGATGTCGGAAAATATCCCACGGAAACAAAAATCCTTCCTTATTCCTTGTCTACATTACAAAGGGAACCTCTGTGCAAAATTTCAGCTTTCTAGGTCCAATGGTTTGGGCTGGGCGTTTATGAGTCAGTCAGTCAGTCAGGACTTTTCTTTTTAACCGACTTCAAAAAGGAGGAGGTTCTCAATTCGTCGGAACCTTTTTTTTTTTTATTTTTTTTTTTTATGTATGTTCCCCGATTACTCGAAGATGGGTGGACCGATTTGGATTTTTTTTGTTTTGTTCGAGAGGGTATACATCACAGTTGGTCCCATAAAAAATTGATTAACTCTGCTTCGGTAGTTTTTAAGTTAGCTTCAATAATACGTATTTTTTTCCCACTTTTATATGGATGATGTTCTAGTTTGTTTTGCAGGTAGTGGTATTTGAATTTGTGTGGGGTAGGTACACAACTAAAAAGTGAAAAATAAAAACTTTTGTACAAAAAAATACAACCGACTTCCAAAAACAACACTACAAAGTGAAAAATAACTTTAATTTCGGAAGTCGGTGGCAAAAAACGAAAATACATTTAACCAGATAGCGACTTCCGAAATTAAAGTTATTTTTCACTTTGTAGTGTTGTTTTTGGAAGTCGGTTGTATTTTTTTGTAAAAAAGTTTTTGTATATTAAAAAAGATATTATGTAATATTTTCTCGAAGCTTTATTTTACCTCTATTACAAATATAAAGTACGCCTATATTTTTGTTATATTTTACACTTAGCAAAAACTCCAAATAAGTTAAAAATGGGTTTTTTCATTTAACAACAAAAGTCAATTTTTTAACTCAAATAAAAATCTTTTTTTCGAAAATTCTTACTCTTCCAGAGCGTGTAGCACGAAATCGGTTGGGAATTTAGAAAAAGTGAACAGAATCAAAGTTATACATTTATGAGCTTTTATTTAGTAAAAGAGATTTTTCCCTACGATACGCGACGCACCGTTTTAGAGATTTAAGCGAAAAACCCAAAAGTGGGAACTTTGGCCCCCTCCCCCCACTCCGGCTCGCCTCCTAGATACGACTTACGACGACGACGGACTTTTAATACGTTCACTCCCTAAGCTCCCTGAACAAGTTTCTGAAGGAATCGCTGAGGTCCCAGCTCAGAGCTTACACTCTACACCGTACACCCCCTTTTGGGCCATTCGTTGACTGGAAAATTTATTTATTTATTTTACTTCCAATTACAATAATTTTATAACAATACCAATATGATCATTTAAACTTTATATAATAAGTTTTACAAGACATCTGTAAATGGTCGTAGCGCGATGTTAAATAGCCCAAGACCTACTTCAAGACCTACTTCAAGAATTGGGCTATCAATGCAAAAACAATTTTTTAAATCATGACTGGTAGTTCTAGAGATTAACAATCAAACAAACAAGCAAACAAACTCTTCAGCTTTATTATATGTAGCTCAATAATAGTGATATTGATTATTGAAACGTGGAATAAGTACTTCATGTTACAAAACCTAATACATGAACCTCCAGATAAGATCTACTACTGCTTAATAGAACTTATTGGCTCCCGCAGACAGGCGCGACGCGACACTGCGACGCGATTCTGATAGACCAATTTCCATGAAATTTTCATAAAAATAGTTCAACTAGAGTCGCGTCACGCCTGCCTGCAGGAGCCGTAAACCTGTGAGCGACGATTTTAATAATATTAAATAATATTAATATACGGTAACTGGTGGGAGTGATACCCCGTTCCATGTCAGCCCTTACAGGTTCATTATTACCATTCCATACCTCGGACAGAGCAGACGTGATCACCATCAAGTGCTGTGTGCACCAAACATCTACACTGTGTTATGTGTACCTATTATTTCCACTGGAGGATGTCTTCTGCACTGGAAAGGGCAAGGCATCAACATCAATGGCGAGGATATCACTAGCCATCGGTTTGCCGACTATATACTAGGCATGGCTGAGACTATGGAGGACCTCAGTACAATGCTCGACGACCTCAGAAGAGGTTCCACAAGAATGGGTCTTAAAATGAACATGGACAATAAAGGTCATGTCAAATGCACATGTGACACCCACTCTCATGGATATCGGAGACGCTACTGTCTAGTTAGGTGAGAAAGAGGTCAATCGTCGAATCCGACTCAGCTGGGTAGCGTTCGGGAAGCTACGCAATATCTTCTCATCTAACATACCGCACTGTCTCAAGACGAAAGACTTTGACCAGTGCGTGTTGCCGGTAATGACCTACGGCACTGAAACGTGCTCGCTCACAATGGGCCAAAATTGAAGGTTAGATGTGGAGTTTCCCTACGTGATCGAATCAGAAAAGAAGAGATCCGCAAACTGAAATCAACTGAAAGTTGTATTCCATATTTCAAAAATTTTAAACTCTTAACATTGCCGTTTTCTTTATCGTGGAGAAAGGCTCATGCATTCTGCACTACCACGGGGAAATAGTGCAGTTATGTAGGACTCTAACCCACTAAAACTCCACGGTATCCTCCTCTGCCGCTTACGGCGGGAACACGGGCACGCGTTAGCATTCATCCGTGAACGCGCCGCTGTGGGGAGTACTCCCCATCACCGGCGCACCAGAACACATTGCACGCCGAGACCACCTTAGGGACCAAACCAGAACATGGGCACCAGACGTCAGGTCATTGGCTCCGCCGCCTGCCAATTTTCCGCCGCAGAGGATAGAGAGAGCGGCCAACGTCATACTGACACTCCTCCTCCCCTGCGGCCCCACCGCGGCCGCCATCAGACGGTGGCGACCCCGTCAAGGCCGCGGAAGGTAGGGAGAGCGGCGCACCGCAATACCGGCACTCTTCTTTCGCCGTTGCCTCCAACCTTCAGCTGCAATGCCTCCCATACGACATCGCAGCCCGCCTCAGTTGCGATGTCGCCCAAGCGGCACCGCAACCTACTTTTTGGCCGCTACGTCGTCGGCTTACCGGGAAAAGCCCTGACGAGCGGCCCCTCCTCGGGTTCCTCTTCGCTTTACCGTGGGTGACCAAGCCTCGGCTACTCAGCCGAGTATTTTTTTAGTATTTTATTTATTTGGATATCAGAAAGGCGTTGGTACCTCGGATGCCATGGTTGCATATTAGAAAATCAAAAATTTCTCGAGCAAATTTCAAAAGAACAATAAACGAAATAACAAAATTTAAATGACCAAATGTTTTATTTAGAAAAATTTTAAAATCCCAATGTATGTGACATCAAAATGAACGACTGATCAAAAGTTGCTAGATGTAACTTTAAAATATCAAATCATTACTAATCAAATTACATAATCACAAATGACGACTGAATAAATTTGCTAGATGTAAAATATAAGTACCTACCAAATCTAACCTAACTTAACTCACCGTGATGTCGACCGTCTAGGGTTAGGGTCAGCAGGTCGACGGAGCCCTACTACGCGGGGCTCCTATTTCTGTCTGCAGGGTTTAAAGGAACCTAACCAACCGAACCTCGGGCTGCCCCTGACGTCGACCGTCCAGGGTTAGGGTTTCAATTTAAACACTTGAATTTTTCTATCTTCTGATTCTGACATTATTTAGAACTTGATTAATCGAACACAAGTGAAAACGAAAACGCTTCAAACAATAACACATTCACACAATCAATCAATTGACTATTAAATTAAAATTTGTATTATCTAAGTTCTACCCGCATTAGTAAGACGCCTATATAATTTTATTATTTAAGTTCTACCCGCATTAGTATAACGCATATACACTTCTGGACACATCTTTTGGCCCACCTTGTATTTTCAGTTTCGTTTGGTCCTAGCTAAAATTTTATATTAGGTCGAGCAAAAAGTTTTTATGCAGTTTTGAACCTGGCACATTCACAATTTCATTCAATAGTCTTTTTTTGAATTTCGAACACAGAATTTAAAGAAACAAAAGACAATTTGGAGCCTGTTTGTTGATATCAAACAATCGAATACTAAGAAAACTTGGTTTTATTGGTTTACTTGGATTTAATTCTTGAAAAAGTGATTGATATCTTTGGTTTTGCAACAAACATTACTTATTCTTAACATTAAGGTGAGGTTCTATCAATAATCTATGGATACTTCACCTGAAGTCGCCGCCCAAGCTGTGGCACTTATTCAGGCCGGACACAGCCAAAGAAACGTGAGTGCTCAACTTAATTTAAGTCGATCTGCGGTCCGAAATGTTTATCGGAGGTACCTAGAGACTGGCAGCTTTGTTCGTCGCCAAGGAAGGCCACGATCTCGGGTCACAACTGAAAGGCAGGATCGATTCATCGTGACGACCAGCTTGAGAAATCGTCACCTTACCTCCATTGAGATACAAAACCAACTTCGCGACTTCCACGGAGTATCTGTGATCGCTCGAACTGTTCGGAGAAGGTTAAAAGAACGCGATATGGTACCACACAAGCCAGCTAATGGCCCTAAACTAACGCGAGCCCACCGAACAGCGCGCCTTCATTTTGCACGCAGTCATTTAAATTGGACACAGCAAGATTGGAGCCGTGTACTCTTTTCTGATGAGTCTAAAATTGTGTTACATGGCAATGATGGAAGGAAGAAGGTCTACCGACGTAAGGGAGAGCGTTTCGCACAATGCTGCTTTGAAGAGAGGGTTGCTTATGGCGTTGGCTCATGGACTGTCTGGGGCGGTATATCCGCGAGCGGCAAAACTCAACTTGAGGTTGTTACAGGACCACGGCTGCCAACATTAAATGCTGAAAGGTACATTCGTGAGTGCTTAGAACCTCACGTGATACCATACGCGGACTATGTGGGCCCAAATTTCCTTTTTATGCATGACAATGCAAGAGCCCATGCGGCCGGCATCGTCAGGGAATATCTTCGGGATGTGAACATCACAGTTATGGACTGGCCAGCCAGAAGCCCAGACAAAAACCCTATTGAGCACATGTGGGACGAGCTAAAAAGACGTGTTAGGGCTCGTCAGCCAGTTGCCCAGACGATGCAGGAGTTGAAAACTGCCATAGAAGAGGAATGGGAGATGATCCCTCAAAATTTCATAGAGCGGTTGATAAACTCTATGCCTAATCGTATGAGAGCTGTGGTAGATGCCCATGGAGGCAACACGCGTTATTAAATTAAACCTTTATTTTATAAAACATGTTTTTTATTCAAAAATCAATTGCCTTTAACAAGGCGCATATCCGACTTGTTAGGCGTAGCTCCATGTCGTATGGTATTCTGAATTCAAATTTAAAACAATACGATCGAAAAAGATGGTAAAATGTATCAGGTTTAAAACTGCATCAACAGTTTTTGTTCAATCTAGCTATTATATTTCGGTAGGGGCCATCGAAACCTAAACTCTAAGGTGGGCCAATAGATGTGTCCAGAAGTGTAATATATACAGTATATTATTTGTATTAGCAAACCGGTCACGTTGTGCAAAGCCATTCTGTATCAGACAGGCGCTATTTGCTAATATTAATATTATTTTTACCTTTTTCAGTTAATCCATTTGATAATTAATAATTTATCCTGTAATCCATTTTGATCTTTAAACGATTTGGTCAATAGTGTAATAAATAATTTAAACATTGATATTCCAGACTTTGGTCAGCTGAACTTTTGATCAAATGACCATCGTTATTTTAAGCATTGTTGATTTGTACGTTGTTCTTTTGAAATTTGCTCAGAAAAGTTTTGATTTTCTAATATGCAACCGATGCTATGAACACTATAATAAATGACATTGTTAGTAAATTAAATGAAAAAATTAAAGTAGCTAGACTATTTGTTGACCTCAGTTCCGCTTTTGACACCATAGATTATGACCTACTACTATCAAAACTCGAACATTATGGTATAAGAGGCAAGACATTACAACTTATGACATCGTACTTACAAAATAGACGTATGTATGTAGAAATTAAAATATAGACGAGAATAATCACGAAGTGATATATAAGTCAAAAATTTATTTATTTATTTATTTCCCACCATCTTTACAGGTTTAACACCTAATGCGATAATGTAGACAACTATTACACATATTTTCAAAATACCGCTACATACACACATCAAAAGTGTCTAGGGATCAACATATATTTTTGCAATAACTTTTCTCCTGATTGATATTAATTAAAATTTTCTTTAAGGATTCATCAAATAAAGTGTTTTCGTTTGTCACAGTAACGTTATACCAAGTCACCTTTGCATTAATAAAGAAATTTGCCATTTTCCTAATAAAGGGATTTTTGACATTTGAACCACTAACATTAAAGTTTGAAAAAAAGACTGAAATAACAGTTTTCTTTAAAATTTTATTGGGTAACTTAAACAATTAATAATCCGTGTTTCTACCGCGAACACTAACAACACAAGAACATCGGTTTGGCATACTCAAAATGAGTTCATCCAAATCACGCTGTGGAATGGCCGCCCATGTTCGTTGCAACAACAAAAAAAGGTCTTCTTGCGACTGGATACCCTCCATATTCGGCAGAGCTCTTCTCTGTAGCATATCCCATGCATGCTCAATCGGGTTCAAGTCTGGCGACTGAGCAGGCCAGGGCAGGACATTGATGTTAGCTGCGGCGAGAGTCTGTCTTACAACTCTTGCGGTGTGCGGTCGTGCATTATCATGCATTAACTGAAATAAGGGACCGATTTGCACTTGTAGAGGAACGATGACGTCTGATACAATCGTCTCAGCATAAATTTGAGCGTTGAGGTTGCCTCTGATCCAAATCAACTCAGTTCTTCCGCCGATCCAAATACCCGCCCATACCATGATGGTTCCACCACTATAAGGATGGACTTCCTGGCAGGATTTTAATCGCTGTTGGCGTCCAGGGGTTCTCCAGTGTCGTATACGTCTTGTATCCGGTCTCATACCAAAACGAGACTCATCAGAAAAGCACACGAAACGCCATTGTTCTTCTGCCCAATTTCTGTGTTCAAGAGCCCATTGATATCGAATCCTACGATTGTGCATTGCTATAGGTGGTACCCGTAGCGGTCTTCGGGAATGAAGGTTCACTTCATGCAAGCGGTTTCTGACTGTTTGGTCGCTAATTAAGTTCCCTGAAGAGTGATGAAGCCTCACGGCTAACATCATGGCGGTTATAGTTGGAGCTCTTCGAGTTAAGATTTGAATGTATCGGTCTTGTCTCCATGTGGTGCAGCGATACCGTCCTCCATGGCGCTCAGCCACGGTACCAGTGCTTCGGTAACGTGTCCAAAGTCGACTGATAACACTCTGACTTGTATTCAGAGCTAAAGCCACAGTACGTTGCCGGGAACCAGCTTCTATCATTCCCACGGCTCTGAGCATTTCTTCCCTGCTTAAATGACGTCGCCGCTCCATAATAACGTTGGTTTTAATCAGTAGTAGGGAAACAGTAGCACTAATAATGTCTTCAATGCGCTGTATGTTTTTATAGGGAAAATATTGACAGCTGATTTTCATCTTTTACTCGAATTTGATTCACAGTTCCTGATTCAAATTATGAAATGCACCAAAAAGGATCCATATAAATTTATAAAATCATAAATTTATTACAAAGCCACATCTCAATCTCAAGAAATCCGCATAAAAATGCTTGATCCCTAGACACTTTTGATGTGTGTAGTTACAAACTAATAATTTTGTAGTACTTATAAAATGACATATGTAAAACGTGGTGTGCCTCAAGGCTCAATTTTAGGACCTATACTATATATATTTTAACAAATAACTTACTCGACTTCATAAATAAAACTCAGCCGAATGAGAAACTTGTTGTTTTCGCAGATGACACAAACATAATAATTGGGGCAAAAGACATAGAAAACTTGACATTAAAAACAAATATAATTTTAGAAAAAATTTGCGAATGGTTTACAGCCAACAACTTATTGCTAAATACACTTAAAACTAACCTCATGTTATTTAAGACTGCGACTCGTCATAATGACAACTTAGATATACGAATAAATGTAAATTCTTAGGTATTAATATAGATTCGCTTTTAAATTGGAAACCGGAGCTTGCTGTTATTGAATCATCCATATCGTCAGCATGTTACGCACTCAGGAGCCTTAGGGATGAATTGAACATAGAACAGTTAAAGGCAGTATAGTATGCGCTGGTCGAGTCTAGGATAAGGTATAGCATCATGCTCTGGGGAAATAGTTACAAGTTATAACTGACAAAGAGCGTCCATCTTACAGAAACGAGCCATAAGGACAATAGTCAAAATTGCACAACGTGTCTCATGCAGAGATTACTTTAAAAAATTGGGAATATTAACAGTACCTAGCCTTTACGTATTGGTCCTCTTAAGTCATTTTGCTAAGTATCTACATGAATTTGAATCACAAGAAGAACGTGAGATTAGAGAGAGCACGCGAAGAAAACTTTTTAAGCATCTATTAGCACCAAAATTAAATATAGTAGAGCATTGGTTGAAGTACCAAGCTGTAGAGATATTTAATAACATATTTAATAAGTTGCCTTCTGAGCTGAGATACTGATTTATAACACCCACTTGTTTAAAACAAAATTAAAAGCCTTTTTATTAGAAAAATGTCTGTACACTAATCGGAACTAACGTCGCACAATAATTAAGGACTTAAATTATAAATTTAAATTGAAAACTTTTTGACATTATATTTTTTAAACCTGTCTCACATTATATTTACACTGTTTGACATTACGTACTTAATTAAAACTGTTTAGCAATGGACATAAATTTTACTTCAAATTTTAATTAATAATTCGTAATTCTTTGTATTTATATTGCATGTGTATATATTCAACACAATGTAAATTGTTTTATGAATAAATGAAAAAAATGATATGCGCTAAGCCACATAGCACTGCTCTTTATGGGGGATGCGCATTGATAGCCCGTGATATTCAAATTTTCTTGCGTTTTTTGCAATTTGCAGGTCCGTGTCAGGTTATATCTTGATCAAAATATGAGACACGACAATAAAACGTATGTATATACATAATTTTAACCATAAAAATCATAGAAATATACTTTCTTATATTTAGGATAAAAATCATCAATACATCTCTCTAAGTTAGATTTCGTGCAGAAAATCAGACGAATCTGCACGAAATATATCTTAGAGAGATGTATTGATGATTTTTATGGTTAAAATTATGTAAATAGTCTTTAGGAATGGCACCTACTGTTGGGAATCGAACCCAACATCTCGCGCGCGGTCGTCACGAGCAAGCTGCGTGATCAACGCGCCACCGCCCTCCGGCAAGCAGAGGCGCGGCGCAGCGGGTGGACACGGCTCAACACTCGCTTCCACGGACTCCGCCGCGACGGACGACGCTCCTCTCTAAAGTTTAAAATTAGTATTGTTTTGTTCGGGAAATATTTGTATTGTTAGACGACAATATACCAGTCTTAATTTTGATACAGTCCGCTCTTTCATTGCTCCCCGCGCTAACACCTACGATCTATATTAAGGTCCTATTTTTAAAAGGCTTTACTGAAAATATTATATGAACAAACATATTATGCAGTGAACGAATACCGTAGGGCTACTTCGGTTACTTTGGCCCAAATCGAGACAGATGTTTAGTGTCATTAAATCCACACAAAGTTCCGCAAGTACTCGACTATATCGACATCTATTAGTTACCGAAGGACATACCTAACGCGCGACGTTCGGTTGTGTGGTCGCGAAACTTCGGCCAGTTAAACAGCTTTCTCGATTTCGGCCAAAGTTATGCCCTAGAGTCAAAGTAACCCGCCCTTACGGTACCTAACTGACACATTATAATTACTTTTTTTTTATAATGTATTTTTATTGATTTGACAATTAACACTAGAATTTATTATTATACTTTATTGGAATCTTTTTTTTTTATGTCTTGACAATTTGAATTTGAATTATTTAGTAATGTGTGACAATTGTTATTAAAATCAGCATGTTTGTACT
This sequence comes from Cosmia pyralina, assembly GCA_946251885.1. Lineage (NCBI taxonomy): Eukaryota > Metazoa > Arthropoda > Insecta > Lepidoptera > Noctuidae > Cosmia > Cosmia pyralina. The sequence goes on from OX276360.1 coordinate 25,831,108, forward strand.
AGTAATATACAAAGTAATGTACAATGTACAAAGTAATATACAAAGTAATGTACAAAGTAATATTTGTACCAGGACTCGGATACCGGTATATTTTTCGAAACGGTTTCATCTTATATAACTAAGAAACGATTTGTTTCAGTTATGTTCGAACGGAACGTTATAAATATCGTTTTTGAAGAAAAACAAAATTTAAATAATTCTCGATTAATAAAACGTTTTTAACCGTTATTTCCATTTTTGATGAATGAAATGAATACGTAAGGTACCTAACTTAATTAAATAAGTTCATACTTGTCGCCATACGCCGTGCGCGGCTGCGTCCAGCGGAATAAACTTGTTTTTGAAACGTTCTCAATTCGTTTTCGTTCCGAACAAAATATTAGTAGGATATTATTGGGCATTCTACCCCACTTTCCGTTCCTTCGTCTCACTCCGCTCGACTCAGTCACTGTGGGTTAGAATGCCCAATAATATCAATGAAATCCAGACAGTAAAATACTGGTTCTGCGCGTATTCCACGCGATGTAATGGAAACATTTTTCAGTGCATGGCTTACACGCTAATTCACTTTTTGAATCTCGTTTGGTTGCGAATGGAACGGAAATAGGTCTAAAAATACCTAATAACATAAATGATGGATTTACAAAGTGAATGGACAGAAGATTTGTTCCACCAACAGATGCAAGATTCGGTGAAATCAAATTTAGAAAACACTCACGTTCTTATATTGAAGGATAGCCATGGTGAAGTTGCTCGTACATTTGTACGAGTTAGCGACAATGAGTTATAAATGTCGATGTAATACATTAATTAACTCATTATTAATATAACGTTTCAAGCAGTCGTCATGAAATTTGTAAAACAACCACATTCGTTACATGTAAACAATCTTTTTATTCATTCTCAGGAGACTGGTTTTCGTCATGGAGAATTATTACCAAAATCAGTACGATGTATCATTTGCGGTCCGTCAAATTGTGGAAAAACGAATTTATTCATTGGTCTTCTTATACACGAGAATGGTTTAAGATTTCAAAATGTTTATGTTTATTCAAAAACCTTGCAACAACCCAAGTACATTTTTTTAGAAAAAGTCTTGCAACGAGTACCAGGCATTTCATTTCAGAAATATCATGAAAATGAGCAAGTACTGAGTGTTCGGGCCGCAAAACCGAATTCTGTAATTGTATTTGATGATGTTGCTTGTGAAAATCAAAGTAGTATGCGTGATTATTTTGCTATGGGGAGACACAAGTTCATCGATTGCTTTTATCTAAATCAGACGTATAGTAAAATCCCTAAGCAGTTAGTAAGAGACAACGCAAACCTAATCATACTTTTTAAACAAGATGAAAGAAATATGAGACATGTTTATGAAGAACACGTCAACACTGACATGACGTGGATTGAATTTCGTGAAATGTGTTCAAAAATATGGAGTATATCTTTCAGTTATGTTGTAATTAATAAAGATTGTTCAAAAAACAAAGGATGTTATAGAAGTAAATTTGACACGTTCGTAATCTTTGAGTAAGAACACGAAAACATATATAAAGCATTTACCTGTATGACATTATTATTCACCTTACGACGCTTAATCAATTACAACCTATTGTACCAATATGGAAAAATCATTGAAACGACAAATTGTTGATGCAGCAGAAGCTGTAAAGATAAAAGTACGAAAAATGAGAGATGCTGAGATTAACAACAAACAAGCACTAGAATTTGTTTTCAAACCTGTAACAGAACCTCTCAACTTAATTGCTAATGCTAGTAAGCAAACTCCTCTCCTGCGTGCTAGTGATGATTTTGCTGATGTTCCGTTTATTGCCGAAACTTTTCAGAAAGAAGGAACTGGTAGCGCAGGAAGTAATGATATTAATGACGATGAAGACAAATATGAATCCGATATCAACAGTGACTCTTCTTATGAGTCAGTAGTCCAAAAGAATCAAGATACGTCATCCTGGACACTTTCTTCTGAAGCGTTGGGTGACGTTCCATTTGGGGTTAGATCAGACCGCGGGAAACTGATGTTAGGTTCTGCTTACATAACGATCAACGATCAATACATCACCGTGGCTGGAAGTAAATACCGAAATACACCTGGTTTAAAACAGTTGTTGCTTAAGAAAGATGTAGACTTAAGCTTGGTTACAGATAGTGATATGCAAAATTATAAGTCAATGCTACTTGATACAAATGCACATCGTCGAGACTATGAACCAAGTAAGCCAATAAAAAGTAATAAAGGACAAAAATATTTGCAAGTTATTAAACCTCTTTTTAAACTGAAGAATGCAGTTCAGGGAAAGGGTCTACCGTTAATGAAAAAATGGAGAAAAAACGTAGATTTAGTGTACTGGGATAATCCTAATGAATTAGTGGAAAGGTTGAAATTATTAATTGCGTCTAGAGATGCTGGCAACACAGGATTAGATAATGAAATTATATCTATCATTGAAGAATTGCGTGAAAGTAAAGTTATAAATAAATAAATATTATAAAAATATGTTTATTTTACTATCAACCTCTCGATATTATACACCTTAAAAATGAACGTAGATAAATTCGGACACTACATTCACAAAAGAATGCGATTATCAGAGTTATTTGAGTTTAATGAAAATGCATTGTTAAAATCAGAAAACGGAGATTTTGACATAAAAACATCAAGACTGAGAGGAATTAGATCTCCAGTAGAAGCAGACGATGCTGTGAACAAGGATTATGTAGATCGATTGAATGCTAACACGATAAACGAATTAAATAACCTGACTGTGAACAAGGATTATGTAGACCAATTGAATGCTAATATGTCTAAACAATTTAATAATCTGATTGGTACTTTGCGTTCTCAAATCATAAAAGATGCAAAGACTACAGTTCAAACTACTTTAAAAGCAAGGATATCTGAGGTTTCAACTCATTTACAAGATAAGTTTTATACTAAAGCAGAGGTAGACAAGTTACTTCAAAAAACTCCGTAATGATAAAACAGCAAATTGTAAATGAAATACACAAAGCGGCACGAAGAAATTTTCTTCGACGTTCTGTTATTCTAAAAGGAATCCACGACTTATGGCAAGCAGACTTAATGGACATGCAAAAACTGAAAAAGTATAACAAAGGTTACAATTTCATCTTAGTGGTGATTGACTGCTTTTCAAAGTATGCCTGGGCAGAACCGTTAAAATCAAAAACTAAATCTGAAGTCACTCAAGCATTTGAACGTATACTAATAAGCAGCAATAAAAATCCAGTTAACTTACAAACTGACATGGGTACAGAGTTTTATAACAACACATTCCAAGCCTCATGAAGAAGTACAACATTAACCATTACTCATCTTTCTCAATTAAAAAAGTTTCAATTGTAGAGCGACTAATTAAAACTGTTAAAAATAATTTATATAAATATTTTAGTCTCATTGGAAACTATAAGTGGTTAGGATCACCATTAAAAGATTTATTTAAGACATATAACAACACAAAACATCGTACTATTAAAATGAACCCGATTGATGTGAATAAATATAATGAATCAGTCATAAAAGAAAATATTAAAAAAATATGTAAACATGAATCCATCCAGCGGAAGCCTAAGTTTAAAAATGGTGACTGTGTTCGTATCAGTAAATACAAACACAATTTCGAGAAAGGTTATACTCCTAACTGGTCAACTGAACTCTTCACGATAAAAAAGATTAATAAAACTGTACCAGTAACATACCACATAGAAGATCAAAGAAAGCAAGATATATTAGGAACTTTTTACGAGCAAGAACTTCAAAAATCTGACTATCCTGATGTTTATTTAGTAGAAAAAATACTTAAAAAGAAAGGAAAGAAACTATTCGTCAAATGGTTAGGTCTCAGTAATGAAGAAAACAGTTGGATTGATAAATCTGCATTAATAAATTGAGATATAAAAGAAGTATTTTGTAATATTTGTATCATTATACTTTAAGTAATGCAAGGTGATGGACTAGTTAACAGCATAATTAATAACCTACCCTTCGAAGCTCATTTGCCTGGATACAATTATTGCGGACCAGGAACTAAACTTCATAAACGTTTGTTGCGAGGTGATCGAGGTGTGAATAAACTAGACGAAGCTTGTATGCACCACGATATAGCATATGCAAAACATACCGATTTACCTAATCGTCACGAAGCCGACTTACAGCTATTAAACATGGCTAAACGTAGACTTGAATCAAAAGATGCAGGAAAAGGTGAAAAATTAAGCTCATGGTTAGTAAGCAAAGTCATGAAAGCCAAATTGAAATCTGGTTCTGGTGCCAAAACATTTAAAAGTTTAGTATCAAAAATAAGATCGAAAATAAAAAAACTAAAACCCAAGGATAGTAAGTCTTTAATAAACTTTGCTTATTTAGCTGCAAAAAAGTTATGTCCCAAATTACATCAAATTCGAGTGCCGAGAGTGATACCCATTCCGAAAACTGGTGGGGTTCTACCTTTAATTCCAATTTTTGCTGGCTTATCAGCTTTAGGAGCTTTAGCTGGTGGTGCGGCTGGAATTGCAAAAACGGTGAATGATTACAAATCAGCTCAGCAAAACTTGCGAGAGACTGAACGACATAATAGAACTATGGAGGGTTTAGCAGTGGGCAAAGGTTTATACCTAAAACCTTATAAAAACGGCAAAGGATTGTTCCTAAAATCAACAAAAAACTGAACAAGAAGCTACCCAATCGTCCACTAACTAATATAGACATCCAAAACTATGCAAGAGATATCCCATATTTCCGAGGAGTATATATGAAAGATCAATTACCAAGGACGCCGAAACGTATGGAATGTGGTATCGTTAACTTAGACGATTCTAAAAACGAAGGGACGCATTGGGTAGCTTATGTAAAAGTATATGACTATTGTGAATATTTTGATATATTATAAGCTTATTCTTATATTCTTAGGAAAATAGCATTAAACAGATTAAAAAAAAAGATAACGATCAAAAGGCGATTTATTTTTTAACAGTTAAATTTCACAATAAATAAGAAAACTAAATTTAAAAAGAAACAAATTTAAGGTAGGCAGAATTGGCTATCCAAACGGGCAGAGATTCCTCTTAACATGTTGACTCCACGGAAAAAAGGGCCGAAAATGAGCGTGCAGCGGCTTATAAAGGTGCGCGGTGGCTGCTATCCGTCATCCCCTCCATTATCCCCTCCTGGCAACGGTTTGACAACGCCTTTTCCGCTAACACGGCCTCTCCTGACTGGAGGACGTCCTCGTACTCCTGTGGCTCAGGCTGCAGGGCTTCTGCAGTACTGGAAGTGCTTGGTACGGGCTCTGGCATCATCTCACCAGAAGGCACATTGTTCCATGTGACAGCTCGCTCAGGCGTGGACTCCACGTCATCGGTATTATAGTCTGCGCCTGAAACACAAACAGCTTGCTTTACTATTCTGATTTTCAAAAACTACACGTAGTTTCGATTTTTTTTTTATTTTTTTTTTACTTTCAGAAATAATGCAACTGAAACGCTGCAGACATTTCAGCAGCACTATCACTGTCGAAAACAAACAAGAATAATAAAAAAAAAAAGTGTAAGAAACATAGGCACGACGTTAGCATATTTCTCACAACCCCACATGGCATAGGCACGACGTTAGCATACCACATGATTTCGACACTTGTATGACATAGGCACAACGTTAGCATACCACACAGTATCAACACTTGCATGGCATAGGCACGACGTTAGCATATCACGTAGTCTACACTTGCATGGCATAGGCACGACGTTAGCATACCACGTAGTCTACACTTGCATGGCATAGGCACGACGTTAGCATACCACGTAGTCTACACTTGCATGGCATAGGCACGACTTTAGCTTATCAGCAAGTGTAGCACAAAGTTACCTTCGAAAAACGCAGCACACGCGTCAGGAGTCCATTCCCCTCGCCACGGCACCATATACTCTGCCGCAGCCTGGGTCGATTTTCCATATGAGCCTGCCAATAGCTGCAGCTCATATCGACCATGGGGAAGCGCCTTGACCACACGGTACGGCCCGCGCATACCCGAATCGAGCTTGCCAGATGCTTGTGCCTGTTTAATAACAAAAACAAATGAATTAATATCGAACAGCCTAGGAGTTCTACGATCAGCGTTAGCCTTTACATCTTGCTGATGCTGATTAGCCCTCAAACGCTCTGAAGCCTTTGCATTTCTCTCAATGCCTCGCGGTTCGGATGACAGTTTTCTAGGGCGACATCTCGGACAAGGTGACGTATGAGTGGTGTAGCCGCTTCTATGCCGACTAGAAGGTTCAAGGGGGATAACCTGGTGGTTTTTTGTTTTGTTATGTTCAAAACCAACTGCAATCGCCACATAACTTCTGACCATTCGTTTTGTCGATGGTTGCATTCTATGCGAACCATGTTTAATAACGTTCGGCAATAACGTTCAACCTGCCCGTTGGAATGGTGCATCTCAGGAGTGATGAGGTGCACGTCAACGCCTAACTCCGTTACAAGCATTGTAAACTCTGAGCTTTGAAACATACGGTGGTGCGCCGACCCCAAGTAATATGGGATAAGGGCAGGAAGAAGAAGTAATTTAAGTTTCACTATGTGTCCACGCGTAAAAATCATTGCGTGTCCAGCCAGATGACGAAATAATAAGTGATACTAATTTTGAGTTTCACCAACTGGACACAATTGCGTCCAGTCTCTCGTGTCGAGTTGATGAATAACCCGAATTATTTAAGACGGACCAGCACCCTAATTGCGTAACACAGTTTCGATTTTTGACAGTCCAACAACATTCATTGGGTTATTTACGTTGGTGAGCAGACATATTTTTCAAACATATGAAGCAAAGGATTAGTAATTTGTTGCAAAATAATTCAAATTCCGATTGGTAGGGTGCTGGCTGCCATCAAAGACGTATAAAAAAGACGGACATATTCTCGCTAACAAAAAACTGTGTCTATTGGAGTCAGCCAGCTCGCTGTACCTACAGGCGCCACGCACACATTCACACATCAATCAACCATTCGTAATATGGTAACGTATTCGTAATATGGTAAGGTAAAAAATACAGCATGTCTTGTGAAATTTACTCGAAACTCAATAACCGACTCAATATTCTACAACTTACGCATAATAAATGCAAAGTTGCGATTACAAAATGGCATCTTACTTTGGACTATGATATGACTGAAAACTTTTTAACCTAAAAAAAAAAAAAAAGGCACTGATACATACATTTATTTACTATTCTATATCACAAACATACTATTTATATATCACACACCTTATCACACATACACACCAACACACCCCTTCACACAACACACATATAATACATACATATTTGGATATCTACTGTTTTTCTTTGTGTATTATCATTAGTTTTTTTTTTGTAAATTAGTTTTTATTGTATTTTCCTTTCATAGTAATTACGAGTAAATTATTTGAAATTAAGAAATTTATTGTAACGTACTTAAAGCAAATTCAAATTCAAATTCTTTATTGCATTCATGTGTACATTCAGTTGTTACATATATGTAAGTAAGTTCCAACATGAAACCCGGTTAGGGCACGGCAACATAGTAGATTTTAACAAAACAAGCATCCTGTCAGTAGGTATACTGGATTGCGAGTTTGTTAAGCAAATATAATATAAGTAATATAATTAGTAAGGTTATTAAAATATTTTATTTACGTGTATTAATTATTATATTTTATTAATTTGTATCAGTTATTAAAATTAAATAAACAATATCGTTAATTTGTATGAATATTTATTAATTTATATTCTCTATTAAATTAGTTTATTAATATGTATGAATTACTATATTTTATTCATTTATATTCTCTATTTTGTTTACATTGTATTAATTTATATTCTCTATATTATTAGCATTTTATTATTTTATTTATAAGTTATGTGTAAGTGTATGTATATGTGTTTTTTATTTTTTTTTATTGAATTATCTATCTATCATTTTCACTATTTTATTCTAAGTATTCTGCGACCGAGTAAAAGCATTTTTGTGTTAGATATTCTTTTAATTTTCTGTTAAATGTATTGAATTTGGGTTCTTCTTTAATTTGTTCCGGTAATTTGTTGAAAATTTTTACTGCCATGTAGTATGGGCTATGGTAAAGCATTTTAATCCGAGATTGTGGAAGATATAATCTATTTTTATGGCGTGTGTTTACGTTATGCAAGTGTTTAGTTTTGGGGAAAATGTTGCTATTTTTAAATACAAATATGCAAAGGTCCTGTATGTATATAGAAGGTAAAGTTAGGAGTTTTAATTTAACAAAATATGGCCTACAACTTTCAGTATTATCAATGTGGGCCAGTATTCTAACACATTTTTTTTGGATTATAAATACTTCGCTTGCGTTTACGCTGTTACCCCATAACATCACCCCATATCTTAGCCACGAGTTTGCGTAAGCGTAGTATGCCGATAGTGCCGTTTCTGTATTTGTGCTATGTTTAAGTTGAAACAAGGCGTACGTAAATTTAGATAATTTAGATTTAACTGTTTCTATGTGTTTTTTCCGATTGAGATGTGTGTCTATGTTTATACCGAGTAGGTTAAATGTAGTTACTAATTCTATAGGGGTGTCATTAAAAATTACATTATTGCTTAAGGGGGGGGGCTTTGTACGATCTAAATTGTATCATTTTGGTTTTTTTACAGTTAATTTCTAAATTGTGATCTAGTAGCCAAAGTGTTACCGTCTGGAGAGTATTTCGTAAGATTGAGTTTGGGTCAGAATTTTTGTCACATTTTATAAGTACAGAGATATCATCGGCGAATAGTACTGGTAATGTAGTTTGTTTATTTAGTATTTTTGGGAGGTCATTGATATATATTAGAAATAGTATGCAGCCCAAAACACTGCCTTGAGGGATGGAGCATGTGAGATTTCTAACCTGGGACCGCACTGTTATTGTCTCCCTATCTTTAATATTATGGTGTTCAATCTGGACTATTTGCTTCCTGTTATTTAAATATGATTTAAACCAATTATAAGCCGGGCCACGTATACCAGAACCGTAAAGTTTTGTTAGTAATATAGTATATGATACTTTATCATAGGCTTTTGACATGTCGAGTAGCAGGCCTAATGCATATTTCTTGTCATTTATTTGTTGGAGAGCGGTTTGGACATATTTGTAAACTGCACATGTTGTGGATCTTGTCTTCCTAAAACCATTTTGACAGTCATCAAGAATATTGTATTTTTCTAAGAAAAAGTTTAGTCTGTTGCACATAGCTTTTCAAAAATCTTTGAAAAGGTTGGCAACAACGCTATGGGTCTATAATTACTAGGGGTGTGGGTATCATCTTTTTTATGTATTGGTTTTACTAGGGAAATTTTTAGTAAGTCGGGAAATTCTCCAAACTCAAAGCTCTGGTTTATTAAGAATGTGAGTGGTGCGGACAATTCTTCTGCACATTTTTTGACTAAAATAGGGGGTACGTCATCTATTCCGCAGCTATGCTTATTTTTTGTTTGTTTTATTAGATTAAATATTTCTTTTTGGTTTACTGGGCGAAGGTACATTGACGTAGTTGGTGAGGACATTACTGGACGTCCAGTTTTTAAGGGATTATTTGTATTTGTGTCTGTTTTCGTTTCACCTACTGTAGCAAAAAATTCATTAAATATATTTGATACCTTTTTAGGGCATGAAGTAGTTGTATTGTTTACTTTAAGCGATATATTTTCATACTGCCTTGGCCTAGTTTTGCCAGTTTTATTATTTATAATATTCCACATAGTTTTAGTTTTATTATCTGACTTTTTCATTTGTCTGGTATATTCTATTTTCCTTGAAAGTGTTATGCTACGTTTTAATATTTTGCTAAATTTGCTATGATAGGTTTTTATGATATTAGATTTAGATTCGTTTAGTAAAATTCTTAGTACTCTTTTGTGTTTGCATGATTTTTTTAGCCCTGTTGTCATCCATCCTTTAGCTTTTTTTGATTTTAATTTAACTCTTTGTTTTGGTATTATTTTATCTAGGAGCTGTGTTATAGTTGTGATGAATGTGTAGTAGTTTTCATTTACGTTTTTATTTGTATTTATAGTGTTTCCCCAATCAATTTCTTTTAATGCATTTTTGAAGTTTATCATGTTTTTATCTGTAAATAATCTTTCTGTTTTATACCATATTTTGTTGTTATTTGTATACAAGCAGTTTGTATTTAATTTTAAATTAATAGATTTGTGATCGGAGAGTCCGTAATCTTCGACATATTCTTTCTTAATTAAGGGTTTATAGTTGGTAAAAAGTAAATCAATGCAAGTGGAAGTAGTTTTTGTTATCCGTGTGGGTTCACGAATTATTTGTTTAAGATTATGTGAGCGCATTAAGGTAAGAAGGTTCTGTGTTTGTTTGTTTTTTTCGAGTATATTAATATTGAAATCCCCGCCAGTTAAGATATATTTATTTCTATCTCTAGTATTTAATCTATTTAAAAGCTTTTCCATTTGCTCGTAAAATATATTGATATGGCGATCTGGTCTATACAATCCTATGAATATACAGTTTAATTCAGGAACTTCGATTGCACAAATTTCTATTATTAATTCTTTGGAATAATTTACTATATCTATTCTTTCTATAAATTTTACATCTTCTCTTACAATTAGGCAAACACCTCCTCCTTCTCTATCTTTTCTACAGAATTGTGATGCAATTTTATATCCTTGAAGCGATACAGAGTTACAAAAATGCTCATTTCTCCATACTTCTGATAACGATAGTATATCAATATTTTTTTCTACTAACAAATGTTCAATTAAATCTATCTTATTTCCTAGACTTTGTATGTTTTGGAAGGTTATCGTAATATCATTAGCGAAATGTCTTATTTATTACACTTTTTGGCTTATGTACTTTTTGCGGTGGGATGCTGGGGTTTGGTTGTGAGGACGACGACTGCGGAGTCGGTGTATTTCCTCTCTCTATGACGGGTGGTATTTCTTCTATAATTTTATTTTCCATAAGGTTATGGTTTTGTGGCGTTTCCGTTTTTGCTTCATCGGGACTGATAAATTCTTTCCCATTTATGAACAATTTGTTGTTTCTGATAATAGCATAATGTCCATTTTTCCGTGCCATAATTAGGTTTTGTCTTAGTTTTTTCCTTTCCTCCAGTGTTTTCCTGTCCATATATTTTTCGATAGTTATTCCAGTGTTCTTAAATATGCTTGCATTCTCCAGTATGTAGTTGGTCATTCTCTTGCTTACCAATTCAATAGCGAGGGGCCTTCTATTTCCTCTTTTCCCTATGCGTTTAATGTCTTCTATATAAGGATCTATATCTATACCCATAACTTCGTAAAATAGTCTAGACGTGCGTTCATACAGGCTTGTTTCAGTTTCTCGATGTTCTTCTGTTAATCCGTAAATTACAATTTTTTTGGTATTTTCTAGGTTCTGAAGTTTTTCTTGAATATTTTAAATTTTTTTATCGACTTTATTTATTTCTTCTTGATAGGCTTTTTGGGCTGTTTTAAACGCATGGCTGTTTAAAACGCTGTCCTCGTTTTGAATATTCTTGATGGCATTTTTAATTTCAGTTTGGATTGTTTGTTTGACATCTGCTAGTATTGTTGATTTAATCTTATCTAATTTAGTATCTAGCAGTAAGCTGATGTTATTCAATGTTAAGTGTTCATTTTCCTTAATATTTGTACTGCTGTTTCCAGACTTAATATAATCGTTTCTAGTATTTGTTATAGTGTCACCAATAATTTCATCTACAGAGACACTATCATCCTCGGGACTATGTATGTCATATCCTCCCAAACTCTGATTTACAGTTTGTTTTTGGCGCAGTGTAACATTTGCATCAATTGGTTCAATTTGAGTGCTACTTTGAATCAGTTCTTTTAAAGGGGTGGTTATATTATTTCCTTTTGGCAGTTTGCACACACAGCCCTGACATTTCCAATTAGATTTGTGATAAGCTGTCATTGTGGTATAAAAGTGGCTTTCGGGAATGTTCGCGCATGCTAAATCATAGTAAGCACTGCAGAGGGTGCATTTGAGAAATTCTTCATTCGGAGTTTCTTGGTAACAGCCTGCACACTGGACCATTGTCGCAGCAGCAGTTATAATACTTATTAACTATTGGCCTCTTGAGAGCGATAACCGAGTTACGGCGTTATTGATAAGTTGTTTTCCCTTGATGAACTTAGCTTTAATTCAGATTGAATAATAAAGTATTCTACTTGAACTTATTAGGAAGTGCCCTTTTCAATAATAGTTAACTGTTTAGTTAGTGTTTGATCCAATGTACCTACGATGTTGTGTACTCGTACCTGATATTCTTTGTAAAAGCGATCAAGTGAATTGACTCAAGTAACCTCTGCCCAGCTTATTCAATATTAGGTTTGCAATCACAACGATCCAAATCGATCAGTAATTAATCAAAATTCAGCTCATTGTATGAAGTAGTCGGAAACAGTTCCTTGATATGGCCGGGGTGGCGCCACCAGTCGTGTGCCCTCGCAATGCGACGCAGGCGCACCGCGCTTGTCGCTGGAACGCTGCGTCAAAAACTTTGTCGGTAGGTTGGTAGCACCGTTATAGTTTCAAGCTAATTCATGCATAGCTGCAAATGTTAACGGAACGAAGGAGCCTGGACCTCACGCCACAGGGAATCCTAGTGTGAGTTCCAGGAAACAACACATTGAATGTAATTTCTTAAACAATAAATTATTCTTATTCTTAAATTTGTGTCGGCCTGGTAGCTACAGCGAGCTGGCTGACTCCGATAGACAGTTTTTTGTTAGCGAGAATCTGTCCGCCTTTTTTATACGTCTATGCCATACATTGTTCTCGTTTAAATAACCGTTTAGGCAGCGCATGCAAATAATTCTGTTATAAGCATTGACGTATATATTACTGCATTTACTTATATCAGTGGTTATGTACAGTATAATATCATCCAAATCGCGTGCACTCATTATCATTAAATCAATAAAATTATTATTAGGTACGTAAACTTACGTATCACTCAAACTATCATCACTAAAAGGTGTCTTACCGCTTTCCGACTTGCTAGGCAAAAATTGTGATAGCTCGGCTAATATGCATGATATAGACAATAGTAGGTACATTTTGATACAAGTGGAGAAATTTCGTTATTGCATTCGAGGCGGAATTAACACCCGAGCCGTAGACGAGGTTGTTTTTGGGCCGAGAACTGCAATCATAAATGTCCACGTGTATCAAACGACGTTTTTCAATACACTTTAGAAGAAATAAAATAAAATAACGAAAAGTATTTTTGTCATGAATGATTAGGAAACTATGATTGAAATTTTCTTTTTTTTCCGCGCTTTGCTTTCGCCAGGTTGAAGGAGAAGCAAAGGTATAAAGCCGATAAACAGCCTAATATGAAAAATAGAAAATTCAAATATTTTTGAGTTTGACGTGTTAATTTGCTCATAAACGTTTTTTTTATTGTAATAATCATGGTTTTTGATGATATTCTATTTAATCATTATTTAAATATTCAAATAATATTAACGACGTAAAGTTATAGCCGCAATTATCTCTTTGCCGAGATTAAAATAAAACATTCACCTCCGAATAGAGACGGAGGGAATAGAGGCATTGAACACCAATTCGGATTAAGTATAGGTATAAGTTATCTGTGGCAATTTTTATTCCCGCACAAGTCATGGAAAATGAAAATTCGCACGCGTGTGAAATATATTGCATTGTGAACCTAATCGTAGTGCGATATGAACCAGTTTTGAAAATAACATTTATAAACTATAGCACTCAGGAATAATGTAGTAGCTTTCAACCAGTGAAAATATTTTTATAATTGGAACATTAGTGTGGTTCCGGAGATTACCCGCTACATACAAACTTACAAACAAATGATACCTCTTTATAATATTATACTCCATTTGCAATAAGATTAGACATATACATAAACCTTTTTTACAGATCGTTCAACCGATTTTGACTTCTATTGTGTTGGTGGCATGACAAATGGCAGCTGCAGTAAACAGTTGTTATTATAACCACTTTTTTGCCTTTAATGCCATCCTTAAGCCTACGGAATAGAAGTCAAAATCGGTTGAACGGACTGTAAAAAGGTTTGTTTGAATGTCTAATCTTATTGCAAATGGAGTATAGTATAGATTAGTTGCGATGTCTGCTCACTCTCACGCATGCTTGATTCCATTTCCAACCGCCCAAGTCGCATCTCGCAGCGTGAGACTGTGGTGAGACGTCCTACTTCGTTTACTGTAGGGCACGTACAATAGTTATTATACTCTTTGGGCACGTAGTAGGACTAGGGACTCGATTTGTTTGTCACCGTCCTCCAATTGGCTTTGAGCGTGAGCTCATCAACCGTAACATGGACGTAGTCTAGACATTTCTGAACTCCAACTTTCTCATCTTCCATGTTTTTGAGGCCTGAAATATCCGCTTGAATCGTCTTTAATTTTCTATTAACCCTTACACGGGCCCCATGCATCTGGATGTGCTACGTAAAATTTGAATACAGTTTCATGTTCGCGAAGCATTGTAGAATACAATACACCCAAAAAAAAAATTCAATTAAAAAAAAAAACATGTGGTTGAAATTTGCACTCTGCCTGTTTCGTTGATTTGTGTAATCTGACAGTTTGTTTCCACTCTACCACTTCATTGATTTTGAATTTTAGCTTACCGACTTTCGACGCGCTTCCACCATTTGAATGGCTGAGTAAACGCGACAAAATATTTTTTTCTATAGGTTGCGTAAATTATAAAAAAACAACTATTTATACTCGTATATATATGAAATATGTTTAGTAATAAGATTTTATTACATCGCTGGCTTACCATGGTTATGTATCGTCCGTGCTTAGATACGGCATTGTAATATGGGGTAACTCAGTAGATTTTGACAGAGTTTTTAAAGCTCAAAAAAAATGTATTCGAGCAATTTGTGGAGCTCACTTTTTAGACAGCTGTAAGCCACTATTTCAAAAACTTAAAATTCTACCTTTGCCGTGTTTATATATTTTTGAAATTTGTATTTTTGTTAAAAGAAATTACGATTTATTTGAAATTAGCACTGAAAGGCCAAATAGCCGAACAAGGCATAAAGACAGACTTCGGCTGCCACAAATAAAACTAAAATTATTTATGAAAAATGCATACTGCATGTCGATTATTATCTACAATCATTTACCAAATAGTATTCAAGATTTACCGCTGACAATGTTTAAAAAAATGCTTTTCAAATTTTTACTATTTAAACGATATTACACCATTAAGGACTATTTAGAAGACAAGTCAATAGACTCTGTAATTTGTATCTTAGATTAATTTTGACATCGCATGATTTTTAATACATTTGCACGCCATGTTATGGCAGGATACGCTGAACTAAACAAATTAACACCTTATGTACCGTATTCTAGCAAATAAATATTTTGATTTGATTTGATTTGATTTAAAATTAACAAAAACACAACTTTGAAATTGATAGCTCCTCTAAAAATACTCAAAAATGTGCGTATAACAGGCCTGTGCTGCGTAGCAAAATATCCTAGATAAGTAGGTATAATGGAAACTGTTACTGTAACTTGCTACTCGTGATGGGCAGAGTGCATATATTTAACACATATGTTGAGACATTATTTACCACAATATCATAAACAGAAAAATAAAATAAAAATACGAAATGAAAGGTAGACATTCTAGTAATAAAATAATATTTATTTCAGCTCAAAAATTAGAAGGGTTTTTCAGTAAATTCATTTCAATTATGAGGTTTTTAAATAGCCTCTGCCTTAGTAAGGGTTAATAGAGGTACGGTTCCGTGTTTCCGGAGCTCCTGAATTATAAATAATTGCTAGTTGCGCCCCGCGGCCGTTGGAGCGTGAAGAAGTAACAAACATACAAACACACCCACACAAACTTTCGCCTTTATATTTAATATTAGTGTGATACGAACTGCCTACAACTGACGTAGCATCCATACATGGGACATCAGCCGCGTCCGAATCTCCGAACCGAAGCGAAAGCGATCGGCGCGCTCGTTATAAGAATAAGTATGGCAAAGGCGCGCGATCAAACAAGTCGCGTATGTACCGACGTGCTTGTTATTATTATTGTTCAGGTAAACGCCATAATCATACAGAAACCCGACAACACACCAACTCCGAACTGCAGCACCTTCAGGTCACCCCAGGTTGCCCAGGTGTAGCAGTTCGTAGGGGAAAATACGAAATCTACACAGACGAAGTCGCGGGCGAAGAGCTATGTTATGAGAAAATCCTTTGCTCTGGGCTTCTGCTGGTTTGCACAGTGAAAATAGCCAATTGTATAATCGTGCACGAAGCGAAGCGTTCATGTAACTTGCGTCACCTCTGTGGCCGGCTGGCCGCGCCGCGCCGCTCCCCGCCGAGCCGCCACGCGTGCGAGCGAGACGCGCGCCGCCAGGACGCGTCGCCGCGCGGCTCCCCGCGGCCGGGCAGTGTGCGCGTGCGAGCGAGACGCGCGCCGCCACGCGTCGCCGCGCGGCTCCCCGCGGCCCGCTCCCCGCGCGCCAGGCCGCGCAGTGTGCCCGCACTGACTGCCCGCCACGGCCGCTACAGCGAAGTACGTTGACGAGTTGATAACAAACAGTGCGCAGTGTGTGACGTCACGCAACCAGTTTTGTAGGTAAGTAAACATTAACTACCTAAAGAAGTACAAATATCAGATAATGACCAGATAACACATACAGACTCTGTTTTGGTTTTGACTTGTCTGCAGTTAACAAAATGGATGAAGAAAAGTTGATAAAGATGGTTCGCGAGCGAAGAGAACTGTACGACTTAAACCACCCGCTCTACGATGTCCGACCAAAGAGAGATCTCGCCTGGAAGCAGATCGGCGAAGCGTTGAAGCATTCACGTAAGTGTATTGTGTGGTTCAGGGCTCGTAAGCCCAGCTGGCGGCTGCTGAGCATGGCGCAGGCGCAAGACCCATGCGGTCTGCTCTGGCGTCAATTCGTATAGCCGGCAGTTTTATTGCAGCAGCCATGCAGCAGCCCGAAGCATGACTGTGAGTAGGAACTACTCTACGTAGGTACTATGCCTATAGTACATCTGCCTATTTTTTCGGGGTGTTGGTGATGGATGATGTTATGCCTACGTTTTTAATCTAGAGTATTATCAATTATCAACGATCAAATTCAAACAACGTAATAATATATGTGAAAAAAAAAATAGGTATATATACTCGTAAACAAAGAAAACGATTATTTACCTACAAATTGTATTAAGGCTCCTACAAACAGGCGCGACACGTGATTCGCGCCGCCGCCGCCGCCGGCGGGACACAAAGGCACCGCGTGAGTCCGCGTGTCGCGCACGATTCGATGACGACACCCGGGCTAGTAAAATGCATGCAGCACAGGGATAAACTTCACATGCATGCAAAATCCTTTCCAGATAATACCATTTTACAAACTTCATATAAAAGATACAGAAATTTCTGTAACAATCTACTTAAAAAGTTGAAAAATACGTATAACAGAAATTTACTTGAAGAATCAGGAAAAGACAATAAAAAGTTGTGGGGCCATATAAAAAACCTAGCTTTTATATCAAAACAGCATGAATCATCATCAGAATTATTACAAACGCACGCCTCGTCGCTTACATCAGCAAATCATGTCAATAGTTACTTTGTTAATGTGGGTCAAAATCTTGCTGAGCAAATAAAACGTAATTATAACACAAATTACACGGAAACAGGCCCACTGTGTCATCACAAAATCGTCAATTAACTTCATTTGTTTTATTGAACACAGACAAAGCCGAAGTTGAAAGGGTTATTATGGGGCTGAAAGAAGTCTGTGCGGTTGGATGGGACGGTATCTCAAATAGTGTGATAAGGAAATTCAGGCACATTTTGGTTCCGCCGTTAACTCATATTTTCCAAATTTGCCTCTCTGAAGGCATTTTTCCCGACTATCTGAAAAAAAGCTTTAGTTGTCCCAGTGCATAAAGTAGGTGACAAAACAGTAGCTTCAAATTACCGACCTATTTCAATACTATCATCTACATCTAAAATACTAGAAAAATTAATTAACAATAGGTTAATGAAGTATTTACAGTCTAAAGCCATCCTCTCGGATAAACAATTTGGTTTTAGACCAAAATTATCCACAACTGATTCTGTACAAGATATGACCGATTATGTATCTCAAGAACTAGACAAAGGCAATCATTCAATTGGTATTTTTCTTGACCTAGCAAAAGCCTTTGATACCGTATCTGTTCCTATCTTGTTGAATAAGCTCGAGAAAATAGGTATTCGAGGAAAGCAGCTTAATCTTTTTGCAGACTATCTAAATAACCGCTGTCAATGTTTGAAAATTGATAATTTTACTAGCTCAGAACTAAAAAATACTTCTTTTGGGGTCCCGCAAGGAAGTATATTAGGTCCAACCTTATTTCTTATTTATATAAATGACCTCTGCAGTCTCAAACTAAATTCGGGTAAAATAATATCATATGCTGATGATACTGTACTCCTGTTCACCGCAAATACATTACATGAAGTTTGGTTCTGTGCACAGCAAGGTTTCAATATAGTTAATCGATGGTTACAACATAACTTATTGACATTAAATGCTGACAAAACTAAATACATACGCTTTTCCTTACGCAACCCAAAGCCATCTATAATAATTCCAGATATTCATGCACATGTTTGTAACACAGCTGCAAACTCGAAATTTAATTGCCCAAGTATCCTTAATACGAAACCTATTAAATATCTTGGAGTAATTATAGATGCTACTCTTACATTTAAAAATCACATTGACCTATTATGCAGTAGAGTCCGTAAATTAATGTTCATTTTCAAGAATATTCGTCCTTTTGCCGACTCTAAGGTAATAAAACAGGTATATTATGCTTTGTGTCAATCGATAATTACATATTGTATTACCTCATGGGGAGGAGCGGCTAAAACAGTTTTGCTACCACTGGAGCGCGCTCAAAGAGCTGTATTGAAAGTATCCACATTCCGGCCTATCCTATTCCCGACCCAACTTTTATATCAATCTTGCAATGTTCTGACAGTGCGGCAGTTATTTATTATGAATACTTTATTAAAACAGCACTCTAAATTGCCTTACAATAGAGTTGTCACTGAAAAAAGACGTAAAGACATCTGTATGGATAATTATAGATTAAGGCATTCTTTTATGTATAGATTTTTTATATTCTTAGGACCATTTCTTTATAATAAAGTAAACGCAATTTTGTCTATGTCTGCATTAAACACGGTACATTGCAAAAAATGTAATTAAAACTTGGTTACAAAAATTGTCTTATGATGACACAGAAAAGTTACTGGTTGTTTTAAGTTAAATATTATTTTTAATTCAATGTTTTCATTTCATTAGTCTGTTATGTTATTCATTATTTATGTATTATCATCAATCTTAGGAAATATTTTTGTAAACTAATTTGCACTTATGATACCTGAGATACAGGTTTATCCTAGTTCAGGTTAAGCCCATTATTATATACCTACCAAATGGTAGGCAATATTAAGGCTTAAACTAAAATTAGTTTAAGCCTTAATATTGTAAATATGCATTATTTAAATGAATGAATTTGAATTACATCGCGTGTCGCGCCTGTTTGTAGAAGCCTTTAGTCTACGGGCACGAAACCAGCGATGGCCGAGCGGGCGACGCGCGACGGCAACGCGACATCGCGTCGCCCAGCTCGGCCATCGCTAGTTTCGTGCGCCCAGCCTTAGAGGAGCATCGACGTTACTGTATCGAGCCGACGACCAAAGAAAAATGCCCATTTTGAACTAGGAAGAAACAGAAAATGTTACCGCGATGCGACTATTACCAAAATGAAGTACCTAGGTAATTAAGTACTTTTCACTATGGTATCGCTCACTAGTCCTCTCCTAATAATATTTGTCCTCTCCTAAGAGTTTGTTACCTCTTCACGCCTAAATCACTGAACCGATCATCTGTTCTGTGACAGAAACGGACGTAGGGGTACCTTTAATCCAGAAAAAAGTACTGTTCCCGAGGAAAACAACAATAATGTTCAATATGATAATAGATGGCGCCACATATCTTTCGAATCATCCATACTTATATATAATATTATAAATATATAATATTTTAATAATTAAAATTATAATTTTACTTCACGGCGATCTGAAATATAATTGGTTAAACAGAGTAGGTAGTATTTCTATTACACACGTCTATTATCGCGATTTTTAGGAATAAAAAAAAAATATATATATATATATATATATTTTTTTTTAATATGATTATTTCAACTCAAGTGGCAACACAGAACGTCACTTTTCTTTTCGCGCGCGTTCTTGACATCGCAAGAAAATGTTATCTCTCGACAAATTACTCATTTAAAATAAGTTTACGGTGTAGTTGACTAAAATAACAGAATGTTAACTATGCTAGGTGATAGACAGTGTATCGAGTGCATCGTCGCCGTCGGTGGAAGCTGGAACTGAGACGCAAAATCTGAGCAAGTACAACTCACGCTTACACAGCCCCGACGTCCATCAACCGAATGATCCGGAGGCATCCCACTACCTTGAGGTGCGGAAATGCCTGGCTTTAACTGACCACCTAGTACGTGATACTGACAGTGCTTTGAAATAGCACTATGGTGGTCAATAACACTGCATATTGCATGTATGATGCAAACTTGTTAAAGCAATGCCTCTCCAGTGTGCACGCGATGCCCTCAGTAACGTTACTTCGACGTTACTAGCTGGATGAGAAGATACCAGTGGGGCACGAGATGTCCTTAGCGATGTTATTCTACATAACAAGCACAGGTAGGTACCCGTCAGCAGTACCTCTCCAGTGCGCACGAGATGCCGTCAGTAACATTACTATTATGTTACTAGCTGGATGAGAAGTTCCCAGTGTGGCAAGTATGTGATGCCCATAGCGATGCTATGCAGCTAACGCTAGTATGTACCCGTTATAACAGGTGAGTCCCATTCCTATGAACTAGGTTAGGGGAAAGCAAAAAGGTGCTTTGATATATTTTAAATTTATGAGCATGAAGGCTGCAAGACAGTCTTGCTCAACCCTGCACATTGTCTGTGTTGTAAACTTGCAAAAGCCATTATAACAGGTGAGACCCATTTCTATGAACTAGGTTAGGGAAATGTAAAAATATGCTTTGATATATTTTAAATTTATGAGCATGAAGGCTGCAAGACAGTCTTGCTCAACCCTGCACATTGTCTGTGTTGTAAACTTGCAAAAGCCATTATAACAGGTGAGACCCATTTCTATGAACTAGGTTAGGGAATTGTAAAAATATGCTTTGATATATTTTAAATTTATGAGCATGAAGGCTGCAAGACAGTCTTGCTCAACCCTGCACATTGTCTGTGTTGTAAACTTGCAAAAGCCATTATAACAGGTGAGACCCATTTCTATGAACTAGGTTAGGGATATGTAAAAATATGCTTTGATATATTTTAAATTTATGAGCATGAAGGCTGCAAGACAGTCTTGCTCAACCCTGCACATTGTCTGTGTTGTAAACTTGCAAAAGCCATTATAACAGGTGAGACCCATTTCTATGAACTAGGTTAGGGAAATGTAAAAATATGCTTTGATATATTTTAAATTTATGAGCATGAAGGCTGCAAGACAGTCTTGCTCAACCCTGCACATTGTCTGTGTTGTAAACTTGCAAAAGCCATTATAACAGGTGAGACCCATTTCTATGAACTAGGTTAGGGAAATGTAAAAATATGCTTTGATATATTTTAAATTTATGAGCATGAAGGCTGCAAGACAGTCTTGCTCAACCCTGCACATTGTCTGTGTTGTAAACTTGCAAAAGCCATTATAACAGGTGAGACCCATTTCTATGAACTAGGTTAGGGAAATGTAAAAATATGCTTTGATATATTTTAAATTTATGAGCATGAAGGCTGCAAGACAGTCTTGCTCAACCCTGCACATTGTCTGTGTTGTAAACTTGCAAAAGCCATTATAACAGGTGAGACCCATTTCTATGAACTAGGTTAGGGAATTGTAAAAATATGCTTTGATATATTTTAAATTTATGAGCATGAAGGCTGCAAGACAGTCTTGCTCAACCCTGCACATTGTCTGTGTTGTAAACTTGCAAAAGCCATTATAACAGGTGAGACCCATTTCTATGAACTAGGTTAGGGAAATGTAAAAATATGCTTTGATAT
The DNA here is from genome assembly GCA_946251885.1 of Cosmia pyralina. Lineage (NCBI taxonomy): Eukaryota > Metazoa > Arthropoda > Insecta > Lepidoptera > Noctuidae > Cosmia > Cosmia pyralina. The sequence goes on from OX276360.1 coordinate 25,853,376, forward strand.
ATTTTAAATTTATGAGCATGAAGGCTGCAAGACAGTCTTGCTCAACCCTGCACATTGTCTGTGTTGTAAACTTGCAAAAGCCATTATAACAGGTGAGACCCATTTCTATGAACTAGGTTAGGGAATTGTAAAAATATGCTTTGATATATTTTAAATTTATGAGCATGAAGGCTGCTGCTAAGTAATAACAGCCGCACGGATCGATCCATCAGGTTAAGCTATGCTTGCCGGGGTTGGTCAGTGGATGGGTGACCATCTTTACATACCGAGACTCCTCCGTGCCTCGGAAAGTACGTTAAGCCGTTGGTCCCGGCTGTCATTCGTGGATCTTTGACAGTCGTTACGGGTCGTCAGAAGCCCGAAAGTCTGACAACCAGTCTTACCAAGGGGTATCGTATTACCCAGTTACTGGGTTGTGGAGGTCAGATAGGCAGTCGCTCTATGTAAAATAATGGTATTCAGCTGCATCCGGTTAGACTGGAAGCCGACCCCAACATAGTTGGGAAAAGGCTAGGCAGATTGATTGAGCATGAAAGCTGCGAGACAGCTTTGCCCAACCCTGCACATTGTCTGTGTTGTAATCTTGCAAAAGCTATTATACTTCCCCAGTGGGGAGGGATCCCACCCTGCCAACCGGACTGTTACCAGCGAGTACGAGATACTCTTAGCAACATTAATTCTATGTTGCTAGCTGGTACACATTTGCCATAGTGTACACATGCTTAGCATGAGACGCTCATAGCAAGCTATCACAAGTAAGTAAGTAAGTATTTATTTGCATAAAACATGGTATAAATGGTGTTACAATAATTTACAATAAAGATCTTACATGTTTTGCCAGAATTGTACTTAGCATGCATATGTTCACTTAATACTAACATGACAATTTGTTATCCATAAATTCTTTAAGACTATAGACATTTTTCGAGTTTAACCAGTCAAACAATTTTCTCTTAAATAATCTGGAGTTTAAGTTTTTTATGCTACTCGGTATGTTATTATACACTTCTGGACACATCTATTGGCCCACCTTAGAGTTTAGGTTTCGATGGCCCCTACCGAAATATGATTGCTAGATTGAACAAAAACTGTTGATGCAGTTTTAAACCTGATACATTTTACCATCTTTTTCGATCGTATTGTTTTAAATTTGAATTCGGAATACCATACGACATGGAGCTACGCCTAACAAGTCGGATATGCGCCTTGTTAAAGGCAATTGATTTTTGAATAAAAAACATGTTTTATCAAATAAAGGTTTAATTTAATAACGCGTGTTGCCTCCATGGGCATCTACCACAGCTCTCATACGATTAGGCATAGAGTTTATCAACCGCTCTATGAAATTTTGAGGGATCATCTCCCATTCCTCTTCTATGGCAGTTTTCAACTCCTGCATCGTCTGGGCAACTTGCTGACGAGCCCTAACACGTCTTTTTAGCTCGTCCCACATGTGCTCAATAGGGTTCATGTCTGGGCTTCTGGCTGGCCAGTCCATAACTGTGATGTTGACATCCCGAAGATATTCCCTGACGATGCCGGCCGCATGGGCTCTTGCATTATCATGCATAAAAAGGAAATTTGGGCCCACATAGTCCGCGTATGGTATCACGCAGTATCACGTGAGGTTCTAAGCACTCAGGAATGTACCTTTCAGCATTTAATGTTGGCAGCCGTGGTCCTGTAACAACCTCAAGTTGAGTTTTGCCGCTCGCGGATATACCGCCCCAGACAGTCCATGAGCCACCGCCATAAGCAACCCTCTCATCAAAGCAGCATTGTGCGAAACGCTCTCCCTTACGTCGGTAGACCTTCTTCCTTCCATCATTGCCATGTAACACAATTTTAGACACATCAGAAAAGAGTACACGGCTCCAATCTTGCTGTGTCCAATTTAAATGACTGCGTGCGAAATAAAGGCGCGCTGTTCGGTGGGCTCGCGTTAGTTTGGGGCCATTAGCTGGCTTGTGTGGTACCATATCGCGTTCTTTTAACCTTCTCCGAACAGTTCGAGCGCTCACAGATACTCCGTGGAAGTCGCGAAGTTGGTTTTGTATCTCAATGGAGGTAAGGTGACGATTTCTCAAGCTGGTCGTCACGATGAATCGATCCTGTCTTTCAGTTGTGACCCGAGTTCGTGGCCTTCCTTGGCGACGAACAAAGCCGCCAGTCTCTAGGTACCTCCGATAAACATTTCGGACCGCAGATCGACTTAAATTAAGTTGAGCACTCACGTTTCTTTGGCTGTGTCCGGCTTGAATAAGTGCCACAGCTTGGGCGGCGACTTCAGGTGAAGTATCCATAGATTATTGATAGAACCTCACCTTAATGTTAAGAATAAGTAATGTTTGTTGCAAAACCAAAGATATCAATCACTTTTTCAAGAATTAAATCCAAGTAAACCAATAAAACCAAGTTTTCTTAGTATTCGATTGTTTGATATCAACAAACAGGCTCCAAATTGTCTTTTGTTTCTTTAAATTCTGTGTTCGAAATTCAAAAAAAGACTATTGAATGAAATTGTGAATGTGCCAGGTTCAAAACTGCATAAAAACTTTTTGCTCGACCTAATATAAAATTTTAGCTAGGACCAAACGAAACTGAAAATACAAGGTGGGCCAAAAGATGTGTCCAGAAGTGTATATACTAACACAATTATATAAGCAGCTTTTATTATATTTAGCAAGCTTGGGAAGATCATGCAGAATGAGTCTCTGTGGATCACGCCGGCTCCTTGGATTAATATCATTGGCTGATATAAACAGGTCTTTATGTTTATTAACGAACATACATATTTCAAATATATAAAGCGACGGCAGCGGGTCAAACCTAGTTTCTTAAATATGGGTTTACAAGATTCCTCCGAGTGCATCCCGTAAATTGCCCTAATGCACTTTTTTTGAGCAACAAATGCTCGGTTTATATCGGTACTATTTCCCCATATTATAAGCCCGTAACGTAGTACCGATTCTACATATGCATGATAGGTCATGAGAGCTGTTTTTAAGTGTGTAATATTTTTTATTTGTTTAAGAGCATATACAAATTTATTTATTCTCTTTGCAGCGTTATCCACATGCTCTTTCCAATTCAAATTCTCATCAATAATTACGCCTAGAAACTTCGTTTGTGCTACTTCTTTAATTTTTGATACGTTTAGTTTAATATTATATTTAGGATTATTACATTTATTGAAATTAATATAAACAGATTTATTAAGATTTATTTTTAAATTATTTATGTTAAGCCATTATATTAATTTATCTATAGTATTATGAATGTCAGTCTCATGATTATTTCTAAAATTGTTACATTTTTCTGTCGCTATAACAATAGCTATGTCATCAGCAAATAATATACATCGTTGGTCAGTTATATTAATAATATCATTTATGTACAGCAAGAACAGGACAGGCCCCAGTACACTTCCTTGTGGTACACCACATGTATTGGGCTTGCATTCTGATGAAAAAGGCACCTTAACTTGATCTTCATCAATTTTATCAATAATGACTCGTTGTTGTCGGTTACTGAGATATGATTTTATCCACTGAAGTGTAGGACCCCTGATACCTACAAGTTCAAGTTTTTTGAGCAACAGATTGTGAGAAACTAAATCGAAGGCTTTTGAGACATCAAAAAATAGCCCAGTGGTCAGATTTTTATTATTGATATTAGTAACTACAGCCTTTACCAGGGATAATATTGCCAAAGTAGTGGACTTGTTTTTCTGAAAGCCATATTGTTCTTTGCTAATTATATGAAATTTATTACAATAGTCAATTATTCTTCCATACATGCACTTTCCATAAATTTTGGACAATATGGGTATTAACGTTATAGGACGATAGTTATTAATGTCAGATCTTTCTCGTTTTTTATATAAAAGCTTGACTATCGAGTATTTCAGGGCATCAGGAAAAGTTCCCGATGCAAACGATAAATTAATTAAATATGTCAGAACAGCAGTTAGTTGATTGGTACACTCTTTAATAATTTTAGTGTTAATTTCATCATAGCCCACAGAATTGGAATTAGACAATAACAGTATTTCTCGTCTAACCTCGCTTTCCTCCATAGATTTTAAAAACATCGAGATAACGGATGCACTAATACGAGGTTTTATGCTTTCCTGACTGCTCGTATGTGATAAATTAATATAATTATTATTAAAGGCGGTGGCAATTTCAATAGGATTTGTTATTGTTGTATTGTTAACTGTAATTTTCTTCATATTTCCTATGCAATTTGTATCGTGCACAACACTATGTTATCTAGCTCTCGCATCGAAGGGGACATTATGGTCACCTCGCCTTGACAGATTATCTTTTATCAGCTAATGTCACACATGCCTGCAACAAATGCTAACATATTTCTGGTTATAGCTATGCTGCCCAGTTGCCAATTTTAACAAACAAATATACCTAATTAAAACAAATCAACATGTACAAGATACTCAGTGCCCTACCTAAGCACTAGGCGGTTTAACTATCCCGTCACAAATAGATAAACAACATCTATTTTGTAAATTATAATAAAGCAAAATTGTGTAAATTTTACACTAATACATTAAAATACTAAGTACAAGATACTTTGTTAACATGATTGTGTGATACATTGGCTGATGACAAATGCCTCATATAACTATGGCAATTCTTGGTTTTAATTTTATATATCTTACATAATCAGCCTATAACGTCCCCACTGCTGGGACACAGGCCTCCTCTCTGTGAGAGGGAGTTTATATATCTATTTAACTGACATGGATCAAACAAATACAAAGTACTATTCCATACTGGTATTTACTCATAAGGTTATTTATAAGCCTTACTGCCAGATTTATTTTATTTATTTTATTTTATTTATTTTATTTTATTTGATAGGAATAACAAACAGCAGTATATTACACAGTAGGCATACAAAATATAACTTGCAATAAAAGTAACAAATACACTACTCAAGACGTTATCCACAGATTACCATACAGAATAGCTAGCTGTTAGCAGAGCAAGTTAAAAGAGCACTTATATTACTTATTAACTATATATTAGGGCTATGATTCCTCTAAACTGAGGGAACAAGGGATTGAGATATTCCAGAAGCAAGTTGGACTGGTTACCACTACCACAGGGAAAGCAATGACTGACCCATGACCCATGCTAATGAAGAACATTAAGACAAACACATGTTGTTGACTGATTTGGCTGATGCAACAAAACACCTGCCAATATTCACTACCACCAAATAAAACCAGAACAAAAGTAATATCATCTCTAATAGACATGAATTTTAATTTATTATATTTGGTAAACAAACAGATTCTGATACACAACAAACTTGAGTATACAATCTTAAAGCCACAAACAATAACAATTAATCAAATAATATTAAAACCACAAGAGAATCACTCTTAAGATAATAGAGGAAACTTACCAGTCCTCTTCAATAAGATTCTATTGAGAAAATGTAAAACAAGCACAAAAGGAGGTGATTTATTACAGTAAATAACAAATTAAAACATCATACAACCGGGTCAATAACGGAATCAATCAATATTGAAAACAAAAATGAATATTTGTGGCGAACCTGTTGAGGTTCGCCACAAAACGTGAATAACCTGGCTTATATCAACATTCCAAAATAACAATTCAACAAGACTGACACTGGAATGCACCAACCAAATGCTGACAAAACAGTTACATGCTGTTATTGACTGCGGGTACAAAGATACAATATACAACTATTTGATAACAGCTATCAAATTCAATGTCTTAACTTCTCAATACCATTACAGTTAGTAAATAGGTATACATTACTGACCTACAAAGAATTTATGGAAATATTGATTTTTAAACCAAACTAAATAGAAAATTCAGTTTCAATCTGAACCTAAAACTGTTAAATAACCCCTTCTAGGGCAGTGAAAATTTCACCATATTTCATTGGCGGATTAAAAAATCAACCACAAATAGTGTTATTTGCTGACGATACTTCCTTAATTTTTAAGGTAGGTAGACGTGATACAAATTTTGACGACGTTAATAACGCCCTACTGCAGGTCCAAAATTGGTTCACTGCTAATAATTTAGTATTAAATGGGAAAAAAACTAAGTGCATTAGATTTTCTTTACCAAATGTAAAAAGTAGTGATTGTGAGATAGTATTGAATCAAGAGAAACTAGAATTCGTCGATAAAACCGTTTTCTTGGGGATCACGCTCGACTCTAGGGTACAATGGGGTCCTCATTTAACATCACTTGCAGGACGGCTAAGTTCAGCAGCATATGCTGTCAGAAAAATCCGTCAATTTACTGATGTAGATACCGCGCGGCTAGTCTATTTTAGTTACTTTCATAGTATCATGTCATAGACGGTGCTACTTTGGAATGTTTTTCTATCGAAAAAATTTCAAGTAGGTAGTAGGTTTCATTTTCGGTTTTACTACAGTAGTAGACAATATAGTCAAATAACACATACCTTTTATGGGAATTTTTATTCCACAGCTCGAGACTGCAGAGACAAATGGAAGCGGTTAAGAGACTGTTACAGGCGAGCGCAGAAGCTACGGAGAATGAAGTTCGAACAAGGAGCTAAAATTATTAAACGACCAAAATATGAGCAGTTATTGACATTCCTCAACGCACACTTGAGGGACGAAGTGCGCAACGGGCACTCCTCGGCAGACAACCCTGACTCCAGCAACGACGAGCACAGCGGTGTTGAGGACGTGCCCAGCCCCGGGGGGTCCTTCGTGGACAGCGTGTACAGCGCTAGCGCTGCGCCCGCGCCGCTGCCGCCGGTGTCCGCCCCGCACAGGGACAAGATCACGGACTTCTTCATGGGACTGATCGAAACTGTTAAGGATTTACCGGAAGACGTGCAAATTCGCGTGAAACGGGACGTTTTTAAAGTAGTCAGTGATGCGGAAGAAATGGTTTATAAATCAAAGACAGAGAATCCGTTAATTGGACTACACTTTGTTAAAGAGGAAAATTAATAAAATTACTTTGTGGTGGGTACAGTCACGAGCACTGATAGAGACTACACACACACACTACACGTAATGTGTGTAGCAAAACTTTACAAGCAACAAGCTTAGCAAAACTCAAAAGTGATTTCCTCCTGGAAAAACAAATGCAACTTTGAGCTGTTTCATGATAATTATAATTATGTTTCTGTTATTTATTAAATGATGTTGTATGGGTTCCAAAATACTATATTTGTAACATAAAATTACAATAAATACAGTAACAGAATTATTCGATGCAATAATTGCAATCGACCACGTTTGCTGACCTAGCGATACAATACGGTCGCACTAAATGCGCCGCGAGCTCAGTGCATATTCGGACAGCAACCGGGTGCATTCGCCTGCAGTCATTTCCATCATTTTCTTATTTTAGCGATAACTTAGCCTAAACGTTACCTTGGTAACTCTCTCAGCAATAAACCTTCGAAAGTTATTTGAGTGTTTAACTTAGTAGCTTAACGAATCCCACCAGGTACCTCTTAGGTCGCGCCCCTACATTTTGGTCCTTCGAGCCTCTATCAAAGACTTCGCGGTCGGACTTTAGTAGTTTAGCGGATTCTTCAAAACCATTTCCAAACAATCGAAAATTACGAAACTTAATCACTCAACATCACTCAATCATCACCATCACCATCACTTAATCATAAATCGAACGATAATAATTCGATGAACTAAAAAGCAATGCAAGCGCAGGAAATCAAATGTTCTCATTGTTATGCGGAGCATAAAATTATACAATTGCGAAAAGTTTCTACAAATGCCGAAGGAAATGAAACTTAAAACCCTCAAACAACTTAAATGTTGTATTAATTGCATTTTTAATCACAATAGTAACAAATACCATTCCAAGAAACGATGCCGCACGTGTTCTGGCAGGCATCATACTTTATTGCATGATTGTTTTGATGAAGGCAACCAAAATAATACGAATGATGAAAATCTTAGAATAGAATGCATTTATTTGTCAGAATATTGTACAACGCTGTTATGTGAATTATTATATGTATAACGATCATAATATTCTGCAGTTTCCGGCATACAAATATGGTTTGTCAAATTATGGGTCATCATTACATTAAAATTAAATTATTATTCATTAGAATTACAAATAATATAAATAAATTGAACAATAGTTGTAAAAGAGATTAATTATATAAGACAAAATTCAATGATGTCAAGGAGATAAAGTCTGCTTAGTAGGCAATAATGTACAAATGTTTAGGTATATTTTTTTTTAAATCTAAAAAAAAAAATTAAAAAAAAATCTTCAGTCGAGTAATAACGTTTGCTTATAAGAAAGATAAAAAGTAAAATAATTTAGGTACATTGAAATGTTCTGAGACTGAGAATTTTAAAGCCATCAGGTAATTTGTTGTAAACAGTAATGGACATGCTGCAGTATACATTATTAGAAAACAATTTAATTCTACGCCTAGGAACATTACACATAATGAACTTTGCGGCTGGGTCTGGATACAACATCATTAGACAAGTAAAATTTATGATTTACGAAATCGAAAGCCTTGGACATATCTAAGAAAGCGCAGCAAGGAAGCGTTAGCGTTAGCCTATAACGCTTCCTTGCTGCGAACATCCTATAACTTATAGGGTGTTTCTTATTTTTGTTTATGTAAACGACCTTCCTAATAAAATAAATGAGCCATGTGTCCTGTTTGCAGATGACATATCTATGCCTCATGCGAAAATAACACCAATTTAAATGATAAATTAAATTCCATACTAGATTCTACAATCACACACACACGCACACTTCCTACATACATACATACCTTCTGCTCGCGCAAGTTTAGTAATAAGTTTGTTTTTAATCTCGGCAAAGAGATATGCGTCTTTACTTTAATATTTCCGACCGCAGTTTTGAGCTATATTTCCTTCCCTCCCAATTCCCATACAACAGAACGAGAGGGATGTATATCGCACGTGTTGGATTATTAACGATTTTTCGTATTTATGGAGAATAATTAAGTAATTGAATAATTTTTTTTTTTTTTTTTTTGGCAATTGAGCCGATGTCGACTATTCTGCCAGTGTCACGTTTGGACAGCAGCGCAGAGAGGCGGGCCGTCTACTTTGTACTTTGTGGTAGATCTAGTTGTTAGTCAAATTGAATAATTTATTGATCAACAAGATAAATCTTATTACAGAACGTCAGTGTCACTCTGTCGGAATGAAAGATGACAGTGACGTTCGGAAACGTTCCATTTCAATAACATTTGAATAAACTTGATAAACGTAAATTAATGTTTCACGAATAGAATAATTATTGTTGTACTTATAATATAATATGATATTGATCCTATTGATCAAAACAAAGTCACGGAACGTCAGCTATCACTCTTGTCAGATTAAAGATGATAGTGACGTTCGGAAACGTTACATTTCAGTGATATTTTATTAAACGTAAATTAATGTTTTATGCAATTTTATGTGTAGAAATGTACATATTGTTATTCACATTTCTTTGATTGATATTTCATAGACAGATGTACGAGTATTTTATATTAATTGTTTATATTTGTGACTTAAAAGACTCGTATCACCAACAACGATTGTTGAGTTGTCGCGCAATAGGCAATGATGGTGGCTATTGATAATCAAGTTTAGACTTGATTATAATAACAATGGTGCCGATTCTCTTGTCACAAATGCCTCTAAACTAGACTAAAAATCACTAAAATTTAGTTTATTCCTGTCAAACGACGATTTCCCATTCTGAAATTGACTAAAGTGACACAACTTAACTATATTTTAGTTTGACAGGACTAAGATTGTACGGAGTTATTAGTTTAGTGAAAATGGCAATTTTGCTATTTTGAATTTGACTGTTTTCACCTAAAATTTTAATTGTCAAACTAAATCAGACTATGTTTAATCGCGATTAAAAAGGTGTGGAATAAAATTAGTTGACATGAACTAAAATTCACACCGAGACCTTGACTTCGGATGCAAAAACAGTAGTGTATTTTTTTTCTTTTCTTTTGCATATATCTCGAAAACGGCGAGTCCTATCGCAAAAATAATGAAAATTTGGCCCCCCTTAATAAAACCCATGAACCCCTATGTCTCAACATGTAGGTACCAAAAAAAAACCAAAAAAAAAGTACCAAAAAAAAAGGTACCAAAAAAAAGGTACCTACATTCCATATAAAACACGTTGAAGCTGCCCCCTCCCTGCGCCCCTCCAGCTCTAAAGATATTTGACCCGGTAATGACAGCGATGTCGGTGAACAAAATATGACAAGCCTGTCACTTCATAGTGATTTCGTTAGTTCCAATTAAAGCCACCGGGTCAAATATACTACAGGCAGTATACCACGCGGAGTCACGATTGTCAAACTCGATTTTAGTTGTGTCAAAATTGTTATTAAATTTAGAGGTTTTTTTTTGCAGAATAGCTCTAAGATTCTCATAGCAAAAAGTAAGGAATTTTAGTGATAGTTTAGTTCGGTGTAGGTACAACAGAATCGGCACCAATACTGTAAATGAATAAGTAATAATTAATATGATACTAATCAGAATCAGAATTCTTTATTTGTGAACAGGTTAAATTACAATAGTGTGCGAGATGTTATAGGCAGGTAGATCCTCTATGTTTTGCCCAGAGGCGTACAAATACATTTAATTAACATTGTCGAATTTTTACTTTTAACACTTCACATTAGTATTTATTGGTACCTACATTAACAGAATACAATAAACGTGCAATATCAATACAAATAGAAAATAGAATCAAATTCAGTAAAAATGTCAAATAGATTACGAGTATGTTACATGTCATAGTAATACCAATGTCAAATAAAATTCTAAGTCGTCAGAATGTATAACTTTCTTAGGTAGTAATTATAGAATTATCGTCCAAATATTCCTGAAGTGAGTAATAGCATTTATTTATCAATATTTTTAATAGTTCCGATTTGAAATTGTCTAGATTTAACGTTTTAATTTTTTCAGGTAGTTTGTTAAATATTGTTTTGGCCATACAAAAGGTACTTTTATTCATTAGTGCAGTTTTGCCATAAGTCACTTCGAGTTCTGACTTATTTTTATCACGTAATTTTCTGTAGTAACTTTTAGTAGCTATTTTGTATAATGAAATGTTAGATTTGACGAACATATTTTATAATATATATTTTTAATAATGTTTCTCATGATTTTACATTGCAATTTCTATGTACCAAGTTATTTCTAAATAACTTGTAACAATAGTCATGACCTGTGATTGGCAGAAATAAATTATGACCCTTGATTGGTTGAAACTAATATCGTATCAGATCTTACTTCTAGATTATAAATAAACAAGAACTGTATTCCTAAATGATCCCTTAATGTTTTAAAACAGTCTCACAATATATGATTTGTTAATTAATACCTATTTTAGAAGTTATTTGTGTTAGCCCTGCTCCATTCAAACTCACTTATAAGCACACGTAATACTTGAATTATTTCACTTGCTTGCAGCACAGCTAGTAACAGACTGCCCCATGAGTAGAGATGTGAATAACGGCTTTAAACTTTAAACGAACTTATTCGTTAATTTTTTTTCAAGTCACTTATATTATCTGCTTATTTGCTTAATTGCTTATTTTTTATTGACTTACATTAAAAATGGTTAAATGTGTTGTTTGCGTAACGTTAACAAATTTCAATGAACTTCCCTTCGTACTTTGCAGGCTTAGGACTGGAATATTATCGAACTAAATTAGGTATTAGGTACTCTTGTAATAAACTTGTATTTGTAATAAATTATTAATAATAAGTTATATGCATAATTCTCTACTGGTATTCAGGCGTATTTATAAGTTGATTGATCTTATGTACATTTAATCATTATTTATATATTTTACAAGTACCTAGTGGAGGGACTCAGCTCGAGTCAATCGCTAATTGTTTGCGTTTAAAAACATAATTTTTTCCACTTTGCTGGTGGTCAATCGGGTCCTTCTTTCCGATATTGTGTACCCCGCTTTCGAAAACGCCCGTTCGCATGGGACTGACGTGACAACAATATTAGAATTTTGTATAAAAATTTGGCTGAGGATGGGGTATATGGTCTTGCGCTCTTTCCACCATTGCCTGGGACATTCTGTTCTTGCGATTACCACTTCAGAAAAGTACTTCTCTAACTCTTCTTTACATTTTTCGTCTGTGGTACGTGGTTGGTATGACGTGGCGACTTTATTGTCAAATCGCCCCCACAACGAACATACAGACGTAGCTGTTGATGATGATGATGGAATGGATGAAAGTCACAAAAAGTTTATAGGTAAGCACTTACGAAAAAACACTTAAGTACACTAATTATTTTATACACAAATATTTACATAATTACTGTTACAGTCATAATAAACAAAGTTTTAATCACAAAACGTAAATTTAAACACGGTCACGCACGCAAAAATCAACGAAAATTGAAAGGTAAAACAGCAAACAATATTCCACGGTCGCGAAGAAAAGGTACTAAACTTAAAAAAGCAAATAACGAAATAATTGGATATAACCCATATAAATTAAACGTGAACTGTTAAAACCAATTTGAATACGATATAAGCATATTCAATTCGACAGGATTTTAAACTCACGAATCCCGATTTAACGAAATAATCGAAAGACATAAATTTAAATCTTATTTTCATTAAGTTATGATCTGTTCTCGTAAAGCAATTGTCCGTCTATGGATTCAAATTGAATAATGCGCCGTCTATCGGTTATTATAAAATTCATTATGAGTCTCTCTCACAAATTCACAATACACACTAGATGGCTCTGATGTCTATAAAATTTTCAAAACACGAATATGAGTTAAAATTTTAAGAAAAAGCAAATAACGATAATTGCTTAAAATTAAAAGTGTGCTTATGTGCTTTATTTAAATAACACTACTTCATTGTTTGCTTATCAATTAAACGGCCATCTCTACCCATGAGCTAACGCGCTACGCCGGCAACCATCAAGAGTGGGGAACGGGTGTAGCGCGCCACCTCGTTTGGTAAAACAGTATCATTAAAACAATTCTAAAATTCTTTTAAATATTCGATTTAACGTTACATAAAATACAGTAATTAATGAATGCATAACTTTAACTGTAAAATCAATGTTTAATAAAATAAATGGATCGTAGCCATACCAAAAGTAACGCCATCTAGTGGTGATGACAATAATTTCCAACGTAGATATTACCATATTACTGTATCATACCCGCACAACAGAACAGAATCGCTAACAGAATCTTATTTTAACTAAATTCTAACATTCGGCCATCCGCATAATTTACTCGTCCTCGCGTATTAATACATACATTAATTACATGCTTTGCCATGGACTGGCATAAATATTTAAACATAAACTTATTATGGATTCGTATCTATTTGATCACTTAACAATAATAGAACAAAAGTAATTTAATTAAATTTCAGTATCGTATTTTTTTTTTAATTATCTGTTACTTTTTTGTCAAAAAATTCTTTCACATTGTAAAAACAATTACCAATAAGCCAGTTTTCAGCAAGGTTTTTGAAAAAGTAATGCTTAATCAAATGCTCAATCATTTTAACACGAATAAAATACTTCACGATCAACAGTTTGGTTTCACCAAAGGACGTTGTACGACTGACGCCGGTGTAACCTTATTAAAACACATTTTTAACGCGTGGGAAGAGGCCCAAGACGCCATAGGAATTTTTTGTGACCTCTCCAAGGCATTTGATTGCGTTGATCACGAAACCCTACTCTTGAAACTTGAGCATTACGGACTTGGAAAACTTGCGCTCAGTTTAGTAAAATCTTATTTAAATGATAGACAACAGCAAGTTCAAATAAATGGTATCACTTCACTTGGTTTAAATGTAAAAATGGGTGTTCCACAAGGCTCAATATTGGGTCCTTTCCTCTTTTTAGTGTATATTAATGATTTACTCCATTTATTAAAAAATCAACCACAAATGGTGTTATTTGCTGACGATACTTCCTTGATTTTTAAGGTAGGTAGACGTGATACAAATTTTGACGAAGTTAATAACGCCCTACTGCAGGTCCAAAATTGGTTCACTGCTAATAATTTAGTATTAAATGGGAAAAAAACTAAGTGCATTAGATTTTCTTTACCAAATGTAAAAAGTAGTGATTGTGAGATAGTATTGAATCAAGAGAAACTAGAATTCGTCGATAAAACCGTTTTCTTGGGGATCACGCTCGACTCTAGGCTACAATGGGGTCCTCATTTAACATCACTTGCAGGACGGCTAAGTTCAGCAGCATATGCTGTCAGAAAAATCCGTCAATTTACTGATGTAGATACTGCGCGGCTAGTCTATTTTAGTTACTTTCATAGTATCATGTCTTACGGTATTTTACTTTGGGGACGGGCTGCAGACATCGAGTCAATTTTTATTCTGCAGAAAAGAGCCATTAGAGCCATATATAATCTCCGCAAGCGCGATTCTCTAAGGGAACTGTTTAAGGAAATTAACATCATGACGGTACCTTGTCAATATATCTACGAAAATATCATGTACGTAAGGAAAAATTTACATCTTTTTAGTAAAAGAGGTGAAAGGCATAATTATAGTACTAGAAAAAGGGACCTATTAGCTCAACCAGGTTTCAGACTAGCTAAAGTAGACACGTCGTTCATGGGATACTGTTTAAAATGTTACAATAAAATACCTCCACACATACTTCAGCTCAATGAGACTAAATTCAAAACTTGTATAAAACGCACACTATGCAGGCAGGCATATTATAAGTTTGGGGATTACATAACCGATAAAAATGCTTGGCTCAATGCTGGTCCTGCTCCACAACCACAACTAATTAATTAACATTTGAAGATACTGTTGGAGATGCTGAAGATTGTAAGACTATCATTGCATTGTATAGACTCAATCTCCTTTGTATTATATAATTGCATAGCACATGTGTGAGTACTATGTACATACTCTAAAGCTACCATTTACTGGGTACGTCTTTGTTTGACTTGAATGTGCCCTGGCGACTGAGAGTGTGTGACGCTCACACTAATGTCTCGCTGATGGTGGCGCGTGTTGGATCATTTAGCCAATCCATGCGTCAGGTTCGTGAATAAGCGCTGTCAGTGAAGGCTGGGCATACCTTAGCGGTCAGGGTTTATTTTAATTTAATTTAAATATTTGAATTGTTTTTTTTTAAGGACGCTTTTAACGTTCTGCATCGTTCTCACATATGAAATTTCAACATGAATGATGTAACCATTATTTTGTAACCATATCTTGATTTAAAAGAGTGTCCGTGGAGTTTCTTGCCCGTTCTTCTCCATAGGTACCTACTATGCTTTGGAATGGGCGCCTAGCTTCATCTTTCTGACTGACCGACCCCTTGACAATTCAAAAGTGCCTGTAATTGGTTTAATTGAAATAAATGCTTTGAGTTTGAGTTTGAGTTTGAGTTTGACTATATTCAGAACTGTATGATGTGGACTAGTTATTTTCCTTTAATTCTACCTTTTTGTTGACGGTTAGATAAATAGCTAGCTAATCAATAACTATTCCTCTAATTCCGTAGTTATTGCATATTTGTATTAATAAATCGTAGTTGACAAAGTCGAAAGATGATCGATGATCGTTGATGTCATGTGACTGGTATGCGTTTATCTAAATTATTAATTATATCTTTTATCAATTTAAATGCTGCTAAAGTAGTCGATTTTCCCATAGGAAAGCCATTTTGTTCCTCTTTAATAATTTGACATTTTTCTAAATTTATTCATAAAGGTAGGTTGATTTTTCACATATCGGAATTTCGAGGGCGGCACTGAAAATTTCGGGAATCAAGGAAGTGACACAACATTACTATTTAAAAATGTATTTATTGCTTTTCGAAGTATTCTCCGCGAAATTCGACACATTTTTCCATACGATGGAACCAATCATTGAAGCAACCATTCCATTCGGAAGTTGGGGTCTCCAAAATGGCCGTTTTGTAGGCGTCCACAGCTTCTTCAGGTGATGAAAATCTCTGACCACGCAATTTATTCTTTATTTTAGGGAAAGTATAGAAATCATTAGGGCTTAGGTCGGGGCTGTACGGCGGATGGTCTAATAATTCTATGTTTTCTTGCTCTAAAAACTCTTTTGTTCTGTGCGCGGTGTGAGAACTCGCATTGTCGTGATGGAGGATGATGCGGCGGTTGCAGTTCTCTTTACGGAGTTCAGAAACGACCTGTGGCAAACAAATGCTCGCATACCATTCTGCATTAACCGTTCTTTGTCCCTCAAGAGGAATAGTCGCAAATGGCCGGTTTTGGAGACAAACGTCGCCACCATTTTTTTTGCAACACTCCGTGAACGAACAATTTTTGTTGGCTTTAACTCATTTTCGAACACCCAAACTCGTGACTGGTTTTTTGTTTCGGGTTCGTACGCGTATATCCAGGATTCGTCACCTGATACGATGTTGTATACAGCATTTGAGGATCCTGCGTGGAATCTTTCGAGAGTTCTGACGCACCAAGTAACGCGAGCCGCTTTTTGCTCTTCACAGAGCGAATGCGGTATCCATCGGGAAAACAACTTTTTTACACCTAATTGTTCATGCAAGATTATTTGTATTTGACTCATGCCAATGTCTAAAGTTGCCTGAATTTCGCGGTATGTCACATGTCGATCTTCCTCAATCAGCTTACGCACAGCATCAACGTTTTCTTGGGTGACTGCAGTTTTTGGACGACCTTGACGGGGATCATCACTGAGCTTGACAAGTCCACGTTGAAATTCAGCAAACCAGCGATAAATTGTGGTTTTGGATGGGGCTTCATCACCAAATGCAGAAATCATCCGGTCAACATACTGTTTTTGTGTTAAACCACTTCGAAAGTCATAATAAATCATCGCTCTTGAATTTTCTCGAGTCAATTCCATTTTCTCAACGACTAAACAAGTTTGACAAAACCTTGTGACAAGACCGAGAATCTTTTTTTAAATAAATAAAAGGTATTCGATTTTTAAAACCAAGGAGTTTTCAATTAAAAAGGTTTTAATATGACAGGAACAATGGAAATATTCCATTCCCGATACTTTTAGTGCAGCCTATGTACCTATATATTTTGTATTCACCAGTAACAAGAAATATGTGGTTTAACATTGTTGCTGTGCTTAACATACATTTTGAAGCTCAGACTAATTACAAAACCAAGACAGTGCAGTCAACAGTGACGTGAGGCTTACGTTTCGGGTATCGTAAACGTGTGCACTACATAGTAAGGTGTAGTTTTATTGTAGTTTGGTGTAAATATGTGCATGTGAGCATGTATGTCCATAGTGAGGTGTAGTTTTGCACATGCTTCGCTGTAGTGTTTGCAGTGCTATAATGTCTTAGTTTTTTACTTAGTCTGAGCTTTGAAGATACAAGATATATACAGTACCTACCTACATTGGGCACATTCAATGTTCAACTCTTAGACAGAAAATAATATTGATATTACCTTGAACAGACAATGATGTGGAAATAGATCTATGTATGGTGATATGTTTTCTGTATTGCCACAAGAAAGGAGAGGCCTAGGCCCAGTAGTGGGCGAAGGCGGGCTGTGGATGACAATGACGATGGTGGTATGTATGTTCAACAGTCCTTACATAATATATTGACATAAAATGCTTCAAACTGAGCTTTTTTTGTTCTTCCTCCATATATTTATTGCTTTTCCAATGAAGCCCTGAAATAAAATGATGTTATTTCTTTAAGCACATTTTTTGAAGACACTTACATGTTTAAAGCCGGGGTCAGTGGGTCGTCTTAGGGGCGGAGTTTGCTTGGACTTTGTAATAACTTGATTTTAACAGTGTCCATGGAGGTTCTTGCCCATATTTCTCCATTAGGATATAAGTTTTGGAATGGGCAACTAGCTTCAACTTTCTGAATAACTGACCAACTCCTTGTCATGTTAAAGTGCCTGATAATCTATATAAATAAAAGAGAAGTCCAGACCGACTGATTGACTGACTCATCAACGCCCAGCCCAAACCCTTGGACCTAGAAAGCTGAAATTTTGCACAGAGGTTCTCTTTATAATTTAGACGAGGAATAAGGAAGGAATTCCCGGTAGTACGTTCCCGTAGGATATTTTCCGACATCCACGCGGGCGAAGCCGCCGGCAAAAGCTATCACACTAATATTATAAAGGCGAAAGTGTGTGAGTGTGTGTGTGTGTGTGTGTATGTTACTTCTTCACGCTCAAACGGCTAGACCGATTTGGATGAAATTCGGTATGTAGACAGCTTATACCCTGGATTAACACATAGGCTACTTTTTATCACGAAAAATAGAGACAGAACGAAAACAAGAAAAAGTATTCATTGTGACTAGCACAGGAAGACCACCAACTAAACTAAAATCACAATAATAAAATTTGAAAACAAAAAAAAACAAATAAATAATCACACTATCACACTCACACTAATATTATAAAGGAGAAAGTTTGTGAGTGTGTGTGTGTGTGTATGTTTGTTACTACTTCACGCTCAAACAGCTAGACCGATTTGGATGAAATTCGGTATGTAGACAGCTTATACCAGGCCAGCTTGTGTTAATCCAGGGGGATTAACACATGGGCTACTTTTTATCCCGAAAAAATGTAGTGCTCCCGTGGGATGAGCAAGAAATTCAAATATATTTGTTACTCTTTCAAACTCAAACGCCTCGACCGATTCTGATGAAATTTGGTGTGGAAGTAGCTGACACTCTGGATAAACACATAGACTACTTTTTATCTCGAAAAATAGAGAAAGAACGAAAGCAAGAAAAAGTATTCATTGTGACTAGCACAGGAAGATCGCCAACTAAACTAAAATCACAATAATAAAAGTTTGAAAACAAAAAAAAACAAATAAACAATCACACTATCACACTAATATTAAAAAGTTTGTGAGTGTGTGTGTGTGTGTGTGTGTATGTTTGTTACTTCTTCACGCTCAAACGGCTAGACCGATTTGGATGAAATTCGGTATGTAGACAGCTTATACCCTGGATTAACACATGGGCTACTTTTTATCCCGAAAAAATGTAGTGCTCCCGTGGGATGAGCAAGAAATTCAAATATATTTGTTACTCTTTCAAACTCAAACGCCTCGACCGATTTTGATGAAATTTGGTGTGGAAGTAGCTGACACTCTGGATAAACACATAGGTTAGTTTTTATCTCGAAAAATAGAAAAAGAACGAAAGCAAGAAAAAGTATTCATTGTGACTAGCACAGGAAGATCGCCAACTAAACTAAAATCACAATAATAAAAGTTTGAAAACAAAAAAAAAACAAAAATAAAAAATCACACTATCACACTAATATTAGGTCTTTACCTATGAAATTGCCGTTCTGCAGTACTGGCCATTTCAAATCAAAATAATTTTTGTTTGGCTAAGAATTCTAATTTCAAATTAATTTTATTTTAAAAAACATGGATTTTTTTTCCAAAAGTAGTCATTTGTTTATTGATTAGTGTTACATTTTCATCGCATTTCAATCTTTTTCGTCATCATGGATACGTTAAAAATTCGAGTAATTATGGAATATGAGTACCGTCGTGGCAGCAACGCGGCACAAGCGGCACGCAACGTCAACGACGTTTACGGAGCTAACACTACAAACCAACGCACCACTTGTTATTGGTTTGCTCGCTTCCGTTCAGGAAATTTCGACCTGAAAAATGAACCTCGCGGTCGTCCGAAGACTTTGGTCGACAATGACGAATTAAAGGCGATTGTGGAAGCTGATGATACACAATCTACGGCTGAATTAGCAGCAGCTTTCGACGTTATCGTCAAAACAATAATAATAATAATAATAACCCCACCGCCGTATCTCTACGTTGACGTCGTGGTGGGGCTTGCGCGCTCCGAACTCTGGGTCTGTGCCGATGGAGTTTACTTTGCCGAAACAGGTCTAGGGTAAGGAGCCAGACCAAGAGAGCTACGTGAACCCGCAGGGCAGCATGTGGCGAGCTGTTGGGCAGTAGCGACCCCACGGACCCTACTTCCCGGGAGAAGTCTTGTTCTTCACCTCTGGCTTGCCTTTATTGGCCGGCTGGAGTGAACACTGACGGGAACAGAGCTCCCACCTCATTCTTGCCTTTATTGGCCGGCTTGAGTGGAGATTCGCAAGAGCAAACGTGCTCGGAGGAAGGAAGTATTCCAGTAAGTGCTTGTAGGGATCTTGACCATCTTCCGGGCTCTGGGATTGTTCTGAGAGCCGTGGAATACCTCTCCACTCCTCAAGCACCTCAGGACATGTTGCCCCTTGTCGCTACGTCACTATGTGCTAGCGACCGTTTCCGGGGGCCCATTATTGAGTGTGCAAGTCACCCCCTGCCAATTTATCTGTGTATATTATATAACATTGGTCAGGCAGGGGACATAGTTCTTCCATAGTTCAAGGTACCCAATCCACTACAGCCACCCAAACCCATAGGCCCAATGTGTTTTGTTTTCATGTTCTGCAATAGTTCTGCACCAACCGGGGGTTGTCCTTGGGTGCAATTGTATAGTGCATACTGGGATAATCGTCGGCTGATGCCTTCTTTTCATTTAAAATTGTCTAAGGGGCCTCTGCGAGTTGGCTTCGGCTCCTCGTACGCCTTCCAAAGGTCCGGGACCCCAGTGTCCCGAGATACGTCAAAGAAATAATAATAATAATAAAATTTATTTGACATTGTTACAATTATTTCTTAAAATTAGTTTTAACATAATTAATTATATCTGTAACTGTTGGTGACATTCATTTTTTATATGCGGTGGTCCCCAAACTAGGCGGGGCCTGTATCTTGGGGACCTGTTGACAATATTGGTCCATTTGCGTCAAATTGGCAAGGTAAAAAAGCTTGACAAATGGGTGCCCCACGAACTCAATGATCGCCAGCGCGAAGTACGCGTCGAGACGTGCCTAACTTCTTGGCGGGAAAAAAATTCAATACCCGAGAGGCAGTACAAAATGCCTTTGAAGAATTTGTTGCCTCCCGTCCAGCTGATTTATTTAAGAAGGGCATCAATAAACTGCCACTGCGTTGGCAAAGATGCATTGATTGCATGGGTGATTACTTCGATTAATACAAATAAAAAATGCATGAAAAAAATTCGTTTAAATTTTTTCATACAAAACGGCAATTTCATAGGTAAAGACCTATTATTATTAAGGCGAAAGTTTGTGTGTGTGTGTGTGTATGTTTGTTACTTCTTCACGCTCAAACGGCTAGACCGATTTGGATGAAATTCGGTATGTTGACAGCTTATACCCTGTTTTAACACATAGGCTACTTTTATTCCGAAAAAATGTAGTGCTCCCGTGGGATGAGCAAGGAATTCAAATATATTTGTTACTCTTTCAAACTCAAACGGCTCGACCGATTTTGATATAATTTGGTGTGGAAATAGCAGACATCCTGTATACACATAGCACACATAAGCTACTTTACATCCTGAAAAAAATGTAGTGTTCCCGTGGGATGAGCAATTTTTTTGTGAATACTTTTCTCACCGATTAAATAATACACGTTTTAGTGTATCTCATAAACCGCGGGTAACACCGCGGGGCACAGCTAGTCTACTATAAAACTAAATATTGTTTGATTTTTCTCCACATTCAGAATCCTATCTACTTAAATTTCATTAATAATTACAGTTTTGTGAGAACGAAGAGCTAATATCGCCGTAATTTTTCGTCCATTTTAAAGTTTTTACATATTCTGAAAACTAAGGCTAACTATATTATATCGATTTTGGTAGCAATCGGATTGAAAGCCAATGTAATTCACTTCTCCTTCCTTCTGGAAGAACATGTCTCGGTAAATTGGATTGTAATTGTATTTAATTAATTTAGTAATTGTTATAGTGAACTGATCACTGATCATTCTAAATTCTAAGTTAAAGATAAAATTAAACATGCATTTATATATCGGCATCTAACTGACTATTTCCGATGAAAAAATCATGTAAGTACCTATCGCACGTACAAGGTTACGTCGTCGAACGCGGTACTCAGTAGTTCGTATGAGTTATGACATATGTCACAGACGGCGCTACTTTTTGCTTGTAAGAAGAAGGTTTAGGTGAAATGTTCAGATGGGCGTATCCTTACTTTTGAAATCATTGGTTAGAAATGTTACCTTGGTCAGTGGGTCTTGCCTTTAAGTCTGTGCGTACAGCAGAGTTACGACGTCGTTGCAGAAGTGGAAATACTTCCTCACAAAGTCTCAAGAGTTGTGGCACTCCTCAAAAGTCTGCAGCTTATAATAAGCCCGTCTTTGAGGCGTTGCTTTTCCGCGCTAAGCAACAAATAGCCTCGGTATTGAAAATACCAAAAATATTGATTTATTGTTGCAGTCAATTGCGGTTCTACACAAAAACACATTCACAATTTACCAAGAAGCTGTTCACTTACAAAATTTCGTAAAAATTATGGAGATTTTAGGAGAAAATCGCAAACAAATTGCTATGAAAAATTATTACGGGCAAGACGTTGCTTTCTGTTTGAAAAACGACTGCTAGTTGATTTCAAACCAACTTCCAGCTGTCAAAATAGTTTCACAATTCGAAAGACATAAAATAAAGCAAACTGCAGTCAAAGCCAAATCAACTAGACTGACTCGGATGACGAAAATGTTTTTCGCAATTAGGTATCTGCTCTTAAGCGTTATTGTTCCATTGTTGGTTATGCATATTGGCAAAGTACTGGTTAAGTACTAGACTATTTTCACTGTTGGTGAAGAGTGATGCAGAGCACTGGTTGAGTGCTATTGTTGACTTGACGTTAGAGCGATAGAGTCAGAGTGCCCTAATGCTATAATCTAAAGAAATTGGTGATGATTGCAAATGCAATATTTTGATAAGTTTTGTTTTGGTGATGTAAATACTTTACTAGGCTAGCCTGATACTATTATTTTCACCCACTACTTTGTAATGGTCAGGATAGCCGAGTGGACTTGTACTCTCGTTGTGTATCTCTACTTTCAGATATAGTATCACACGAGGACGTGTGAGATTGTCAGAATGGCCGTCGTGGATTCTGAACGGAACGTCAAGTTGAACCGACTTGGGTGTGTTCGGAAATGGGGGTTGGCATCACTGTGCGAGCTGTCAATGTCATTTTGAGTTTGCGGGGGAAAATAACGGTGACAAATGACGGCTGTCATTCAAGGTTACTGTAGTGCTATTCTGTAAATATCTCACCGTGAAAACATAAGTGAAGTGATCTTAAAGTGAGCTGTCAATAGTGTCAACCCCTAAGCATTAGGTGGAATGACGGCTCACTTCACGCTCACTTCACGCTCACTTCACCTGAGTTATCACGGTGAGATGTTTACAGAATAGCACTACTGTACTTGACGGGGACTTCGTGATTAGACACCGAACTGAACGGACATGCGCTACCAACCTCGCCCCGACCTCGCCGCGTTCCGATACGAATCCAGTTCCATCCGATTCGTGTGTGCTACTTTTTAACTGATTGTTTGTTAAATCGATCTAATTACAACTGTAGAGTGCATATTGAGTCTTATTTCGGTTACAACAATGGACGACGACCAATCCGGCAACGAACGCTGACATTCTCCTCCGACATATATTTAACCTTGACCTTCGAGACGTTTGACAATGACCTTAAACAAAAAATTTTTGTTTCGGCAATTTTTTTTTGCGGACTTTAGTGTTTTCAAAAATACATTAAAAAGGGTCTATTCTACACAAATAAAAATAGCTACTATACAAAAGCGACGGGTGATAAAGTACAGTGGTTCCTCTCACAGAAAAGATAAAGAGGTTTATCTGTTCTGTGGTTCCTCTTGCCCGCTCTTCTCCATAGGAAACGACCAATTTGGAATCGTGCACCTAGCTTCTGACGTTTCATAAGTGCCCAATGCCAATGTAGGTTTATGTGAAATAAAATATTAGGTTGGGGAAAAAGTCTTTTCGCATTATTGTATGTATGAACATAAAATAAAATCTCTTTGGCTATACTATTTGTATCTGGCTGGTTTTGGTATCATTGAAAGCTTAAATTTTAAAGAACATAATTCCAAATTCAAATTAGGAAAATGTGTGATTTTCATTTGTCTTTCGTACTGTCAAGATGAGGGAATCTATTGAAGAAATTCGATACATTTTAAAATTTTACTACAAAAAAGGTAAAAATGCAACGCAAGCCGCGAAAAAAATTTGCGATGCTTATGGACCCAGTGCAGTGTTTGTGAGAGTAGCACAAATTTGGTTTAAGCGTTTTCGATCCGGAAATTTTGATGTCAAAGATGCACGTCGCTCTGGTCGCCCTATTACGGATAAAATGGATGCCATTTTTCAAAAAGTGGAGCAAGATCGGCATATCAGTAATTACGACGTAGCTGAAGAACTGGGAATTGACCACAAAACAGTTTTGGCGCATTTGAAAAAAACTGGGTACACAAAAAAGCTCGATATTTGGGTACCTCACGAGTTCACTGAAAGAAACCTAATGAACCGTGTACTCATTTGTGATTCTTTATTACGACGTAATGAAACCGAACCATTTTTGAAGAAGCTGATAACTGGTGATGAAAAGTGGATCACGTACGACAACAACGTGCGAAAAAGGTCGTGGTCAAAGGCCGGTCAGGCTTCACAGACTGTGGCGAAACCCGGGTTAACTCGCAACAAGGTGATGCTGTGTGTGTGGTGGGATTGGAAGGGCATTATTCATTATGAGCTGTTACCACCAGGCAGGACCATCGATTCTGAACTCTACTGCGGATTAAAGCAAGAAGTTGAGAGAAAGCGGCCGGAATTAGTCAACAGAAGGGGTGTGGTTTTTCATCATGATAACGCTAGACCTCACACATCTTTAGCCACTCAGCAAAAATTAAGAGAGTTTGGCTGGGAGGTGTTAATGCATCCGCCGTATAGTCCTGACCTTGCACCTTCAGATTCCCACCTGTTTCGGTCTCTTCAGAATTCTTTAGGCAGTGTCAGGTTAACGTCACGAGAGGAGTGCCAAAACCACTTGTCGCGGTATTTTGATCAGGAGTCCCAAAATTTCTATAGCAATGGGATCATGTCTCTACCTACAAGATGGCAAAAAGTTATCGAACAAAATGATACCTACATAGTTTAGATAAATGTAAATAATGTATATTAAAAAATGTTTTGAAATTTCTTAAAAAATGCGAAGAAACTTTTTCCCCAACCTATTATTTTGATTTTGAGTCCATGTTTACTAGCTTTAAATTCCATGTGGATGTTTTGATTATGAAAAGTCTAATTAAAAACTTACCAAATCGATCATTTGAAAGCCTTCGTGGTCGCATTTGGAACATACGAGTATTAATATAGATCCAGAGTTTAATACAAGTCGTTCAGTTGACTTGTTACTCGGGGCAGACGCCTATACTCTTATCACTTAGCTTGATGGTTTGCTAAGATATGCTGATTCGTCTTAGCCCTTAGCTCAACAAACACAGCTAGGATGGTTACTGTGTGGAACCATATAGCCACAGTTCCATTGTTCGCTTTAAAAAAAAACCGACTACAGAAACACAATACTTATGTGAAAAGAGAAATACAAGTGTTATTATAAAATAATTATTATTATATTGTTATTATTAAATTTCTAACCACATAGCGCGTAATTTTTTGTTCATAATTTACTTTTATCAGCAATTATGAAGAGGTAGGTTATTTGGCTACATATTTGTATTTAAACGACATTTGATTTAGGTATCTACTAATAGATTTTAAAGAAACGGACTTTTAACAAAAAATGGGATTTGGCTAACTGTGTCCACCCCATGGTACAGTATTAACCAGGGGATGGTGCTACAATTAACCATAATGTACCTACACATCTAACCATTGAATATAAAAATTTATTTTTTTTCCAAAATAATAACTCCAATTGTTAGAAATCAGTCTTATAATTAACTAGCTGTGCCCCGCGGTGTTACCCGCGGTTTATGAGATACACTAAAACGTGTATTATTTAATCGGTGAGAAAAGTATTCACAAAAAAATTGCTCATCCCACGGAAACACTACATTTTTTTCAGGATGTAAAGTAGCTTATGTGTGCTATGTGTATACAGGATGTCTGCTATTTCCACACCAAATTATATCAAAATCGGTCGAGCCGTTTGAGTTTGAAAGAGTAACAAATAAATTTGAATTCCTTGCTCATCCCACGGGAGCACTACATTTATTCGGAATAAAAAGTAGCCTATGTGTTAAAACAGGGTATAAGCTGTCAACATACCGAATTTCATCCAAATCGGTCTAGCCGTTTGAGTGTGAAGAAGTAACAAACATACACACACACACACTCACAAACTTTCGCCTTTATAATAATAGGTCTTTACCTATGAAATTGCCGTTTTGTATGAAAAAATTTAAACGAATTTTTTTCATGCATTTTTTATTTGTATTAATCGAAGTAATCACCCATGCAATCAATGCATCATTGCCAACGCAGTGGCAGTTTATTGATGCCCTTCTTAAAGAAATCAGCTGGACGGGAGGCAACAAATTCTTCAAAGGCATTTTGTTCTGCCTCTCGGGTATTGAATTTTTTTCCCGCCAAGAAGTTAGGCACGTCTCGACGCGTACTTCGCGCTGGCGATCATTGAGTTCGTGGGGCACCCATTTGTCAAGCTTTTTTACCTTGCCAATTTGACGCAAATGGACCAATATTGTTTTGACGCTAACGTCGAAAGCTGCTGCTAATTCAGCCGTAGATTGTGTATCATCAGCTTCCACAATCGCCTTTAATTCGTCATTGTCGACCAAAGTCTTCGGACGACCGCGAGGTTCATTTTTCAGGTCGAAATTTCCTGAACGGAAGCGAGCAAACCAATAACAAGTGGTGCGTTGGTTTGTAGTGTTAGCTCCGTAAACGTCGTTGACGTTGCGTGCCGCTTGTGCCGCGTTGCTGCCACGACGGTACTCATATTCCATAATTACTCGAATTTTTAACGTATCCATGATGACGAAAAAGATTGAAATGCGATGAAAATGTAACACTAATCAATAAACAAATGACTACTTTTGGAAAAAAAATCCATGTTTTTTAAAATAAAATTAATTTGAAATTAGAATTCTTAGCCAAACAAAAATTATTTTGATTTGAAATGGCCAGTACTGCAGAACGGCAATTTCATAGGTAAAGACCTAATATTAGTGTGATAGTGTGATTTTTTATTTTTGTTTTTTTTTTGTTTTCAAACTTTTATTATTGTGATTTTAGTTTAGTTGGCGATCTTCCTGTGCTAGTCACAATGAATACTTTTTCTTGCTTTCGTTCTTTTTCTATTTTTCGAGATAAAAAGTAACCTATGTGTTTATCCAGAGTGTCAGCTACTTCCACACCAAATTTCATCAAAATCGGTCGAGGCGTTTGAGTTTGAAAGAGTAACAAATATATTTGAATTTCTTGCTCATCCCACGGAAACACTACATTTTTTTCAGGATGTAAAGTAGCTTATGTGTGCTATGTGTATACAGGATGTCTGCTATTTCCACACCAAATTATATCAAAATCGGTCGAGCCGTTTGAGTTTGAAAGAGTAACAAATAAATTTGAATTCCTTGCTCATCCCACGGGAGCACTACATTTATTCGGAATAAAAAGTAGCCTATGTGTTAAAACAGGGTATAAGCTGTCAACATACCGAATTTCATCCAAATCGGTCTAGCCGTTTGAGTGTGAAGAAGTAACAAACATACACACACACACACTCACAAACTTTCGCCTTTATAATAATAGGTCTTTACCTATGAAATTGCCGTTTTGTATGAAAAAATTTAAACGAATTTTTTTCATGCATTTTTTATTTGTATTAATCGAAGTAATCACCCATGCAATCAATGCATCATTGCCAACGCAGTGGCAGTTTATTGATGCCCTTCTTAAAGAAATCAGCTGGACGGGAGGCAACAAATTCTTCAAAGGCATTTTGTTCTGCCTCTCGGGTATTGAATTTTTTTCCCGCCAAGAAGTTAGGCACGTCTCGACGCGTACTTCGCGCTGGCGATCATTGAGTTCGTGGGGCACCCATTTGTCAAGGTTTTTTACCTTGCCAATTTGACGCAAATGGACCAATATTGTTTTGACGCTAACGTCGAAAGCTGCTGCTAATTCAGCCGTAGATTGTGTATCATCAGCTTCCACAATCGCCTTTAATTCGTCATTGTCGACCAAAGTCTTCGGACGACCGCGAGGTTCATTTTTCAGGTCGAAATTTCCTGAACGGAAGCGAGCAAACCAATAACAAGTGGTGCGTTGGTTTGTAGTGTTAGCTCCGTAAACGTCGTTGACGTTGCGTGCCGCTTGTGCCGCGTTGCTGCCACGACGGTACTCATATTCCATAATTACTCGAATTTTTAACGTATCCATGATGACGAAAAAGATTGAAATGCGATGAAAATGTAACACTAATCAATAAACAAATGACTACTTTTGGAAAAAAAATCCATGTTTTTTAAAATAAAATTAATTTGAAATTAGAATTCTTAGCCAAACAAAAATTATTTTGATTTGAAATGGCCAGTACTGCAGAACGGCAATTTCATAGGTAAAGACCTAATATTAGTGTGATAGTGTGATTTTTTATTTTTGTTTTTTTTTTGTTTTCAAACTTTTATTATTGTGATTTTAGTTTAGTTGGCGATCTTCCTGTGCTAGTCACAATGAATACTTTTTCTTGCTTTCGTTCTTTTTCTATTTTTCGAGATAAAAAGTAACCTATGTGTTTATCCAGAGTGTCAGCTACTTCCACACCAAATTTCATCAAAATCGGTCGAGGCGTTTGAGTTTGAAAGAGTAACAAATATATTTGAATTTCTTGCTCATCCCACGGGAGCACTACATTTTTTCGGGATAAAATGTAGCCCATGTGTTAATCCAGGGTATAAGCTGTCTGCCGCCGGGGTCGCGGGTAGTTCGAAAGAGATACCGTGGCCCTGGCACGGGCAACTGAAGGGTCATGGGTGGGTTTAAGTCAGTAAAAGTCTGACACGCCCTCCCGCTCTGCCCAGAGCGGGAGAAGTCATTTGATGATTTCCCATCCACAAAAAAAGGGTATAAGCTGTCTACATACTGAATTTCATCCAAATCGGTCTAGCCGTTTGAGCGTGAAGAAGTAACAAACATACACACACACACACACACACACACACACACACACACACTCACAAACTTTCGCCTTTATAATATTAGTGTGATGTGAAGTGTGATAGTGTGATTATTTATTTTTGTTTTTTTGTTTTCAAACTTTTATTATTGTGTTTTTTGTTTAGTTGGTGAACTTCCTGTGCTAGTCACAATAAATACTTTTTCTTTCTTTCTTTATTTTTTCGGGATAAAAAGTAGGCTATGTGTTTTTCCAGAGTGTCAGCTACTTCCACACTAAATTTCATCAAAATCAGTCGAAGCGTTTGAGTTTGAAAGAGTAGCAAATATATTTGATTTTCTTGCTCATCCCACGGGAGCACTACATTTTTTCGGGATAAAAAGTAGCCTATGTGTTAATCCAGGTTATAAGCTGTGTACATACCGAATTTCATCCAAATCGGTCCAGCTGTTTGAGCGTGAAGAAGTAACAAACATACACACACACACACACACACACACACAAACTTTCGCCTTTATAATATTAGTGTGATATGAACTTAAAATAAAATCTCTTTGGCTATAGGTACTATTTGTATCTGGCTGGTTTTTGTATCATTGAAAGTTTAAATTTTAAAGAACATAATTCCAAATTCAAATTAGGAAAATGTGTGATTTTCATTTGTTTTTCGTATTGTCAAGATGAGTGAATCTAATGAAGAAATTCGATACATTTTAAAATTTTACTACAAAAAAGGTAAAAATGCAATGCAAGCCGCGAAAAAAATTTGCGATGTTTATAGTATAGACCCTGTGCAGTGTCTGTGAGAGTAGCACAAATTTGGTTTAAGCGTTTTCAATCC
Organism: Cosmia pyralina; assembly: GCA_946251885.1. Lineage (NCBI taxonomy): Eukaryota > Metazoa > Arthropoda > Insecta > Lepidoptera > Noctuidae > Cosmia > Cosmia pyralina. The sequence goes on from OX276360.1 coordinate 25,883,370, forward strand.
GGAAATTTTGATGTCAAAGATGCAAGTCGCTCTGGTCATCCTATTACGGATAAAATGGATGCCATTTTTGAAAAAGTGGAGCAAGATCGGCATATCAGTAGTTACGACGTAGCTGAAGAACTGGGAATTGACCACAAAACAGTTTTAGCGCATTTGATAAAAACTGGGTACACAAAAAAGCTCGATATTTGGGTACCTCACGAGCTCACTGAGAGAAACCTAATGAACCGTGTACTCATTTGTGATTCTTTAAAACGACGTAATGAAACCGAACCATTTTTGAAGAAGCTGATAACTGGTGGTGAAAAGTGGATCACGTACGATAAGAACGTGCGAAAAAGGTCGTGGTCGAAGGCCGGTCAGACTTCACAGACTGTGGCGAAACCCGGGTTAACTCGCAACAAGGTGAAGCTGTGTGTGTGGTGGGATTGGAAGGGCATTATTCATTATGAGCTGTTACCACCAGGCAAGACCGTCGATTCTGAACTCTACTGCGAACAACTGATGAGATTAAAGCAAGAAGTTGAGAGAAAGCGGCCGGAATTAATCAACAGAAGGGGTGTGGTTTTTCATCATGATAACGCTAGACCTCACACATCTTTAGCCACTCAGCAAAAATTAAGACAGTTTGGCTGGGAGGTGTTAATGCATCCGCCGTATAGTCCTGACCTTGCACCTTCAGATTTCCACCTGTTTCGGTCTCTTCAGAATTCTTTTGGCAGTGTCAGGTTAACATCACGAGAGGACTGCCAAAACCACTTGTCGCGGTATTTTGATCAGAAGTCCCAAAATGTCTATAGCAATGGGATCATGTCCCTACCTACAAGATGGCAAAAAGTTATCGAACAAAATGGTACCTACATACTTTAGATAAATGTAAATAATGTTTATTAAAAAATGTTTTGAATTTTCTTAAAAAATGCGAAGAAACTTTTTCCCCAACCTATTATATTAAAAAAGATATTATGTAATATTTTCTCGACGCTTTAATTTACCTAATTAAATTACAAATATAAAATACGCCTTTTTTATATTTTACAGTTAACAAAAACTCCAAATAAGTTAAAAATGGGTTTTTTCATTTAACAACAAAAGTAAATTTTTGAACTCAAATAAAACCGAGGGCAATGGTCATAAAACTTCGGTGCCTTAAGAAATGCTTAGGCGCGAAAGTTTTTGGCGTTTGGACCAAAATGGATGATGTCATGACTTTACATAGGAAAGGCACCTAGGTTACATGCAAAATAAACATTTAATCTTTGGCTACAAACGATTTAATCAGGCTTTAGTAAGACTGCAAATATCTACATTGTCACTAAAATGTATAAAATAAAAATAAATAATTAAAAAAATTAAAAAACACGACTACCCTGCCAAAAAACGAACTATAAAATAAAAAAACAAGTTGTATTCCCTGACTAAACAGATAAATAAAATTGACATTGCAGTCGGGGGACCATTCTGTGGAATCCTTTTTAATCTAAGAGGTCCCCCGGTCCTCGGTCCAGGCGGCTGAGAGCGCACCGTGGGATCCCAGATTGGCCCGAGCGGACCATCCCCTGGGAGCTCTGGGTAGAGATGTCGAACCGCACATATCGGTGGTCCGCCATCTCAAGTCTCCACCATCTCCACCCGCCAGTTCACTTGATCGGCCAGCACGGGGGTGGCAAACGAGACGTCGACCATCGACCCTCCCCGTTGCCGCACACACCTGTGGACAGTCCCTCTGTTTAGGAGGGACACACCATGAATAGGGAAAAGTAGAAGGGCGTCTTACCCCTAAAGATAGAAAGAGGAAAGAATAGAAGAAAGATAAAGTATGTTGAATGCAAGTACGAGATGAATAAATGCGAGAACTAGTATGAACGTTAAGCCTAGCACAGGCTCCGATTATGTTGGAGGTAGAAGTTTAAAAAAAAAAAACCTAAGCTAACTATGTTAGTGGCCCGCCTCAAGTTCTATTTGATCCCAAAGATGAGTACTCGCCGGTATGGATTCATGCCCCAGAGGAGCACAGAGGACTAGGGAGTGGTGTGGGGGGGGGGGGGGGTTAATGCAGCACATACACAGCAAGCTGGAGCTGAAGAAAATAGTAGACAGTGTCTTCGGACATAGAGGGAGCTTTCGACAGCGCCTGGTGGCCAGCCATAAGAGTCCGTTCGGCAAGGCTACAAGTAAGGGCTGTGTGCAGGGTTCCATAGGGGGACCAATATTCTGGAACATTTTGTTGGACCCCCTTCTAAACCTTCTAAACAGCCTAGAAGCTAGGGGTGATTATTGCCAGGCCTTTGCAGACGACGTTATGTTGATCTTCGATGGTGACACATCACTGGAGATGCAGGGACGTGCCAACGCCGCTCTCGAACATGTTCGGATGTGGGGGGGTAGAAAACAAGCTTACATTTGCCCCGCAAAAAACCAACGCAATGGTTATTACACGCAAACTAAAATACGACACCCCACGCCTGGGCATGGGCGGGATCGACATTGCCATGTCCGATGAGTTCAAGATCCTTGGTGTTACCATTGACAAACAGCTGACTTTTAACACACATGTCACCAGTCACACATGTCATCAGTCACCGTTCGGTGTTATTAGTGGATACACGCTTGTTCAGTTAAAACAATTTTCCAGTGTTTCTCAAACTACTATCGCTATGTTTATCTGCTCGGATTGCAACACCCACCACACTGATGGTCCGACCTGCAGTGCTTGCAAAAGTCAATATGACTTTGGATGTGCTGGGATTACTGAAGCTGGTTATAGGCGTCTAGGGGAAAGGAAGAACAGCTGGCGTTGCCCTAAGTGCAAGTCAAGTCCATTACCCTCTCCTGCCCCAATCTCTCCGGTGCCAAGTCAATTGGATAAAATGCAAGAACAGTTGAACCAAATCGTCTCTCAGTTGGCTCCTTTGGCTACTCTTGTTGAGGATGTCAAGTTGATCAAATCGGATGTCAACAATCTTAAGGACTCTCTTGAAATGGCCCATGGATCGATCAAGAACTTCTCAAGTACCATTGACTCCTTGGAAGAACGAGTGTCCCTAGTGGAGAGAGCTGCCACCCAGATTCCGACTCTTCAGGCTGAGATAACCAGACTAAACCGGGAATTGGACGAAAAAGATCAATGGGCCAGGGCGAATAATGTTGAAATTCGAGGGATCCCACAAAGAAAGAATGAAAACCTTTACGAAATAGCCCAGAAAATCGGAAGTTTGTGTGGTTTTCCCATAAAAAAGGAACAAATAAATTATATTGCCCGGGTACCTACACTTGCACCTAATGCAGAGAAACATATAATAATAGCTTTTAATAATCGCTACATTAAGGAAGAACTGGTCGCGTTTGCACGTAAAAGTAAAGAACTCACTCTTTCCAACATGGGGTTCTCATCTACTGGTAACTTTTACGTAAACGACCATCTAACCCAGCGAAACAAGAAACTGTTGAGTAAGGCGAGATCATTGGCAAAAGAACGGATCTTCCAGTACATATGGGTGAAACATTCAAAAATCATGGCCAGGAAAGTGGACGGTTCTCCAGTATTTTTTATAAAATGCGAAAACGACCTTGCGAGGATAATTTAAGCAACTTGAATTTTAATTTTAATCTAACTTCTTTTAACTTTACAATCTATAAAACCTATGTAAAAAGTTTGAGATCCACATTCTGTTCTAAGCGGGGCTATTGTGTTGTGATTTATGACCAGTGTTTTAAAGGTGTCAACAAGTTAACGCACATATCTATGCAATACTCAATAGCATTCTCGTACTTACTGACGCGCCTACTCATACTTATGGCGGTCGCTTTCGCGCGCACACTTAACTACTTAAGATTAAATATGTCTTTGCATCTATGTCGGTTTCGATACACGGTACGGACGTCAGTTAAACGAAATAGTTGTAGGTTTACCTGCAATGTTAAAATAATTAAGCGTTATTATTTTTCCATTATGATTGTGACTCGATCGTTGCGTTTTATAATTATGGTAAATTATTTAACACGTCTTTATCTATCTCTTATACAAATATTATTTGTGCTTGGTTCTTTGAGTGTCGTGTTATTGAATTCGTGGCAATCACATCGTCCTGTTTTTATGTTCTTTACGTTTGAGTGTTTCAATTCAACGACGCTTACATTGTTGAGCTACTTACCGTGCGAAATATTTAACAATATAACATTTTCATATAATTAGTTGGCTGCACTATAGTTTATGTTTTTATAATATTGATGGCTACCTCTAATTTAAGTGTGTACTATCAAAATGCTCGGGGACTGCGCACGAAGACGCATATATTTAAACGTAATCTCCTTCTTTCATTATATAATATTGTATCGTTGACTGAGACGTGGTTATTGGAGGGTGTATGTGATAGTGAGTTGTTCGACGAAAGGTATGTTGTCTGGAGGCGGGATAGGAACTATGTTGTGACGGGGGAAAGATACGGTGGCGGCGTGCTATTAGCAGTTCGTCGTGAGTATGCTGCGGTTGAGCAGCCCGATTGGCGCTCCACGGCTGAAGATATTTGGGTCACCATAACATTAAAAAATAATAATCCTATCAGTAGATCCCATCGACTGCATGTATGTACTTTATATCTTTGTAAAGAAAAGTCGGGTAATTCTTTCAATACGCAACTGCAGAATTTCACCGAAAATCTTTCCTTTATTGTTAACGCCCACCCTCAGGATGCATTCCTGATAATGGGCGATTTTAACTTAAGTCATATCAATTGGTCAGGCGATTTAGGTTCTCTACAGCCTAGTGGAATTAATGGTGAATCTCAAGCATTCTTTTTCGATACCTTATCCGAATGTAACCTCAACCAATATAATTTAAATAGGAATGCAAACAACAGGCTACTGGATTATATATTATGTAACTATAAGTTAACGGTAACATCATGCACTGACCCGTTGGTACCTGAAGATAGTCATCACAAGTCGTTAGATATAGTCCTTGATTTTACCAAGGAGTGTTTATTGAAAAGTAAAACCAGACTTAAATATTATTATAATAAAGCGGACTACGGAGCCATAAAAACTTTCTTAAATAATATAAATTGGCAAACATGCTTAAATAATAATACATTAGAGGACGCAGTACAAATATTTTATAAACACCTATATGATGTCATTGAGCAGTATGTTCCTCACAAATTATTGGTTTCTGATTCTTTCCCACCTTGGTATTGTGCTCCTTTAAGGAAACTTCTCAAAGAGAAGTTCAAATTCCTAAAAAAATTTCAAATATATGGCAATACTAGTGACCGTGATACTTATTGTCTTCTACGTGAGCGTGCCAAACGATTGGAGAAAGAATGCTATATTAAATACATAAAAAACGCGGAAGATGCAATAATTAAATGTCCCAAGTCTTTTTGGTCGTTTATTAAGTCAAATAAAAACGGATCGAACTCACTTCCCTCAACTATTCATTATGATGGTGTTCTGGCTGATACTGGGGATGCAATATGCGATGTCTTTGCTTCTCATTTTCATTCAAACTTTCTACCTCCGTCTACATACTCTTCTTCAATACCCATGTCTATTAATAACAACGTACCCAACAACATAGGTAGTATTGAAGTCACTGCTGACCTAGTTCTTAAATTATTAAAATCTTTAGATTTAAGTAAGGGTGCTGGGCCCGATAATGTGGTACCATTATTTATTGTCTCTTGTGCTACGTGTTTAACTGAACCGCTTGTTATTCTTTACAAAAGGTCTATCTCGGAAGGACTTGTACCTAAAATATGGAAATCTGCATTTATCACACCCATACATAAGAGTGGTAGCAGGAGTGATGCTAAAAATTATCGTCCAATTTCAAAATTATGCATCTTTGCTAAGATACTGGAAAAAATCGTATATACACAAGTTTATGAGAGTGTCTCACCAGGTTTGATCACGGAGCAGCATGGTTTTGTAAGTAAGCGGTCAACCTTATCGAATCTGCTGTCTTTCACAGAGTTTACGACGTCTCGCATGGATGCTGGTGGACAGGTCGATGCAATTTTTACTGATTATAGTAAAGCGTTTGACCGAATCGACCACAAAATATTACTACAGAAGTTACTCCAAGCTGGCATCCATGGGGACTTATATCGGTGGTTTGTTTCGTACATTGAGAATCGATCGCAAGCAGTAGTTCTGAATGGGTACCGTTCTAAGTGGAGCATCGTCCCGTCTGGGGTACCGCAGGGTTCTTTGCTTGGGCCCCTCCTTTTTAACATATTTATAAATGATGTCACTCAATGCATTAAATACTCACATTTACTTCTTTATGCTGACGACATGAAAATTTTCAAAAAAATTACCAGCGTTGAAGACTGTCAGCTTCTCCAAAATGACTTAGATAGTTTCGAACAATATTGTTTAATCAATAAATTAGACCTAAATGTCAAAAAATGTTTTTCTATAACCTTTACTCGTAAAGTCAAAATTATTAAATTTCAATATTTTATCAAAAGACATGAGTTAGAACAGGTAGACACGGTACGGGACCTTGGCGTCATTCACGACTCCAAGCTAACTTATGAAAAACATGTAGATCATATTGTCAAAAAAGCTTATAGGAGCATGGGCTTCGTCTTAAGAGCCAGCTCTCAGTTTTCAAACTTGAAAGTACTTAAAGTTCTTTATTGCTCTTTGGTGCGCAGCGTTCTCGAGTATTGTTCCCAAGTGTGGAATCCTCTTTACAATGTTTATAAAGATAGAATTGAATCCATCCAGCGTAGGTTCCTGAAGCACTTGCAATATAAATCTAAAACATATGACCCCAATTATGAGGCGAGATGTCGAAGACACCATATCTTACCATTGTATCAAAGAAAAAAGTTTTCTGATATCACGTGCCTTGTTAAAATCGCGCAGAATCACATTGATTCACCGGATTTACTATCTCAAGTTAAACTGAAAGTCCCAAATAGAATGACGAGACATAAAGCACTTGTGGACGTTCCTCAGAGTTCTTCAAACTACAGGCAGAATTCATTTTTTGTGAGGTCCGCTAGAGAATTTAATAAACTTGTTGACTTTCCTGAACTGGATATGTTTGATTCAAAGCCACGCATTTTCAACAGAACATTAACAAAATCATGGTTTGGTTCTCTGACTTCAACGTAATTTAGTTATTTAATATACTCAAAATTTTCTTTTTCAAATTTTGCTTAATATTAGGTTAATTACATTACCTGTTATACAACTAAAAATTTATAACAAGCATTCTAGATGTTTATATGCGGAAACATGTAAATGGTGCTCAGTTTTTCATATCTGTTACTACTCTGTATTAATACACTGTATGTTTTCCTATTAAAATAAAATAAAATAAAATAAAATGTCGCAAACGTGTGCAGAAAGACAATAGGAATCCACATTATAAACAAAACTGAGAACGGGTCTTCTCGCGATATTCCTTTTTACGAGGTAAACAGGTACCTACTTGTTTCCCGACGTTTCGACCGCCTTGCAAGTAGGTACCTGTTTACCTCGTAAAAAGGAATATCGCGAGAAGACCCGTTCTCAGTTTTGTTTATAATGTGTGCAAATCGCGAAAGCTTAAAAAGTTTAATAGGAATCTACAAACAATTAACCAGGGTGGCATAGAACGGCTGGGGAGTTCATCCTGAAGTCATAAGAATAATATATGGTGGCCACCGTGGAACCAGTCGTCCTGTACGCTGCCAGCGTATGGGCCCCAGCCGTTGGAAAGCTGGGCCTCATAAAGCAGTTGGGAGCTGACCAGCGCGGCATTGCGCAAAAGCTGTGCAAAGGATACCAGACGGTCTCCTTGAACTCCTCGCTAGTGCTGGCTGGGATACTCCTCTCGACCTGCGAGTCCGCGAAGCGGCATTGCTATACGAGGCCAGGAAAGGGGTGCCTCAGCCAGCACTTGCCTACTTAATCACCCAATACATCCTCTAGTAAGCCTGGTTCCTGTTCGATAGCCCCGCAGTCTTCAGGAACTAGTCAGCTAGAGAAGGTTTGATTGGCGATAGCCCCGCAGTCCCTTTCATTCCTTCACTTAGGGTTGCCTCATGGTAAATCAATATTGTAACGTGTAACATAATTTAAGTTAAAGTTGCCAATAAATTATCATCAAGTTCAATGAGGCTTTATCTTCACAACCTGCAACCCTACAATTGTTATTTTATTTTGTTGTCCTTTGCGTCATGTTTACCACAAATAAACGTATTTTCTTTCTTTCTTCTTTCTTTCTTTCTTCACTTGGCGACAGGAGCGTCCAGCAGACCGCCTCGGCAATGGAGGCTCCACACCTTGCAGAGCGCGCTGGGCTCGTAAGCCTGATAAACCAAGAGCAACTAGATGCCCAGAACGAACTTGAGGTTCGTATCTTTACGGACGGGAGCAAGATTGGGGGCAAGGTTGGAGCGGCACTACCGTATGGAGCGGTGACGCCGAAACCAAAGCTCTCAAGCTTGCTCTTCCACACTACTCCACTGTTTACCAGGCCGAGCTTCTGGCGATATACGTCGCAACCAGGGTGATCCAAAAGCACAGTGCGCAAACGTTTGGAATTTTCAGTGACTCCATGGCGGCCCTCCAAACCATCTAAAACTACAATCGACACCACCCCCTGGCAGTAGAGGCAAGGGCTAACCTTAGGTCCCTCTCTATCCAAAACAAGGCGGTTACCTTGTATTGGATCAAAGCTCATGCGGGGCTGGAAGGAAACGAGAGGGCAGATGAACTGGCCAAAAGAGCCGCTGAGGGTTCCAAACGGAAGCCTGACTACGATCTGTATTCGGTTTTATACGTCAAGCGATGCATTCGAATGGCAACTCTTGATGTGTGGAAGTGGAAACAAAGATACAGCACTGGAGGAACTACTTCAGTAACAAAATTATTTTTCCCGGATGCGGTGGCGGCCTACAGGATAATCAGGAAAGCAAAATATACACCGTAACAACCTGACGGGTCGGAGGTTTAATAATACGATATCGCCGACTCGTTCTTCATATAGTTTATTGAGTATCACTTACATAATAATAATACACGACTCACAACAGGGGAGAAACTTTGTCAAGAAACAATAAGATCCTTTCTCAAACCGAGAGAACACCTCTCGAACTTGGCGGGAAAAAAAAGTCAATCTGTGTCATAAATTTGACAACCTTCTACATAGTCCATTCTGTTGGTGTTGCCAACAGAAACCAAATGTGGAGCTTTGCGTTCGCCACAAACCCAAATCATGACAAGACATGGTGGGTTCTCGGAATACTTGAATCGCTTCAAGTGCAAGGAGAGCCCATCGTGCATTTGCAATCCTGGAATTGCTGAATCGGTGTCACATATATTATTCAGCCGTCCCATCTTCGACAGAGAGAGACTTGAGGCTGAGCACGTACTCGACATCAAACTCGATGCTGAAAATACGAGTATGTGGCTTATAATGAAGAGCAAAAAGAGAGAGTTGTTTTTGGAATTTTGCGTGAAAATTTGTGAAAAGGTGATAAAGAGAAACAAAAATACATAAACAAAGATATTTGCATAACATTCTCTAGAATATTAGGATCAAGCATTGAAAACAGACGTTATAAAATCGTTTTAATTTAACAGTTTAGAGTGTGCTTTGTGCTTTACAATCATTAAAATAATTTTCCAGATATAAATTTTGCAAGTTAATAGACTTCAAACACAGGGGACAGCCTAAAATTGAGGAGTACAAATTATTTTTGAAAACGCTCAGGAATACTTTTGGGTTACGCCTCGTAGACAATAATCTACCATCCGTAAGCATAACGATTCGTTTCTCGAACCGAGCAATAATCATCTTTCTGCTCTTGCCCCAAGTTACTTGTGGTCGGCGCAACACATGTTCTTCTCTTAATACGTTGGTTTTTCTTCCATTTTATCTCAAACGTCTATAATAAAAAAAATATAACAGAATGCTAAAGTACATGAGTTTAAACGCCTTAGGTATTAAAAAGTTTTTGGTTTTGGTGACAGCCAGTCAGACTGACAGATAACCTCCCAATTGATATGTGTCACAACATTTTAACCTCATCTCACTCGAAGATCATATGAGTTTTATCCTAGAAAAGTAAATCGGTCTGTTAAAAAGTTCACACGCAACAGATTCAGGAAGACATTGATTATTGAATCTTTTTGAAGATTTCTGTAATTGTTTTCTTACCTAAGATTTTGATGAGCTTACGGTATTTTTATTTGGAGTTAACGTGAGTAACAATCGTACATCATTGCGTAATTAACAAGCACAAGAGACCACTGAAACTTAAAAGGTAATCGGTGTGTTGTGAATATTTGTATTCAGGTGTAGTGTGAAGCTGAACCGGCTGTCAGTGCGCAGTGCCATTGAAGAAGCGGCAAAAAGTGTGTTCGGGGAGTGCGGCGCCGGCTCCCTGTGTGTGGACGTGCTGGTTGTGCGTGAAGGGCGCGCGCTGGTCCGCGTGCGGGTGACCCAGCTGCGCCGCGTGCGAGCCGCGCTGGCGCTGAGCGGCTCCGAGCTGCGCGTCGTACGGCACGCGCCCGCGCTGCAGGCCCTGCTCTGATACTATCACTACCCAAGCGCAGTAAGATCACCTACTTGCCGCCACCACTGTCTTATAGATATACAATCGTTGAATGGTCTCCATACCTTACCTGGTAAGGTTGATATTATGTAGGTCCACTGACTGTGCCTAAATACAGTTTTGACTAAACAAATGTTATTGTTTGGTTCAATTAACCACATTTTGTTGTGCTATTTTTCTCCTGCATGATGGAATTATACAGAGTGGATATGACAATACAACAATTCATTAAACTTCGTATACCTAATCATGTACTCAATGTGCGTACAAAAATTCAATTCAATTTAACTAATAGTTTAGTCACAGGACAATGTTTTTCATTTTCAAGATTTTCACACATTTATTGTGCTATTTTTCTCCTGCATGTTGGAATTATACAGAGTGGATACGACAATACAACAATTAATTAAACATTGTCTAACTAATCACGTACCCAATGTGCGTACAAAAATTCAATTCAATTTAACTTATAGTTTAGTCACAGGACAATATTTTTCATTTTCAAGATTTTCAACATGATGTATCTGATAATACAGTTATTAGACCAGCCTCGCCTAAAAAAATAAATGTTAAAGACATTGCAATATTCTTCACACACATGTTGCCAGCTATCAATATGGGAATTAATGCATGTTACACCTTATACCAGAGGCATGACAGTCATAAACCGTGTCATCAGAATTAGATAAGAAAATCATGCATGCGGAAGTTACATCTACTCTTGTCAATTGAAAATTTTGAATGTGCGAAAGAGGTATGTATGTAGACGATAGTTCGTTTATTTCTATGTCGCTTTCTCGCCGAAACAATAACGACCCAAACCTGCAAAAACTAGTTACAAACAATGGTGTGTTGGGTCGGTCAGTGCCCCAGCCGCCAGCCGTGTTAAAATATTTAAAAATAGTGTTCTATTTTGTTTACATTTTTAAGCTATTTAGTTTGTTAGAAAAATTCACTATTTTAATTTCAATGTTAGGATTTATTTGATAATTCCTATAAACTGCTATACATTAGTTCTGCTCGTATTTTCATTTATTGTCGTATCCACTTTGTATACATGCTAACTGCAATCATACGTGTTTGTGTACAGAGATGGCAGCCCGGTCCGTAATGTCGTCGGGGCTGGACGGTAAAGATGTTGTAATCGTAGCCACTAGGGAAGAGTTGGCTACACCCAGTAAGGTGAGCCTGCCCGAACCAGAGCCTGCACCTGGACTCATCTTGGCAGATGGCTCTATCAACTGGGGCTGTCCATGTCTGGGTGGCATGGCTACCGGCCCATGCGGTTCACAATTCAGAGAAGCCTTCTCTTGCTTCCACTACAGGTGCGAGTCTGTCATTTTTGTTAATGTTTTGATTTAATAAATATATCTGAGTGTATAATAATGAAAGTTAATAATATACAGGGCATCCCACGACTGCCACCTAGCAACAAAAAGAAAGTACCATAAATACTGTAGATAGAAAAATTTACTTAAACACTTCAGTTTTATTTTAAAAATAATATGAACTGCATTCAAAGAATTTTAAATAATCGCCTGTCTGAACCGGGAATCGAACCCGCTAAATGTAAAAACCCTGTAATTTTACTGTAGGTACTGATCGAAAAGCTCAATCTTATACATTTACTTCTTCTAAATAGCATCTAAAATAAAAGGAAGTCCATGAAATTTAACATTTGACAGTGATTAGATTTGTTTAATGACACTAACGTAACACCCCATACCACGTTGAGAACTTGATAAACTCTACTTTAGCACTTTTCCATCAAAATGTAGCCCACAAAATGACATTGAACTTGATAAACTCTACTTTAGCACTTTTCCATCAAAATGTAGCCCACAAAATGACATTGAACTTGATAAACTCTACTTTAGCACTTTTCCATCAAAATGTAGCCCACAAAATGACATTGAACTTGATAAACTCTACTTTAGCACTTTTCCATCAAAATGTAGCCCACAAAATGACATTTTGATAGTTAGACTAGGTTGAATCAAATCAAATCAAATGTTTATTTGCTAGAATTACATTGTTTTGGTAAAGGTGAGATCTTACAACATACTCGTAAGTGTCATTGTATTCTGCCGCAAACAAGCAAGTTTGCTCATGTGAGATATAATGTTGCAGTGACGCGGAGCCCAAAGGCAGCGACTGCTACGAGAAGTTCAGCGTGATGCAGGAGTGCATGTCGCAATATCCCGACCTGTACGGCAAAGACGACGACGACGAGCTCGCTGCCGCCATGGACGCCGCCGGCAGCGACGCCGCGCACGAGTCGCCCGAGCGCGCCGAGCTGCGCGAGCACGGCGCCGCCGAGCCGACCGAGCGCGCTGCAGCGCGCACCGGGCCTGGCGGCGACTCGCTCTAGACCCATATGTGACTCAGCCACGTACCTACTAGTGACAATTAACGTGGCAATATTATATTTACAATCTAGCAATCTTTTGTCCTTTCATGAAAAAAAACGATACATCATCGTTCGGATTCCTACAAAGAGAGATATGGGAAATGCACTGGATTATTGGACACCTACTCTAAGTTCAAAATAGACGATAATTATAATATTGTTACTATGTTGAAGTGTATCTATTGTGTTTTGTGATTGTGATTCCTGCCACGTGACTTACGTACCCTAGCTTGGTTATTTAGTTTGCGAACCTACATTTGTATATGTACCTACCTAGAGCAAAACAATTATTTTGATTAAATTTTAGTTAAAGTAAAACTATTTGTTTGAATGTCCTCTACTTACTCAGGGCCACAAGTAATGCAACAAGTATAATGTTGAACATTTCATATTTTCAAAATATTACACCTTATCAAAACTCAAAAGCGTTGCATTAGGTCGATGTTCAAACTTGAAACCATTCAGAGTTACAAGCCTTATTTTAAAAAATACAAAATCTTGATGTGCATAACTCCAGCTTCCTCATAGGTGATAGAAGAATTCTACCTATGCCAATATTTAAAGCATAATAGCTGCAATCAAAGTACCAAGTCTTAATTTAGCTGCCGCAAAAACTTCGTCAATATGAGTCATTTAGTGTGTGTCAGCTGGAGTGACGCCACCCCAGCTGCTCAGTCATGTCTTCCGAACGAAAGAAGATTGATTATGTATTATAGCTCAAAAATTAAAGAATAATAGCTGCCTTAGGCAGCAAAATTTTCAAATCTCTGGTCAAAATATTTTATGAGTTATTTCAACTTCTAAACATGAGTAGCTGGAGTGATGCCACCCCAGCTGCTCAGTCATATCTTCCGAACGAAGGAACATATGATAATGTTTTACAGCTCAAAAATTAAGGCATAATAGCTGCCTTAGGCAGCAAAATTTTCAAATCTCTAGGTCTCGTAGTTTCACGTAATAAACAAAAAATAGTTTCCGCGCCAAAAAATTCAAATTATTGACTCGGAGCAGGTAAGGAGCGGCGTTGCCGTTCCGTGCGCTACGTTATCAGTTAGTTGTAGTTTGAACTAGATTGTAGACTGGGAGCCACTACACACCTTAATATTGTACTATGTACGGACCGGACGGAGGAGCTCGTGGCTAAGTAATAACAGCCGTAGGGGTCGATCCATCAGGTTAAGCTACGCTTGCCGGGGTCGGTCAGTGGATGGGTGACCATCTTTACATACCGAGACTCCTCCCTCCGTGCCTCGGAAAGCACGTTAAGCCGTTGGTCCCGGCTGTCATTCGTGGATCTTTGACAGTCGTTACGGGTCATCAGAAGCCTGAAAGTCTACAACCAGTCTTACCAAGGGGTACCGTGTTACCCAGTTACTGGGTTGTGGAGGTCAATAAGGTCTAAATTAGTTTGACACCTCAGAAAGTGTCTAGTTCATTATGCACAACATTTTTAGGGTGTCAAGCTAATTTCGACCTTATTGACATCCTACAAATCCTTGTGTTTTTTGCTCCAGGATATTCGGTAAATGATCTGGAAGCTGAATTTAAGAAAAAAACATGAATGTCAATAAGGTCTGAATTCGCTTGACACCTCAGAAAGTGTCTAGATCATTATGCAAATCATTTCTAGGGTGTCAAGCTAATTTCGACCTTATTGACATTCTACAACCCCTTTTTTTTTGCTCCAGGATACTCGGTATATGATCTGGAAGCTGAATTTAACAAAAAAACATGAATGTCGATAAGGTCTAAATTCGCTGTCTAGATCATTATGCACATCATTTCTAGGATGTCAAGCTAATTTCGACCTTATTGACATTTTACAACTATGAGTACAATGACCCCTTAAAATATTGCCACTGTTTATACTTACACCCTGTTTAAGTTACGGTCACGAATCATAATTAATCAACATACGAGGGCGGCACTGAAAATTTCGGGAATCAAGGAAGTGACAACATAACTATTAAAAAATGTATTTATTGCTTTTCGAAGTATTCTCCGCGAAATTTGACACATTTTTTCATACGATGGAACCAATCATTGAAGCAAACCATTCCATTCGGAAGTTGGGGTCTCCAAAATGGCTGTTTTGTAGGCGTCCACAGCTTCTTCAGGTGATGAAAATCTCTGACCACGCAATTTATTCTTTATTTTAGGGAAAGTATAGAAATCATTAGGGCTTAGGTCGGGGCTGTACGGCGGATGGTCTAATAATTCTATATTTTCTTGCTCTAAAAACTTTTGTTCTGCGCGCGGTGTGAGAGCTCGCATTGTCGTGATGGAGGATGATGCGACGGTTGCAGTTCTCTTTACGGAGTTCAGAAACGACCTGTGGCAAACAAATGCTAGCATACCATTCTGCATTAACCGTTCTTTGTCTCTCAAGAGGAATAGTCGCAACATGGCCGGTTTTGGAGACAAACGTGGCCACCATTTTTTTTTGCAACACTCCGTGAACGAACAATTTTTGTTGGCTTTAACTCATTTTCGAACACCCAAACTCGTGACTGGTTTTTTGTTTCGGGTTCGTACGCGTATATCCAGGATTCGTCACCTGATACGATGTTGTATACAGCATTTGAGGATCCTGCGTGGAATCTTTCGAGAGTTCTGACGCACCAAGTAACGCGAGCTGCTTTTTGCTCTTCACAGAGCGAATGCGGTATCCATCGGGAAAACAACTTTTTTACACCTAATTGTTCATACAAGATTATTTGTATTTGACTCATGCCAATGTCTAAAGTTGCCTGAATTTCGCGGTATGTCACATGTCGATCTTCCTCAATCAGCTTACGCACAGCATCAACGTTTTCTTGGGTGACTGCAGTTTTTGGACGACCTTGACGGGGATCATCACTGAGCTTGTCACGTCCACGTTGAAATTCAGCAAACCAGCGATAAATTGTGGTTTTGGATGGGGCTTCATCACCAAATGCAGAAATCATCCGGTCAACACACTGTTTTTGTGTTAAACCACTTCGAAAATCATAATAAATCATCGCTCTTGAATTTTCTCGAGTCAATTCCATTTTCTCAACGACTAAACAGGTTTGACAAAACCTTATTTAAATAAATAAATGGTATTCGATTTTTAAAACCAAGGAGTTTTCAATTAAAAAGATTTTAATATGACAGGAACAATGGAAATATTCCATTCCCGATACTTTTAGTGCAGCCTATGTACAACCTAACAGTGATCTCCAAATTGCAAAAAACGTAATAAAGTTTGAATTTCGCGGGCTACCTTTGCGCCCGAACTACACAGGACAAGTCACAAAAAAAAAACAATAATGTAGTTCGTCTAAAATTGATAAGTATCTAAGCTTATTAATAATACATTATTAGTTCCACTATAGTTCAGTCGGCTCTCAGTCTATATCTTCAATATTAAAAATTAAAATTATTTTGAGCGCAAAATATGCAATCCTGCTACCCTACTGCTGGCAACCCTCTATTTATATGTCGAGTGTAAGTTCTAGAAAGTTCGAGTTCATAATTCGAGAACATTCTAGTACTTACGGGAATGATCTAGAAACATCTGCCACGAATCGACGTTTCGTGTAGTTCTGCTACTCGATAACAGATGGCGCGATGGTTAACAGATGGTTAGCGTCCACGTAATACGTATCATGTAGATCCGCTATTCGATAGCAGATGGCATTAGCGTCTACGTAACACTGCCCCTCGAAGACATGCTCGTCCCTAGCATCATTATTCCCGTAATATGGTGCCAGTCGATCTACATGAACAATTTTAGGCGCAGTTCGCGTATTCTTTTTATTTGGTAGGTGACGTCGTTGATCTTGGTCACAATCCTGTATGGTCCGTCCCATTTTGCCTGTAGCTTAGGGAACTTCCCTTTCGTGCGCACTGGGTTATGCAACCGTACTAGTGAGCCTTCGTCGAAACCACTGTTGTTCATCTTCCAGTCATATCGAGTTTTCATTCTCTCGGACACCTGTTGGCCTGACTGTCTGACATGGTCATAATATACGTCATTCATCTTGTTGCGCAGATCATTCGCATAATCTGTTATACTACGTGGGGTATTAGGGGGGATGCCGGTAAGTAAATCTGCTGGTAACCTCAACTCCCTTCCAAAGTTCGCGATGGCTGGTGTCACAGTCGTACTCTCGTGAACTGCACTTCTGTATGACAGGAGAAACGATTGTATGTGCTTGTCCCAATCCTTTTGTCTGCTTGCTACAACTTTCGCCAGATATCTTTCCAACGTCTGATTAAATCTTTCCACCATTCCATCAGATTGTGGGTGGTATGAAGTAGTTCTGGTTTTGTGAGTACCCATCACCCGACATGTTTCTTGAAAAACTTGAGACTCAAAATTTCTTCCTTGATCGCTGTGGATTTCTAAAGGTACCCCAAACCGGTAGAAGACTTCGTGGACTAATTTATCAGCAACTGTCGAAACTTCTTGATTAGGAATGGCGAAGACTTCCGACCACTTAGTGAAGTAATCCATGACAACCATGAAATATTTGTTTCCACTTTCACGGAATGGGCCAGCGACGTCTAGTGCTATCCGCTCCCAGGGGGCTCCTACGTTGTACACTTTCAATGCACCCCTGCTGCGTGTGTGAGGTCCTTTTACTGCCGCACAACTGGTGCATTTGCAACACCAATCCTCAACATCCTCTCGACCATGGATCCAGTATAACCGTTCTCGGATCTTCAACAGAGTCCTTTTTACTCCCATATGACCTCCTGAACATCCATTGTGGTAGAGCTGTAGAACTTCTGGTACCTTTGCTTTAGGGACGACCATTTGTAGGTGGCAGCTATCCTCTCGAGCATTTTCCCATTTGCGGCACAAGACACCATCCTGGATTCTCAAACTCTCCCACTGTGCCCAATAACTCTTTGTGGTCGTACTCATCGCTGTAACATCACACCATTTTGGTTTAGGAGCGTAAGCTTCAATCTTCTCGAGAATTGGCCTGATATCTGTGTCACTTCGCTGAGCACGCTGTAGGGTTTCCTTCCATTCGTCACTAAGGTCCGTTCTTGATAAAGCGTCCGCGTTACCGTGGGATCACCCACTGCGATGTTCAATTGCGAAGTCAAATTCTTGTAGCAATTCAATGCATCTCGCTACTTGTCCTTCTGGATTCTTAAACTGCAACAACCACTTCAATGCAGCATGGTCAGTTCGCAGGTGGAATTTACGTCCCCGCAAGTATTTGCTGAAGTGTTGCACTGACTTCACTACGGCGAGTAATTCGCGTCTCGTGACGCAATAATTTCTCTCTGGTTTTGATAAAGATTTGCTGAAGTAAGCTATCACAACTTCATAATCTCCTTTCCGATGAGATAACACACCGCCAATTCCAGTATTACTTGCGTCCGTGTCAACTATGAATTCATTTTCTGTGTCAGGGTAGCCCAAAATTGGGGAATTGCACAAACGTTTCTTTAACTCCTGGAAAGCCATGTCACAGCTCTCATCCCAATAGAACGGTCTTTTCTCCTCAGTAACTTTGTGTAGAGGTTTGGCAATGTCAGCAAAATTCTTGAAAAACCGTCGATAGTACGAGCACAAACCCAAAATTGCTCTGACCTGCGTCTTGTCTTTTGGAACTGGCCAATCTTTGACGGTGACGATTTTCTCTGGGTCAGTTTGCACTCCTTCTTGCGAAACCACGTGTCCCAAAAAGCTTACTTGCTTCCTGAAGAATGAGCACTTCTTCGGACTTAACTTAAGATTGGCTTCTCGGATTTTTGACAGTACACGTTCCAAGTTTCGAAGGTGGTCTTCGAATGTGCGGCCCACGATGATGATGTCATCTAAATAGACAAGACACGCGTCTCCAATTAATCCGGTGAGGACTTGCTCCATAAGCCTTTCGAAAGTAGCAGGAGCATTGCATAATCCAAATGACATAACCTTAAATTGTCATAGACCCTTTCCTGTAGAGAATGCGGTTTTCTCCTTATCCTTAGGGTCTATCTCCACTTGCCAGTAGCCACTTATTAGGTCTAACGTGGTAAGCCACTTCATTCCTGACAGCGTGTCCAGTGTGTCAATCCTGGGTAGTGGATAGCTGTCTTTCTTTGTAACGTCATTCAGCCGACGATAGTCCACACAAAACCGCATGCTGCTATCCTTCTTTTTCACCAGGACCACAGGAGAACACCATGGACTAGCTGAAGGTTCTATAACTCCGTCTTTTACCATTCCTCCGATCATGGTATCCACTTCCTTTTCTCTTGCCACTGGTAGTCTTCTTGGTCGCTGACGAATTGATAACTCGTTTCCCGTATTAATTATGTGCTGAACCAATCCAGTCTTCCCTATGTCAGCATCATTTGCAGAGAAAATGTCAGCGTACTGAAGTAGCATCTTCTTAGCCTTCTCCATTTCTCCTTAAGATAAATCTTTGCGACAGTCTTCCAAAAGATTTGACATGCTAAATCTTGTACTTTGGACGTTATTCCGAGCAGGACGATCTTGGCATTTACGCATCCAAGCAACTTCCTCACAGGTACCCATCAACGCACCCTTCTTGATTACTTGTTCCTTTTCACTTGGGTTAAGTATGCGTACAGCTGCAACGTTGATTGCCCTAACCAAGGTCCGCGCCATCTTCCATGGAAGGTTTTCGTCCAATCTTTCAATGAGAATACATCGATTTTTCTGTCCAGAATTCTGTGAAGATTTCTTCTGAACCACATTTCAATAATCCTTGCCTCACGTCGATCTTACAACTATGTTGTTGCATGAAGTCCAAACCTAGGATGCAGTCGTCTACTATGTCAGCCATGACGACATTATGCCTATAAATTGTGTTACCCAGTTTTAACTCCATCTCTTTCTCACCTCGGACGGGTATGTGCTGACCGGTAACTGTTACCAAGTTTACGTGGCCATACTTGTCGAAGAAGTCCCCAAGAAAGCGATTCGCTAGTTGAGAACTGACAACCGTGCGAGAAGCTCCAGTGTCTACATGTCAGCTTACATGGTCTTCCGTTCACATCACCTTTGATGATCAGGCTGTTCCCATCATGAGTAGGTAAGGTTTTTTTTCTTTTTTTTTCTTTATACTTCTGCCTCCAACATAATCGGAGCCTGTGTTAGGCTTATCAACCATACTAGGTTAGGTTAGGCTAGGTTTTTTTTTTTTTTTTTTTCTTTATACTTCTACCTCCAAATTTTAAAGAACATGGGCAAGAAATTACTTTTGATTTCGGCTAAGTGCTTATAACAATCGTTCATGAAATTAAAACAACAGGAATAAACTTCAGTTCACAATCAATCCATTTCCTAAACAAAAAAAAAAAAAAATGCAAAAATTAAAAACATTTGGAATAAAAATCTTTTAAAACAATCTAATTCTCGCATTATAAACAAGACGCAAAATAAAGAACCGGCCAAGTGCGTTTCGGAATACGCACAATGAAGGGTTCCGTAGTTGAAAAGTTCTTTACACCGAAAAGGATTTATCCCAAAAACAAACCTACCAATGGATCTCAATATTTTTTTTTATTTTATAAAATCTACAAATTAACAATTTTCGGACGTTTTCCTTTACTTGTTTTTTTTTTTTTTTTTTTTCTTTATACTTCTACCTCCAACATACTCGGAGCCTGTGCTAGGCTTATCAATCATACTAGGTTAGGTTAGGTTAGGTTTTTTTTTTTTTTCTTTATACTTCTACCTCCAACATAATCGGAGCCTGTGCTAGGCTTATCAATCATACTAGGTTAGGTTAGGTTAGGTTTTTTTTTTTTTCTTTATACTTCTACCTCCAACATAATCGGAGCCTGTGCTAGGCTTATCAATCATACTAGGTTAGGTTAGGTTAAGTTAGGTTTTTTTTTTTTTTTTCTTTATACTTCTACCTCCAACATAATCGGAGCCTGTGCTAGGCATTTCAATCATACTAGGTTAGGTTAGGTTAGGTTTTTTTTTTTTTTCTTTATACTTCTACCTCCAACATAATCGGAGCCTGTGCTAGGCTTATCAATCATACTAGGTTAGGTTAGGTTAAGTTAGGTTTTTTTTTTTTTTTTCTTTATACTTCTACCTCCAACATAATCGGAGCCTGTGCTAGGCATTTCAATCATACTAGGTTAGGTTAGGTTAGGTTTTTTTTTGTTTTTCATAATCGGAGCCTGTGCTAGGCTTATCAATCATACTAGGTTAGGTTAGGTTAGGTTAGGTTAGGTTAGGTTAGGTTAGGTTAGGTTAGGTTAGGTTAGGTTAGGTTAGGTTCCCCCCCGGAGGGTTCCCGCATTGTCGAGGCGGGGGGGCTCAGTAGCCGTGGCTTGGTCACCCACGGTGAAGCGAAGAGGAACCCATGCGGGGGCCGCTCGTCAGGGCTTTTGCTGATAAGCCGACGACGTAGCGGCCAGCGGGTAGGTTGCGGTGGCCGTATGGGCGACACCGCAACTGAGGCGGGCCGCGGTGTCTTATGGGAGGCATCGCGGCTGAGGATTGGAGGCCGCGGCGGGAGAGGAGTGCCGGTATTGCGGTGCGCCGCTCTCCCTACCTTCCGCGGCCTTGACGGGGCCGCCACCGTTTGATGGCGGACGCGGTGGGGCCGCAGGGGAAGAGGAGTGTCGGTATGACGTCGGCCGCTCTCCCTATCCTCTGCGGCCGAAATGGCGGCGGAGCGCGCGCGGGAGGACGACCCTCACGCGGCGCCGCTCCGAAGGCGGAGGAGGGGTCGGAGCAGACGACTCCTCCCAGGTGGGGGCCAGCAGGCAACGGGTGTGGGGGCATCCTTGCCTGTATTGCACAGGCCCCCACCAGTGTCGGACGGGAATGGCCAGGTGTTCCCGGTCATTCCCGTAGCCCCCCATCCGGGGGGGCACGCGGGGCCCGCCAGCTAGGCGGGCATGCGCCGGGAGGGTTGTGGACGTAAAGGCTGTGCCGGTTTCCCATGGCCCTCCCATCACGGCGATGTGGGAACACTGCTGAGTTTTAGTGGGTATACTGTCATTCCGACAGGAGTCCCACATACCCCGTCTCGTCCCCCACGAGCGGGGATGCATAAAGCATTTCTCAGCGTCAAAAAAAAAAAAAAAAAAAAAAAAAAAAGGTTAGGTTAGGTTAGGTTAGGTTACCCCCCCGGAGGGTTCCCGCATTGTCGAGGCGGGGGGGCTCAGTAGCCGTGGCTTGGTCACCCACGGTGAAGCGAAGAGGAACCCATGCGGGGGCCGCTCGTCAGGGCTTTTGCCGATAAGCCGACGACGTAGCGGCCAGCGGGTAGGTTGCGGTGGCCGTATGGGCGACACCGCAACTGAGGCGGGCCGCGGTGTCTTATGGGAGGCATCGCGGCTGAGGATTGGAGGCCGCGGCGGGAGAGGAGTGCCGGTATTGCGGTGCGCCGCTCTCCCTACCTTCCGCGGCCTTGACGGGGCCGCCACCGTTTGATGGCGGACGCGGTGGGGCCGCAGGGGAAGAGGAGTGTCGGTATGACGTCGGCCGCTCTCCCTATCCTCTGCGGCCGAAATGGCGGCGGAGCGCGCGCGGGAGGACGACCCTCACGCGGCGCCGCTCCGAAGGCGGAGGAGGGGTCGGAGCAGACGACTCCTCCCAGGTGGGGGCCAGCAGGCAACGGGTGTGGGGGCATCCTTGCCTGTATTGCACAGGCCCCCACCAGTGTCGGACGGGAATGGCCAGGTGTTCCCGGTCATTCCCGTAGCCCCCCATCCCGGGGGGCATGCGGGGCCCGCCAGCTAGGCGGGCATGCGCCGGGAGGGTTGTGGACGTAAAGGCTGAGCCGGTTTCCCATGGCCCTCCCATCACGGCGATGTGGGAACACTGCTGAGTTTTAGTGGGTATACTGTCATTCCGACAGGAGTCCCACATACCCTGTCTCGTCCCCCACGAGCGGGGATGCATAAAGCATTTCTCAGCGTCAAAAAAAAAAAAAAAAAAGGTTAGGTTAGGTTAGGTTAGGTTAGGTTTTCTGCTCGATGAGGTCGGGAAAATGTTCGAGGGGATAATCGCTGCCCGCCTCAAGAGCCATCTGCGGACCATCGGGCCGGACTTGTCGGACGCTCAGTTCGGTTTTCGGGCTGAGCGCTCGACGGTGGACGCGCTGACCCGCCTGAAGGACCAGGCGAAGGAGGCGATGGAGGCGGGGGACGGGTTGTTGGCCGTGTCATTCGACATAGCCAACGCCTTCAACTCTGTTCCCCACTCCACGATCCTGGAGGCGCTCCGATTCCACGGAGTACCTCGGTACATGCGGCGTCTGCTGGCCAGCTACCTGGACGACCGGGCGATCGTCCTGGTGGACAGGACTGGCCAAGTCCGGCGATACGCCGTCGGGGCCGGCGTTCCGCAGGGCTCGGTCGTGGGACCTCTCCTGTGGAACGTCGGCTACGACTGGCTCTTGAGGGGAACTCTCCTCCGAGGCACGAGTGTCGTCTGCTACGCGGACGACACTCTCCTCACCGCCCGGGGAAGGAGTTTCCGGGAGGCGGCCAACTTGGCCTCGGCGGGCGGATCCTTGGTGGCAGGGAGGATCCGCCGCCTGGGTTTGACGGCGGCGCTGCACAAGACCGAGGCCGTGTTTTTCCACGGACCTCGGCAGCGCCCCCCATCTGACGCCCACATCTTCGTGGAGGGCGTCAGAATCGAGGTAAAGGCCCAGATGAAATATCTGGGCCTCGTACTCGACAGCAGGTGGCGCTTCGGCCCGCATTTTAGCGGGCTGTCGTCGCGCCTGCTGAAGACTGCAGGGGCGCTCTCGTGGCTGCTGCCCAACTCGGGCGGGCCCAGCGCGCGATGCCGGCAGCTCTACGCCGGCATCTTGAGGAGCATGGCCCTCTACGGTGCCCCCATCTGGGAAGACTCCCTCCGAAGGAGGGAGAACGCCGCCGCATTGCGGGCGCCTCAGAGGGCCATAGCCCAGCGGGTCGTGCGGGCCTACCGGACGGTGGGTTTTGCGGCGGCCTGTGCTCTGGCCGGCACCCCCCCTTGGGAACTCGAGGCGTGGGTGTTCGCCAGAGTATACGAGTGGACGGCGGGGCGGAGGGCGAGAGGAGAACGCCCGGCCCCGGAAGAGCGCGAGGCCCTCCGACGGGAGTCGCGAGACGCCATCGTCGTCCACTGGACAAGAGAACTCGCCACTGCAGTCTTTGGCCGCCGGACCCTCGATGCGCTCGGGCCAGTGCTGCGAGACTGGCTCGAGCGGTCGCACGGGTTCCTCTCCTTCCGTCTGACGCAGGTGCTGTCCGGACACGGCTGTTTCGGGTCGTACCTGCACCGAATCGGACGGGAGGAGACGCCGTCGTGCCACGGTTGCGGCGCGGCGGAGGACACGGCGCAGCACACCCTCGGGTCGTGCCCGTCGTGGTCCGAGACGCGCCGCGATCTGGTCGCGGTGATAGGACCGGACCTCTCGCTCCCCGGCGTGGTTAACGCCATGCTGGCGGATGAGAGGTCCTGGGCGGCGGTCGCCTCCTTCTGCGAACACGTCATGTCCCAGAAGGAGGCGGCGGAGCGGGCGCGGGAGGATGATCCTCACGCGGCGCCGCTCCGAAGGCGGAGGAGGGGTCGAAGAAGACGTGAGTTTGATACTCATCTCCGACTCCTCCCAGGTGGAGGCCAGCAGGCAACGGGTGCGGGGGCACCCTTGCCTGTATCGCACGGACCTCCACCAGTGCCGGACGGGAATGGTCAGGTGCTCCCGGCCATTCCCGTAGCCCCTCAACCTGCTGGGGGGCAAGCGGGGCCCGCCAGCTAGGCGGGCATGCGCCGGGAGGGTTGTGGATGTAAAGGCTGAGCCAGTTTCCCATGACCCTCCCGTCACGGCGATGCGGGAGCGCCGCTGGGTCGTTTAGTGGGTATACCGGATTTACCGGGGAGTCCCACATACCCCACCCGTCCCCCGACGGGTGGGCATGCGTAATGCATTTTTCCCAGCGTCAACAAAAAAAAAAAAAAAAAAAAAAAAAAAAAAAAAAAAAAAAAAAAGGTTAGGTTAGGTTAGGTTAGGTTAGGTTTCCCCCCCGGAGGGTTCCCGCATTGTCGAGGCGGGGGGGCTCAGTAGCCGTGGCTTGGTCACCCACGGTGAAGCGAAGAGGAACCCATGCGGGGGCCGCTCGTCAGGGCTTTTGCCGATAAGCCGACGACGTAGCGGCCAGCGGGTAGGTTGCGGTGGCCGTATGGGCGACACCGCAACTGAGGCGGGCCGCGATGTCTTATGGGAGGCATCGCGGCTGAGGATTGGAGGCCGCGGCGGGAGAGGAGTGCCGGTATTGCGGTGCGCCGCTCTCCCTACCTTCCGCGGCCTTGACGGGGCCGCCACCGTTTGATGGCGGACGCGGTGGGGCCGCAGGGGAAGAGGAGTGTCGGTATGACGTCGGCCGCTCTCCCTATCCTCTGCGGCCGAAATGGCGGCGGAGCGCGCGCGGGAGGACGACCCTCACGCGGCGCCGCTCCGAAGGCGGAGGAGGGGTCGGAGCAGACGACACCTCCCAGGTGGGCGCCAGCAGGCAACGGGTGTGGGGGCATCCTTGCCTGTATTGCACAGGCCCCCACCAGTGTCGGACGGGAATGGCCAGGTGTTCCCGGTCATTCCCGTAGCCCCCCATCCCGGGGGGCATGCGGGGCCCGCCAGCTAGGCGGGCATGCGCCGGGAGGGTTGTGGACGTAAAGGCTGAGCCGGTTTCCCATGGCCCTCCCATCACGGCGATGTGGGAACACTGCTGAGTTTTAGTGGGTATACTGTCATTCCGACAGGAGTCCCACATACCCTGTCTCGTCCCCCACGAGCGGGGATGCATAAAGCATTTCTCAGCGTCAAAAAAAAAAAAAAAAGGTTAGGTTAGGTTCCCCCCCGGTGGGTTCCCGCATTGTCGAGGCGGGGGGGCTTAGTAGCCGTGGCTTGGTCACCCACGGTGAAGCGAAGAGGAACCCGAGGAGGGGCCGCTCGTCAGGGCTTTTCCTGATAAGCCGACGACGTAGCGGCCAACGGGTAGGTTGCGGTGGCCGCTTGGGCGACACCGCAACTGAGGCGGGCCGCGGTGTCTTTTTGGAGGCATCGCGGCTGAGGGTTG
Organism: Cosmia pyralina; assembly: GCA_946251885.1. Taxonomy (NCBI): domain Eukaryota; kingdom Metazoa; phylum Arthropoda; class Insecta; order Lepidoptera; family Noctuidae; genus Cosmia; species Cosmia pyralina. The sequence goes on from OX276360.1 coordinate 25,909,374, forward strand.
GAGGCCGCGGCGGGAGAGGAGTGCCGGTATTGCGGTGCGCCGCTCTCCCTACCTTCCGCGGCCTTGACGGGGCCGCCACCGTTGATGGCGGACGCGGTGGGGCCGCAGGGGAGGAGGAGTGTCGGTATGACGTTGGCCGCTCTCCCTATCCTCTGCGGCCGAAATTTGGCAGGCGGCGGGGCCAATGACCTGACCCGTCGCAGGGGGACCAAGGGTGCCCAGGCACGGGGTCGTCTGGCGTCCATGTGCTGGTTTGGTCCCACGGGTGGTTTCGGCGTGCAAGGTGTTCTGGTGCGCCGGTGATGGGGAGTAGGTACTCCCCAGAGGAGGGTCCGGTGACGGACAGCCGTGGCGGGCTCGCGGATGAGTGCTAACGCGTGCCCGTGTTCCCGCCATTAAGCGGCAGAGGAGGACACCGTGGAGTTTTAGTGGGTTAGAGTCCCACATAACTGCACTATCTCCCCGTGGTAGTGCAGCATGCATGAGCATTTCTCCACGATAAAAAAAAAAAAAAAAAAAAAAAAAAAAAAAAAAAAAAAAAGGTTAGGTTAGGTTAGGTTAGGTTAGGTTAGGTTTTTTTTTTTTTTTTTTTTTTTTTTATGTCCGGGCGCTGAGGCCCGGCCCGCGTGCTACCTCTAACATAATTAGAGTCCTTATTTAACTAAGTGGATGGGTTATATCTACAGGTTTCTTTATTTATCCGTTTCTTAGGTCTTACATCTTAATATTTTGCCTCAGTACATAAACTGCTTACTTTATTATTCCATTCATTTCCTTATTTTAGGCCTTTACATTATATATTTCTAGATGTGATTACAGTTTTTCATATTTGTTCTTCTTATTTATTCTATTCAGCTAAATTACACATTTTCCAGAAAGCATTTGTGGGTTTTCTTATTTATACTTAAAATTACACATTCGATCTATCTACTTAATTATATACCTTTACTTTCTTACATCTTATTCTATAATTTTATACATTTATTTCTTATATGCTAGGTAATATATTGTTATAATATATTTATAGCATAAATTTATTGTACTATTTATTTCTGTTTATGACACTTTTAGCAATATCTATGGAATATTCTATAAATCTCTCCCTACACTTTCTAGTCGACATAAATTGTGGGAAATTTTCAACTACTATTCTGCATTCTAGCTCATTCTCAACCTCGAGTCTTTTTAGGGCGTAAACTGGACAGTTCGTTAGGATGTGCTCGACCGTTTCAGGGGGGTTAGGTTAGGTTAGGTTAGGTTAGGTTAGGTTAGGTTAGGTTAGGTTAGGTTAGGTTAGGTTAGGTTAGGTTAGGTTAGGTTAGGTTAGGTTAGGTTAGGTTAGGTTAGGTTAGGTTAGGTTAGGTTAGGTTAGGTTAGGTTAGGTTAGGTTTTTTTTTTTTTTTTTTTTTTTTTTTTTTTTTTTTTTTTTTTTTTTTTTTAAATCAATTTTGTCCCTGTGACTTTATCATATTTCACAGCCCTTATCGCTCTAATTTTTTTAAAATATGCTCTACACAATTTCATGCTATACCCTAATAGGGTCCTACACTGAGTAGCTACTTGTTTAATATATTTACATTTTCTTTACAGGCGGTCCTGGAACATTCTAGAACCACGTGTGCCTATCCTCAGCTCTCTGTTCACATTTTTGTTACAAAATTTTTCCTGTTAACAATTCATACAATCGTTGTGCCTGTCTCTACATCTTTCGTTTTCCATTTTCTTTACAACCCTAGTTGTGCCTACTTTATTATTCTATCTTAGTTCTTAATCTAGTTATATTTACTTGCTATCTATCTCTTATTACTATTTCTTATATTTACGTATTACAGTGCTTGTTTCTAATAACTTTATACGTACTAATGCTTACTTCTATTTATTTACTATTTTGCCTTATCTTTACTACAGTGATATATTTTTATAATATATATTATAGTAAATGCTTATGTACTTTTGTTTCTTTTTACTACGATGCTAATTATTTTTAAACAGTACTCTAAAAATGTTTGACGAGTAAGTTTGTCACAAAGTAGAGTCTCTAGGTTTTCTTTTTTAAATTCCATTTCAATTCTCTGCTGAAGGTCGTACCTGTCCCTATTATGCACCGGGCAGTCCAGCAGCAGATGGAAAATCGTTTCCGCGGTATCAGAGTCACAGACACATGCGGGACTCTCCTTACACTTAAAACGATGTAAGTATTGGGAGAGCCCCCCATGTCCAGTGAAAACCTGCGTCAACAATCCCGCTGGCTTTATGCTCCTAACTACTCTGTAGGCATCTACAGCATCCGGGAGGAACACTCTCGTTACGGAGGCCGTGTCACTCGACTTGTACCTCCCGTTCCATTCGTCAAGGGAGTCCTTCCGGATTGTCCGTTTGACGAATGAGACCGGAACCTGGTCGTAGTCGGGGCTCCTCCGGCTCGAGAGTGCAGCCTCTTTCGCTAGCTGATCAGCGCGTTCGTTACCTATGAGACCTTCATGCGCCTTCACCCAGTAGAAGCTCACAGTTTTCCCTTGGTTGAAGGCCTTCTTCAGGTTCTCGCGCGTCTCTACCGCCAATGGATGCAGGGCATTGTAGTTGGTGATGGTCTCCAGAGCCGACCTTGAGTCGCTATAAATGGCGTATTGCCTCTCTTTGCACTTCAGGGCCTCCTTAGTGGCTCTGCATATAGCGAGGATCTCCGCTTGGTACACGGTGCAGTACGCGGACAGACTAAGCTTGATGGCCTTGGTCTCTGCCTCACCATCCCATATGGATAACGCGGCTCCGACCCTGCCCTCAAGCTTGCTGCCGTCGGTGTAAATTTTTACCGCCTGCACGTTGCTACTGTTAACCTGGTCTTGAGTAGTCAAGCTTTCGAACGTCAACTCTACCTGCAAAGCCGGATGCGGAATCTCTGCAAATCCCACCACACGTTCGGTCTCCCTGTCTCCCAGCACTAGCCGGGACGACCCTCTCCTTGCTTCGTACAGAGCGGCTGCTTCCTGTATCCGAAGGTCGAGAGGCAGTATCCCGGTCAGCACCAGTGCCGAGTTCAGGGAGACAGTGCGGTAGGACTTGCACAGTTTCTGTGCGAATCCCCTTTGTATAGCATTCAGCGCCTTCTGCGTTCCAATTTTCCTAGCCGCCGGCGCCCATGCACTTGCCGCGTACAGAATGACCGGCTCCACAACCGCCGTGTAGATTGTTCGGACGATTTCCGGATGCAGTCCCCAGCTAACTTTTGCCGCTCTGGAAAGCTGTTTATATAAGTTCGCTGCTTTTTTGCAGACTTTTGCAACGTGGGTGTTGAATGTCATTTTGTCATCCAGAGTCAGCCCCAGAATTTTGATATCCCTCGACATTCCAATGTCGATCCCCCCCATGGTCAGGAGCGGGGTGTCGTACTTGAGCTTACGCGTCAGCACCATCGCACAAGTTTTGTGCGGTGCAAACTTCAGCTTGTTCCGGACTCCCCACTCCCGAACATAGGCGAGAGCGGCATTGGCCTGCCTCGAGATCTCCAAGCCCGTTTCGCCGCTGAAGACCATCACCACGTCGTCCGCATACGCCTGACAGTATACTCCCTCTTTTTCCAGACCGTGTAATAGGGGGTCAAGTAGCAGATTCCAGAGTATGGGGCCGCCAATGGATCCCTGGACGCAACCTTTCTGGGTGTTTCGTATGTGTTCCTCCCCGGCATACCTGAGTCCGATTTTTCTGCAGTCGAGATAGCTATCAAGTAGCCTCCTTACATTGACCGGACACTTTTCCTCAGCCAGTCTGACCTTGATAGCTGGCCACCAGGCGCTGTCGAAGGCGCCCTCTATATCCAATGAGACTAGGGTTACGATCTTTTTCTGCTCTATATTCGCCTTAATATGGTTCACCAGGTTATAGAGGGCGTCCTCGGTGCTCCTTTGTGGCATAAAGCCGTACTGGCGAGTACTAATCCGCGGTACTAGGTGCCACTTGATCCTTGCTACTATCATCTTCTCCAGGATCTTGCCCAAGACTGGTAGCAGGCCGATCGGCCTATAGGCCTTGGGATTCTGATAGTCGTCCTTGCCCGGTTTTCTCAATACCACAACTGTGGCTTCCTTCCAGATGTCCGGGAAGTGACCTATCTCTAGGCACTTGTTATACAGGGCAAGGAACACGTCCAGATTCCTGAAGATTGCTCGACTGCATATGTCCGCTGTGAAGCCATCCGCTCCAGGTGCCTTTTTTGGATTGAAGCTCTTACTAGCGGCCTTTAGCTCTTCTACCGTAAACGGCGGATCATGTGTTTCATTATGACTCGGGGCGTTTACTTGCTTCGCAAGCTCTCTTATTTGGCGATGATCTGAGTTATCCTTTTCTTCGGAGTCCTCAGGGTAGAATGTTTCGGCTAATAGGGTTGCCGATTCTTTTGGGTTTAGGAACACGTCGTCCTTTTTAAGGGTCAGATCCTCTTGACGTTTGGCAGTCTTACCGATCACTCTGTAAATCCCCTCCCATACTCCTTCTTTATCTTGCTTTTGGCAAAAGGTCTTCCAGCCCGCTATTTGGGCTTTCTTGGCTTGGCATTCATAGTTCTCTTTTGCGTGCAGGTACTCTTTGAAGACTTTTTCTTTGCGGTTCTTCGCAGCATTACGTATCCTCCGTTTTTTTGTATTGACCTCGTTTTTTAAGAGTGCAAGCTCTTCTGACCACCATGGCAAAGAGAACTCGGTGTTTGTTGCCTTGGGAGGCATGCTGTCTCTACAGGCTAAGGTGATGCCTTTTGTTATGCTCCTTGCCATGTTTTCCAATTGTTGTTTTAGCTCGACTCTATCTATTTCAATTGCGTTGACATTTTGTTCCGCTAGAAATTGGTCCATTTTCTCAATGAAAATGTCCCAATTTGCCTTCTTAGTGTTGTAGAGTCGAGTGGTCCTTTGGATGTTGATCCCTTTTTCCCTCCGCAAACGCACTCGAAAAAGGATCGTGTTGTGGTCAGAGCTCGTCACTCCCTGGTCAACTCTCCAGTCCTCCACGAGATTCAGCATATCTATCGAGCAGGCTGTTAGATCGACAAAGCTGCTGCATCTCGTGTTGCCCCTTATCGTGTCGAATGTGGGAATATCTCCACTGTTGAGTACCTGCATTTCCGACTCTTCCAGGGTCCCGGACATTTCTATACCCCTGGTGTCGTTTACGATGCTACCCCACCAGGTATTCTTAGCATTGGCATCGCCTCCAATGATTAGATTTCTTGGCCCAACTTTCTCTATAAGGAGAATGGGCATTTTGGGCGGTCGGCGGCCAGTTTTCAAATTAGTGTCAAATGAAAGTACTGTTAGTTAGGAATAACTTTTACTATGGGCGTTACGTTGTGTTTCATTTAGAAAAAGAGATATTTAAATATCAGTACAATGTTATTGTATAGAGCATTTTTGCATAATTATTATATTATAAGTGTGTGTAATGCTTTAATATTACTTCAAAACGTGTCGTGACACGTGTTATTTTCACTTATTATCATCAACACAACAAAACCCACCGGTTTGACTCAACTACCTGCTCACGCGGAGGACCAATCAGCTTCGAGCAAGAACAAAGCAACCCTGTTAACGCGGAAGACTAATTAGCTTCTTGCAAGAACAAAGCAACCCTGTTAAAGCGGAGGACCAATCAGCTTCGAGCAAGAACAAAGCAACTGGCAAGCGGTGCGCGCGCGCTTCTTCCGCGCAGTCCTTCGGTTACGCTTGTGTCGTTGTGTACTGTGCGATTGTTCATCGATTTACCTTGTGCTTCTATAAACCTTTCGACCTCTGCTTGCATACTGGACTTTGTTTACTCCTATCCTAAATTGATCACTTGGCATACGTTTTTGGACTCGATTCTACTTACAAACCGGGTTTAGTTGAATATGGCGGAAAATCGACCAGTGTGTGTTTTGTGCAATCGGTCAGTGGTTAACAGAAGATCATTCGAGATAACCCATGCATTTTTTGAGGAAAATGCCGCAAATGCTCAATATATTATTGAAGCTATTGCCCCACATCAAGTAAGTTTTTTTAATGTTAATAATAATAGTCTTGGACGAACATAACAGTAAATAACATATTACTACAGTTGTCACAGCGAAACATGACCTTTGAGTTCTAGTGAGTAGAGTCGTCCTGTAATAAATGTCAGTAACAATAGGAATGTGCTAACGACTTGCGAAACATCGACAGTTTGCTACCTGCTGACTTGCATGAGTCATTTCTTTTGTTTTATTTTACCTGTAAAACACTTCAGACGATTTTTTTATTAATGTTACACATCACTAGGTATGTAGTTTACTTATAAGTTAATATGATTTTTCCAGATTGAATATAACGGTCTGGAATACGTTTGTCGACCATGCTGGCAACGAGCTCAACGTGCTGTCCAGCCTAATCCAAACCCGGCCTCGCACGAATGTGTACTACAGATTGATGAGTATTCTAGAGTGCCTAACAATGCAGCGGTCTGTATGTTTGAGAGATGTAGAAATACTACACGTCATCGGATTCCTCAAAATATACGGATATCACTTCTTATGGATGCCAACTTATATATACCAAAAGAAACAAGAGTATGTGAAACACATCTAAGGTCCAATGACTGGGACGAGATCATTGATAGTCCAATTCTAAGACATGATTTTAATAGTACTCATTTCTTACACATGATGGGTCTTATGAAAGAAGCTGTGTCAAGAAGCTCTGTTCTAGATTTTGAAAATATTGAAAATATGGACACCAATGAAGTACATATGCGCTTGGGTCTTAGTCGAGAACAATTCTACGATATTTTGGAACAAACGCCTTCCTTGTCTAGTTCACATTCCAAAACTGCTCTAGCCATTTATTTGATGAAGTTGCGGACTGGTGAATGCAACGAAAGACTTGCCACGCTCTTTCAAATGAGTAGGAGAACTCTTGAAAGACATTTGAAAACCGCAAGAGATTGTTTATTTGCCGAGTTTGTGCCTAGGCACCTGGGTTTCAATCACGTCGACAGAAGAATGCTCGTTGAACGCAATCTCTACGTACCGAATGCTTTGTTTGGAAACCCTGATTCAACATTAGACGACAGACATGCAATAGCGATAATGGACGGAACATACATCTACATTCAGAAGAGTTCCAATTATTCTTTCCAAAGAAATACGTATAGTTTACACAAGTTTTCCAACCTTTTAAAACCATTCATTATAGTAAGCTGCGATGGTTATATTTTAGATGTTTGTGGACCCTACGCAGCTACTGATTCAGACGCAACTATATTACAAAGAATGTTATATGACGAGGAAGGTACATTTCATTGGTTCTTTCGTCGTAACGATATATTTATACTAGATCGTGGGTTTAGAGACGCCCTTCCTGATTTGTCACAATTTCATTACTCTGCTTATATGCCTGAAAGTAAAGACCGCGGTGCAGATCAGCTCACAACCGAACAAGCGAATAGGTCTAGATTGGTCACCATTTGCCGCTGGGTGGTAGAAGTAATAAATGGTCGATTCAAGCGTGACTTCAAATTGTTTCGCCAAGACTATTTTAATCGGGCTTTAAACCATATGTTTGAAGACTTTAAAATAGCAGCTGCACTAATTAACGCTTTTCAGGAGCCCATACATGATAGCGTACATGCAGCCACATTTGTGGATATTATAAACGACCGCTTGAATCGACCAAATCACCTGGCGGACTATGTTGTTCGTAATAATATAAACAGACAAAGAGCAACGTTCCAAAGCATCACCGGTGATCAGCCTGTTTTTGACGATTTCCCAAATCTTACAGAGGATGATCTTATTCTGTTTGCTCTCGGTACGTACCAAGTCAAGTTAGCCCGCAGTTATTATGCTGAGCACCTAGTACAGGGCTTGTATAATATTGAAGTGTACCGAGAGCAGCAAATAAGGGGTCTTAGCGATTACATTGCAGAGCAAGACGTTTGGTTATTACGTGTCAGAATACAGTCTAGACATGTAAGGTCTAGGATTTATTATTCATATATTGTTATTGACCGACAAATGAACGGCCGGGAAGCTATCGCTCATTACTATTGTTCATGTCTGAGTGGAAGGCGCACGATAGGATGCTGCGCACATGTTATGTGTGTGGTGTGGTATTTAGGCTGGGCAAGAAATCAAACCGAGGATATCCGGTTACCAGCAGCGGAATTAAGTGCGATTATAGAGCATGATGAGTAGGCACTATTATTATAGCTATGGAATATCAGATTAATCGGTGGTTTAGTATTGTAAAACTAACTAACTTATAGTAATTACATCGTATGTAACATGTAATACGTAGTATGGTAATTGTTCATACTAACAATGTAATATATAGATAATTATATATTAAATATCTTTGAGCCTATCTAGAATAGTTTTGTTTTCAGAAATCACTTTCCTTTTCTATTTTTGCATTGTACATAAGCCTAAGCATAAGCATAAGCTATACAAAGTGTAACGTTAAATGCGCAAAACCTCTTAAGGGGTCATTGTACTCATCATTATGAACAACTTTTACTATGGTACCAATCTTGAAATCGCAAAAAAAATCAGCTGTTTAGTACATTTTGACGAGTTACTCGAACATAAATGTAGGAAACAACTGATTTTTTTTTCGCGATTTCAGCTTTGGTCCCATAGTAAAAGTTGTTCATAATGATGAGTACAATGACCCCTTAAGAGGTTTTGCGCATTTAACGTTACACGTTGTATAAAGTGTTCGGAAATAAAAATGTATTTTAGCCGGTTTAGAAGTACACCACAGTGATAAAACTTCTACACGGTAATTTTAGGACTAAACCACATCAATAAACAACAAAATCATCCTTGGCCGCGGACCGCCCACGCTCCATACAAAATTGCCCATTCTCCTTTTTCGCAATTGATCCACGTATGGTTCTATGGGCTGGTCAGGTTCGAAATAAAAAGAGACTACTGCAATTTCCCAGGCTTTTGACCGGATCCTCACCACTGCGATGTTGTTCGTAGTGAGTTCTGGGCACTGTATGACGTCCAAGTCATGATCGAAAACGAGCACGGCCGCTTTCACAGTCCCTCTTCCATCGTCCTCGCACTGGTACACCCGCACGCCTCGGTAGCTCTTCATCCTTCGAATCCCCCCAACATACGGTTCCTGGACCAACGCGAGAGCCATTTTCTTATCTGTGGCTTCAGTCATGAGCTCGTTTGTTGCCAACTCCTTTCTTTGAAGGTTGGCCTGGGCCATTGTGTATCCTCTGGTGGGGTTGCCTGCCCTGTTATCGCTATCGTTGCCCTTAGCAGTAAGCTACCCTCGCTCTCGCCATCGCATCCCATTTTCTGCGCACGGTACATTCGTTACTGAATGCACTGTGCTCAGTACTGGCGTGTTTTGCCTGCGTGCAGTTCACGCATATTGGGGCTGCTCCGGCGATCCAATCTGGGCACTGAGGTCTGGTGTGGGGGCCGCCGCAGTGGCTGCACTTATCTATAGTTTCTTTGCAGAAACGCTTGCTGTGGCCATACGCTAGGCAGCATGTGCATTGGACCAGTGGAGACTGGTCTTCTACTTTGACGCGCTGGATGTCAATGTGTATGGCCCCTTTGTGCAGTGTTCTATTCCACAGTTGCGGCGACACCCTCACAATAACATGGTTTGTGTGGGGGTTCCTGGTCTTCCTCCTGTAAGCTATTTCGACCCTGTCATCGTCGCTGTTCAAGTCTCTGAATAGGTCTGCGTTTTGCTTTTTCAAAGCACTTAGGATGTCCTCATCAGTATTATACGTGAAGACGCCCCTCAGAGCTATCAGCGGGTCTTTATTTTTCACCTCCTCCACCACTAAATTTCCGGCCTTTTTAATCCGATCGGTCACCTTGGTCAGCTCCTCCCTCGTCTTAAAGCCAACTACCACTTTTTGGTCTCTCGCTTTCCGCACTCTCTCCACCCTGGTCCCCTCATTCCTGGCATCTACCGCCGTCCTCAGCTTTTCGAAAACATCTTCCCCGGTGTCTTTGTCGTCGGGCGATGACACAACGACTGAGTGAAGAGGCTCCTGGAAGGTTCGCTTCGGGACGGCGGCCATCTCCGCGAACGAAGGTCCCTGTCCCGCGACAAAGCGAGGCACCTGTTGCAGGTGCTCCGACAGAGCCTGTGTGTGCAGCTGGCATTTCTCTAGCGCCATATTGTGCTGCTGGAGGTTCTTCATTAGCTGCTTCATGAGCGCCGTCGGTTCACCTGAGGCCGGTACGGAGTCCACGCAAGCTTTTTCGGGCTCAGCTGCCTCTCCGGGTGTTTTGGACCTCTCACACTCTCCCTCCTTGACAAGGTGATAAAGTCTCTCGACAGCTTTGGTGATCCCATCTTTTATCTCCTTTTTGAGATTTCTGGAGCTGTCCAAGTGGATCTTGGCCTTGGAGAGCCACGCCTTTGCCTCCGTGGTTCTGTTTAGGTACTTTATGGGTGGTACTTCTCGAGGCGGGCTCTCCAAGGCTCTTCCTGGTTTCTCGTATGTATCCGACCTTACCCGCTGGGTGCCTAATGCTTTGGGCTTAGGTTGGGGGGATGTGGGCTCTGCTGTCTTCTTGGGGGGTATGGGAACGGGTGCCTTTTTAGGAGATGTTTTTTGGGATTGCCCCACTTTCTGTTTCTCCGCTTCCCACTCCCCGATACTGCGCCTCACTGAGGTGCCCGCTGGTGCTGTGCATGCCTCCTCAACGCCCGAAGTCTCCTTCACAGCCTGCGGCTTGTTAGAGGGGCTCCTTAGTCCGAATCCAAACATCCTGAATGAGCGCCTCTAAGATGATTTGTCAGAGAACACTACTTGTTCAAAATTATTGAATCCCTGTAAAGGGGGGATCTAGAATTAGGGTATAATTAGTGCCTATTCGAGTTCAAAATGGCTGAAAACAGCTTCAAAATGCGTCAGAGGCATGCGCCAGTAAAAACAAAAATACACAGAATAATAAAAAGAAACAAAAGTGTACAATACTGCACAGAAACGAAAACGAATCCGCACAAGAGTCCTAAAACTATAGTGGAGTTACAAATTTTGTGTTTAAGGCGTAAATAACGCGTATACTAATAAAAACTTAGTGTATGTATGGCGTTAATAACGTGTGTCAATAACAGTAGAAATGACAACTGTGTCAATGGTTAAAAAATAAAGAAATAAAAACTCAAAAACCCTACCATATCAGTTACAACAAAAGTTGTAATCCTGCTTACCACGATTAAACTAAAACTGCTAGAATCTATCTAAATCTATACAATCTCTAATCTACTCAGGGTTGCAATTCAGTAACACTACACAGAATCTAAAAGTATACTTAAATCTAAATAATAATTAGCATTAAATAAATTAAGAACTTATTCTAGTTCCTGTATAAAAAGGTTATTAATATAAATAAGGAAATAAACAATAACAAAATTTCTTAATTTGGCCGGAGCCAAAAGGTAGATCCCTTCCTCCTGATTTCGGGGACCCCAAACTCGGTGGGTCCACGACCTCTGGTTCGGTAGTTAGACCCAGGGGGGGTTAGGTAGACGTGAAGGGGGGGGGGAAGGGGGGGGGGGGTCAGGGGGTCATAAGGGTCACGGTGTCCTGGGGGTCAAAGGGGTCACGGGGGTCCTAGGGGTCACCAGCAAGGGGTTTCCGGGGGGAGCATAAACAGGATAGGGATAGGATAGGGTTAGGTTAGGTTAGGTTAGGTTAGGTTAGGTTAAGTTAGGTTAGGTTAGGTTAGGTTAGGTTAGGTTAGGTTAGGTTAGGTTAGGTTAGGTTAGGTTAGGTTAGGTTAGGTTAGGTTAGGTTAGGTTAGGTTAGGTTAGGTTAGGTTAGGTTAGGTTAGGTTAGGTTAGGTTAGGTTAGGTTAGGTTAGGTTAGGTTAGGTTAGGTTAGGTTAGGTTTTTTTTTTTTTTTTTTTTTTTTTTTTTTTTTTTTTTTTATCTAGTACCTCCAACATAGTCGGTGCCTATGCTTGTCTATTTACGTTCATACCAGTTCTCGCTAATATTCTTCTCGTAATTTCATTCCTCATACTTGATCTTTCTTTCATTCTTCCACATTTGTATTCTTTGGGTGGGATTCCCAACTATCTTTACTATCTTTTTATTTTATTCTTCAATTTATTATTAGGTATAACAAAATAAGTAGAGACACATTTTTTAATAAATGACTTTCATCTTACATCTTGTTTGAAGTCTTATTGCCTTATCGACTTATTGTCATGTTGCTTACATCAGTTACTTAAAACTACTGCATAATTTTATATTTTAATGTTTTGCTTACACTAATTTTATTACATTCTTATTAGTAAATGCTTATCATTAATATTCTACATAATATTATGAAAACATTTCTTGCTTACACACCTCTGTTTCTCTTTATGACCCTTTCACAGATTTTGATGCAAAAATTCATTAAAATGTCTCTTTTTTTCCCCGCTATAATTTGCCACATGGTTTCTTTTTCTAGTTTAGTATCGAGCAATTGTTCGACTTCAAGTCTCTCTCTGGCAAAAACAGGGCAGCTGAACAATATATGTGGCACCGTTTCCTCAGCCTCAGGGTCGCAGATGCACGATGGGCTCCCCTTACACTTGAAACGATTCAAGTATTCTGAGAACCCACCGTGCCCCGTCATGATTTGCGTGACAACGTTACTTACTTTACACTTCCTGATGGTCCTGTACGCCGCCACCGCATCCGGGAAAAACAATTTCGTCACCGAAGCAGTTTCTCCGGTGCTGTATCTTTGGTTCCACACGTCAAGAGTTGCCATTCGAATGCATCGCTTGACGTATGAAACCGGACACAGGTCATAGTCCGGCTTCCGTTTGGAATTCTCAGCGGCACTCTTGGCTAACTCGTCGGCCCTCTCATTCCCCTCCAACCCGGCATGAGCCTTTACCCAGAACAAGCTAACATCCTTGTTCTGGTTAGCCAGGGATCTGATGTTAGCTCTGGCCTCTACTGCCAGTGGGTGATGTCGGTCGTGGTTTTGGATTGTTTGGAGGGCCGCCATGGAGTCGCTGAAAATTCCAAACGATTGCGCACTGTGCTTCCGAATCTCCCTGGTCGCGACGCATATCGCCAAAAGCTCAGCCTGGTAAACCGTGGAGTAGCGTGGGAGAGCAAGTTTGAGAGCCTTGGTTTCGGCGTCACCGCTCCATACGGATAGCGCCGCTCCAACCTTGCCCCCAATCTTGCTCCCGTCCGTGAAGATGCGAATCTCAGTTTCGCTCTGAGCATTCATTAGTTGCTCTTGGTTTACCAGGCTTACGAGCTTCAGCTCAGCGCGCTCTGCGGGGTGTGGAGCCTCCATAGCCGAGGCGGTCTGCTCGACGCTCCTGTCGCAGAGTGCTGGCTGAGGCACCCCTCTCCTGGCCTCGTATAGCGAAGCCGCTTCGCGGACTCGCAGGTCGAGAGGTAGTATCCCAGCCAGCACCAGCGCCGAGTTCAAGGAGACCGTCCGGTATGCCTTGCAAAGCTTTTGCGCAATACCCCGCTGGACTGCACCCAACTGCTTCGCGACTCCCAGCTTCCCAACGGCTGGGGCCCATACGCTGGCGGCGTACAGGATGACCGGTTCTACGGTAGCCACATATATTATCCGTAAGACTTCTGGGTGAAGCCCCCAACTGGTCTTTGCTGCCCTGGTTAGCTGTTTATTAATTCCAATCGCCTTTCTGCATACGTTTGCGACGTGTGCGTTGAATGTTAGCTGTCTGTCGATGGTGACACCCAGGATTTTTATCTCATTGGACATGGCAATGTCGATCCCGCCCATGCTGAGGCGCGGGGTATCGTATTTTAATTTGCGCGTTATGACCATCGCGTTAGTTTTCTGCGGGGCAAATTTTAGTTTATTTTGAACGCCCCACGCCCGAACATGTTCGAGAGCGGCACTGGCACGCCCCTCGATCTCCAATGCAGTGTCACCATCGAAGATCAGCACAACGTCGTCAGCAAAGGCCTGGCAATATACCTCCCTAGCTTCCAAGCTCTTTAGGAGCGGGTCCAGCAACAAGTTCCAGAATATTGGTCCTCCAATGGAGCCTTGGACGCAGCCCTTGCTTGTGGCTTTGCAGTACTCTTCACCTGCGTACCTGACTCTGACCCTTCGGTTTTCGAGATAGCTATCGATGACCCTCCTCAGTCCGATCGGACACTGTTCCTCGGCCAGACGGACCCTTATAGCTGGCCACCATGCGCTGTCAAAAGCTCCCTCTATGTCCAACGATACAAGGACTACTATTTTCTTTAGTTCCAGCTTGCCGCGTATGTGTTTCATTAGTACATAGAGGGAGTCCTCGGTGCTCTTCTGGGGCATGAATCCATACTGACGGGTACTCATCCTGGGAATCAGATGGAACTTGAGGCGGGCCACCAGCATCTTCTCGTAGATTTTACCGAATATAGGTAATAGGCCGATTGGTCTGTACGCCTTCGGGGTGCTGAAGTCTGTTTTCCCCGGCTTCTTTAAAACGATTACCGTTGCTTCTTTCCAAATCTTGGGAAAGAGGTAGGTTCTCATGCAGCCATTTAGGAGAGCCAAGGCTGTCTCAGGGGCACTTCTAATAGCCTGGCAGCAAATATCGGCCGTAAAGCCGTCTGCTCCTGGCGCTTTTTTGGCGTTAAACGACCCGCACGCTGCCATCAGCTCGGCCATCGTAAATGGTGGATCGCATGATTCATCTTGCCCTCCAGCATTCACTACATCAGCTTTTTCTCTTATAAGGCGGTGGTAGGTGCTGTCGGTATTTGAGTGATCTTCTGGGTAGAAGGTTTTCGCCAATAGCTCAACCGATCCTTTTGCGTCCAGAACCTCCCCATCCTTCACCAATGGCTGGTCCTCTCCTCTTCCCTTAGTCCTCCCTATCACCCGGTAGATGCCTTCCCAAACGCCCTCTCTGTCCTGTCTTGTGCAGAAGTTCTTCCAGCTCTCGATCTCATCTTTGGCTGCCTCCGTCTCATACTCAGCTTTCAGTTTCAGGTACTCTTCAACGACCTTCGATCTCCGGACCGGTGCAGCATTCCTGACTCTACGTTTGAAGGTGGCGACCTTTTTCTTCATACCCTCGAGTTTCTCAGACCACCACGGCAAAGTAAACACTTCATTTGTTTTCTTCATCGGCATTGATGAAGTGCATGCGTCTTTAATTAAATTGATGTATAAATTAGTATTTGATTCTAATTGGTCTGCTGTATTTAATTTGTCTATTTCTATTTTGTTTAATTTATTCTCTTGCATTAATTGACCGAGTTTCTCACGAAATTCGGTCCAATTTGCTTTTTTTGTGTTAAAAATTCTGGTTGTTCTATGGATTTGTATTCCTTTAGACTTTTTTAATTTTATATTAAAAACAATGCCGTTGTGGTCCGAGCTCGTGAGGCCTTCGTCTATTCTCCAGTCGTCCACTAGATCCAGGATATCCGTCGAGCATGCCGTAATATCAACGTGGCTGCAGTACCGTATCCCCCCTCTGATTGTGTCGAAGGTCGGAATTTCCCCTCTGTTGAGGATGTTCAGATCCAGCTCGTTGAGAACTCCGAGCACATCTTCGCCTCTGCGATCGATGGTCAGGCTTCCCCACCAGGTACTTTTGGCATTTGCATCTCCTCCAAGAACAAACATTCTGGAGCCTACCTCTTCCTTGACGCGTTTGAGGTGCTCGAGGTATGGTCCAATTGGCTGGTCCGGCTCAAAATAGAAGGAGACGAGCGTGATCTTCCAGGCACTGGTTTGGATCCCCACCACGGTGATGTTGTTCGTGGTGAGTTTCGGGTATTGTTCTACGGTAAGGTCTTTATCGAATACCACTATTGCGGCCTTAACATTCCCATCTCCGGTGTCAGTGCTCTGGAAGACCCGTACGCCCCTGTGGCTCCTCATCGTCTTTGCCCCGCCAACGTAAGGTTCCTGGAGGAGAGCAATGGCGACCCCGCGCTCCTCCGCCTTGATCAAAAGCTCGTTGGTCGCCAGTCTTTTCCGCTGGAGGTTTGCCTGTATTAGTCTGTAGGGTTTTGGGTGGCCTTGGGTGCCCTTAGCAATATGCCACAGTAGACCTTGCTATTTCGTCCCACTTGTGGCGTACCGGACATTCCGAGCTAAAAGCGTTGTGGTTGACGACCCCGAGCTTGGCTCTTGTGCAGTTTCGGCACTTCGGGGGGGCATCTGTTAAAAAGTCGGTGCATTCTGACTTCAGGTGCGGCCCGCCGCAGTGACTGCACAAGTCAGCTGGTTCCTTACAGAAACGTCTGCCATGCCCGTAGCCCAGGCAGCGCGTGCACTGCACCAGTGGGGTTTGATCTTCCACTCTCACGCGCTGAAGGTCCACGTGCAGGCATCCGAATTCTATTGCCCGTATCCATATAATTGGCGAGACGCCGACCACCACGTGACAAGTGTGTGGGTTCCTGGTCCTCCTCCGGAACTTAACCACCACTCTGTCCTCCTCCTTGTCGAGGTTGTGAAAAACGTCTCGGTTCTGATTTCTCAATGCTTTGAGAATGTCCTCATCTGAGTTAACAGAGAGGACGCTCTTTAGAATCAGCAGCGGGTCCTTGTTTTTCACCTCCTCGACATGGAGGTCCTGATTTTCTCTTGCCAACTTTCCCTTTAGCTTGTCCCTTTCTTCGGTATTTTGGAAGCCCATAATTATCTTTCTGTCTTTCGCCTTCCTAACCTTCTCCACTTTCACCCAGCCTTCCTTTGCGTCTACCGTCTTTCGCACTTTCTCCAGTACTTCGTCCCCAGTCTCTGTCTCATCTTTGGAGGTAACAACGATGGAGTGAAGCGTACTCCGCATAGGGTTCGCTTTTCCGCTTTGCGTCGCTGTTACACTCGCATACGTTGGATGGATGGATACTCCCTGTTCTATTGCGGCTTTTAGTTCCATCATTCTTTTATTACTTTCCTGTAGCAACTTCGAGTGTTCTTCTATTTGTGTTGCTAGCGTGTTTTGTTCTGTACCGATCGAGAAGGTAGCGTCGATAGTGGCAGCTACGGGCTCTATAGTTTCCTTCACCCCTCCTGAGCTTTTGGTTTTAGCTTCCTTTTCAGCTTCCTTCACTAGCTGATATAACCGATCCAGCACTTGAAGAACGGTGCATTTAATTTCGTTCTTTGTGTTCTTTGAATTATTCAAGTTAATTTTAGCTTTGTTCAAGCAGGCCCTAGCTTCTGTTGTCCGATCCGCGTACTGTACCTTTGGCGGCGTATGGACCTCTATAAGTTTGGTACGCACTGGAAGAGTTTTACTCTCCTGCGACTCTGGTGGTTTTTGGTTCGATTTTGCAGGGCCAGCCTGTATCGTCTTAGTGCTTAGGGGGGGTGTTGGATCTGTGTTTGTAGATTTAGCAGCTTCCCGAACTCCACCGCTTTGTTGACCATTGGGGGGTGGCGTTTTGGTATTTGGTGTTTGTTTCTCGCCATCCACCTTCTTTACTGGGGTCCTCATTCCAAGCATATTAGAGGTATGCGTCAGTAAAAATAAAAATATAAAGAATAATAAAAAGAAACAAAAGTGTATAATAAATGCGCAGAAACGAAAACGAATCCGCACAAGAGTCCTAAAACTATAATGGAGTTACAAATGTAATATAGTTGTAAATCTGTTTCTGCTAAGACTAAACTAAAAAATAAAATATGTAGAGTCTTGCTCTACCTTATCAATTGATAGGTTACAAACCTAAGTCTGGTGTCGAGGAACCCTCAGGAACCGTTCTCCGTCAAAAAGTTTTTTAAAAAGTAGAGTCGAAAAAATTGTATACTCTACGTAGAGCCAATTTTTATCGTTCACCGGACTGGCCTGCCCGAGCCCTCTCCCATGAGCCCAAACACGGCTGCGCTAGCCCAAAGGGTTCCGGAGATAACCCTGCCCAAAATTCCGGTTTCCAATCAAAGATGGCTCCCGGAATCCGGTTACCAGTGGTTTTCTCCGAGACCGTTCGTCCGAATACCACCGTGTTCGGGCTTCCCAGAACGGGCCCGACGAGCCCTATCCCGCAGATTAAGTTTCAGGCCTAAAATAACTCGGGTCCCGAGAGCCCCTGAAATTATGCTGTTCGGGTGAAGACGGGCCAGCCAACGTCCCCAAAGAAAACCCCAACCTTCTACGACCCCCGGTTCGGGAGCTATCCGAGTCTTAAATTTGGTTTGACAGTTCAAGAACTGTCAAAGTCAATCTTCAACCCGGTATAACATCCCTTCCAGTGGTCGCAGAATGCCCGAGTTTGTACTTATTTGGCTTGGCTCGTCCCCCACCGTCGTATAAAATGGTTTTGGGATCCTAAAAATCTTGGCCGCTAAAATGCCTATAAAAATAAGGAAATTTTGATTTTAAGCTTAAAAACTATTAAAACAATTAACCTAATTAAAATAAGTCTGACTGTAAAGAGGAAAACCGCAGACGTTTTCTCCTTGTAAGGTGCCTATTATCTATTCTAATCGTACCGCGGAAGCCAGAAGGAGTCAGAGGAGTAAATATATAAATATTATATTATTAAATTAACTTAGGAAAGGTATAGGTTTAGGTTTTTGGGATTCCTTTGGAGCCAAGTGGGAGATCTTGTCGTCCTGATTTCAACGACCCCAAACTCGGATGGTCTACGACCTCCGGTTGTGAAGCTAAGGCCCGGGGGGTGAGGTAATCGGAAGGGAGGGGGGGGGGGGGGGGGAGTCTTCGTGGGTATCAGAGGAGGGGACAAATGAATAAGTATTATTATTAATAAATTTGGGTACTACTCAGTATTTGGGGTCACAAGGCGGGGGTCAAAAATGGGGTCTTGGGGGTCACAAGGGGTCACCTGAGAGAGGACCCCAGGGGTTTTAGTAATATTAAGGGGTTATATAAATTCTATAAATGTATACAGATATGGGTACTTGGGGTCATAAAATGGGGGTCTTGGGGTCTTAACTGGTTCTAGGTTCGAGCTGAGAGGGGGGTTAGTGGGGGGGGGGAAATTTTGTTAAAATTTTGAAATTCCCAGCCGTTTCTGAGATAATTGGGGATCTAAAATTTTAGGGGGAAGGGAGGTAAGCGGTACCAACTAGGCGACTGGGATCTGCAGCATTCATATAAATGGTCGAAGGTGAGTGGATAGGGGGGGGGGGGGGGATTAGGTGATGGTCAGAGGAAGGGATGGGGGGGGGTATTTCGCTTTGGGAGGTAATAGTATATACGTAAATATAAAATGATGATATAAATGATCCGCGGAGGATACTTTAGGTGAGGGGGGGGGGGGGGGGGAATATTAAATATACTAATAGATTAATTAAAGGAAGGGTGGGGGTTCGAAGGAGGGTGGCCAGTAGAGTGTCACTGTATATCTATACGTAGTATAGATATCCAGGCTGGCGTTAAAAATGGGCTAACTGGCTCCGTTCAAGAGATATGAGCGTTTTTAGGTTTTTGAAAGTTCCGGGTTCGATTCCCGGTTGGTGAAAATTTTATAAATTTTGTGCAAAAATATACAAGTGATTAAATGGGATGGATTAAACTGATCCTTAGAATGAAACTACTCTATAATATAATTAATAAAAACAGTAAACTATTGTGTAAACAAAATGGGGAGAAAACAAAAGTGGGGAGATTTCCCCTAAAATTACGTTAAATTACCCCGATTTTTTTCTAGGATAGTCGCAGAGGGACGGGAAAAAGTTCTATAGGTAGCCCCTGTGGAGAAAACAAAAAGTTTGTTATTATCTTCCCCCTACGACTTCCCGTTTGGAAGCTATAGCCACCACCATTCGACTTGTAAACAAGTTGGAGTCGGGGAAAATTCCGCGGTCTGGGAGAGGCTATAGCTAGCAAACTACGCTATATAATTTCCTGGAAATTCTTCCATACACATCCCATAAGCCCAGGGCTGCTATCCCAATCACAAAAAACACGAAAAACTGTAAATAAGTATAAATTTCCTTTTTTTTTCCTTCCGACAAGACAAAGTTATTTTACGGGCGGAAATTTTTATTAACATGCACTAAATTTAACGTAGGTCCTAAAATTAATGTCGAAAAATTTTGATTTCTTCGTGCTCGGCTTGGGCGACGTCACAGCTATCTTCCCTGGAAGTTTCAGGGTAGGTCGTCGCTGAAGATTCAGATCTTTTGTGACCGGAAAAACTTTCAGGCTTTTTCCCGTCCGCACGTCAAGTTTGTAATGTCTATAAAGTGGCAGTACTTAACTTTATTGTAATTTTGAAAATGCCTCCAGGGTCCTTTTCTTGTTCTCCTTCTCGAGAGATGGTCAGGGATAACTTCCTGGTCCTGGATCGGGACTGCGTCACCGGGAAAACAGGTACTTGCTTGTAAAGGGTCTTTCAACAAGGACGGGTCGATGTTAAAATTGAATAAAACAAGATGTGTGTGAGATATTATCGAAATTTATTTTTTATTTAAAAGGCCCATTTATGCCATTATGGATGGAATATGACATCGTTCAAATGTCCGCCGCGGCTTCGTATGGTGGCACGAATCCGAGAGGTCCAATTTTTAATGACTCTGCTGCATAGATCTGGCTGAATCCGAGCGATGGCCTGCGTTATGTTGGCTTTCAGG